>JAXRJS010000043.1:5896513-6357970 GCA_037127375.1 Dione juno
TGATACTTTCTTTTCTTTAGGAAGCATGTGGAGTAACTGCGCTTAATATATTTTTTCTGTAATTTGATTGCGAAGTTCTATATTAATTCTTTATAATAGTAAAACATGTAGCTATTGATATGAAATAAGAACGACGAAAAAATGTTCTGATATGTTTCTATTGGGAGAGTTTTCTGTTTTTGTTTACCTTGTTCAACCTTGAAACTAGTTAGAATTTCATTAAAATATTAAGTTTAAAGGAATTACACTTTTATATTAATATATTACAAAATGAAAATATATAAATAATAGCATAATTTTTAATAGAGACCTAGTCCTAGAGACATTAATTATTTTCATTTCTATGCTCTGATAGCCAATGTGATAACCAGCCTGTCTATAAAATGCATTACTTCAAAAATTAGACGGAAAATAGTGAACGGTGTGTCTAACACTAGGTTCCCTCTGCCTACCCTGCTATTTATTCTATATTTTTTATTTCACAAATAATATTTTCATTAATTGTAAAATATTATAACAGCTTATGTCAAAATCTTCAATAATCTTCTTTCAGTATGATTATCCTATTTCAAGATATATATAATTATAGCAAACAATTCTAACTGACAATTATTTTTACACACAGAAACTAAATTTTAATCTCGTTCCGGAGTGATCGGGGATTCAATTCAAAATCATTCGTACGTACTTCAAAGTTCAAACTCACGTTCATTTGTCACAGTTTCCTTTAACCTCCACTAACAAAAAGATCTTAAATCGCTGACACTTAATAATGAAATATAACCCTATTGTGAACGATTTAGAGCTTAAATTTGAATGTTGCAGCTAGATGAGATAGAATTTTTAATTGAGGGTAGTGTCAGCAAAGCACAACGCACACTCCACGCCACGTGGCACAATTAGTTTCATTCATCGTCGGTCCTCCGTAGCGGAAGGTCGTACGCGTGTGCTCGCATCCGACGTATTTAACGTATTGCAAATGAATTGAGTTAATCGTTTGTAACGGTCCTCTGAAGATTCTCTACGGGGGGTAGAAATGGATGGAATAATATCTATTTTTAGTACTATTGCAAGTTTATTTTGTAAACGATAAGGACATTAAGACCCTAGATTTTGTTTATAATTTTGGTTATTGAATAGCTGCTTATGGAAAGATTATTAATATATTAGATATTGATTCACATTCTAAATTATATCAAAAATAATAAAATAGTGATAAGAATTTGTTTTAATATATAATATTGTATGTAATTTATTTTACATACTTATATATTAACTTGTAAAATATATTAGCTGTAACCTTAAATCGTTTTCTCTAACTTTATAATTCTAAAGCGAACCAAAACCTCAAATTAAGTATGCGTGGCGAGTAGCCAACCGTGTTCATCTATAGATATCCAGTAACTATTCTAGTCATTGCGTATTATGAATCAGTATCGAAGTCTACCCCCAGATGTTATCTTTTTGGCACATATTTAACTTCCATAGGTTTATTATGCTCATTGCTCAAATTCGCGTACTGAAAAGTAGAACTTGGACACTTACTTACTTACTTACTTTACTTACTTGTTTTTGATTTTCATCTTTCAAAAGTAAGACGTTATAGAATGAATTTAGGCTTATAAATTTAAATAAAACTACTGGAACTTATATATATTTTCTAAAATATTAAGCTATTTAAATATTTATTAAAAGAGAGCTATATTTAGTATTTATATTAGAATACCATTACTAACAGTAAGCTCGGCAACTCTGATAGGATTGTAAATGCTTTAGTTTACTAGAGTAGTGTAATCTACGACATGCATTGATATCTCACTATAGAGTCCATATAAGGCTACTATGAATATCTCTATATAAAGCAAATGATGTATTACAAACAATAAAGAAAACATATAAACATTCCAACCTCCTTTCAGAAGCTATTGAAAGTGAAATATCATCGCAAACAAATCTATAGGAAAGTAATGACGCGAGCTCTATACAGAGTGTGTATAAATTATTATAATACTTCGCCACGTTTATTATGGAGTGTATGGGAGTAATAAATATTCATCATGCTGTTAATGGGAAGATGGAGACTAGGTGAAGTATTATTTAGATGTATAAAGAATAGAAACGGACTCTCTGTTTTCTCTACATTATAATTTATTTAAAATATAAATAGGAACATATTAAATCTCCTAATTTGGTAGCTAGAATAATATATAATATTATACGCACAGATTAACTAGGTAGTTGATACGCTTGAAAAATAAACTAATTTTGAATATCAGAACTTAACCCTCTATTTTACTAAATTACGCTAGAATAACAGGTATAGCTACAGATAGCATTGAAAAAATTAGACATTAAATAAATTTCTGTTCAATTTAACTACGTCGAAATGGATCCTTGACTAATTAAAATATAATATTAAAATAATAAAAAATAACAATAGGAATAGCATATAAATTTACTAAAACATTGACTTAATTTAAATTAATTGTAATATTTAACTCTCCCAAGCCATATCATTTATTAATGTCCACTAACCATAAACGTAAAAGAACGGTGCACTAAGTGAATTCGTATGTCGACGCCACCTCCAATTTAGTGATGCGAACCAATCATCATTACGTAGACCCGATTCCTGGACGCACCTTCGAAAGAAAAAGAAGCCAATATTCTTACCTTACAACAGAAAAGGATAGAAGATTAAGAAAGACAATGATCGTAAACAATTCGGCAAATGAAAGATTATGTTTATCGAATTAAGGTGGTCCTTTTGCACCCAAATAAAATTTCTTCTATATTGCCACGACCATTTCTTATTTGTACGCCTTTTAACATAGTTTGTTTTGTTTTAAGAGCTATATTTAGTTAAATATAACTCGGAAGTTTTGTTCTAGCGGTCTAACGTAAAAATCGACTTATATGACATGAAACATATTATGTATATACAATTTACGAAATATATAGCACATACTCAAATTTTGATTATACTACTGCCATATCGTACTCGATATATATGCCTTACTTACGAATATAATATATAAATATAAAATATATACCAATTGTCTTGGCAATATATTTCTTTATTAATTTTATGATACCTCCAAAATGTGAACGACATATTTGAACTTTGATTAAATTTTTGACGGAGTGACATATTGTCTTTTGAAATTTTCTTCTATTTTATAAATTTAATTCGTCCATCACAGGCAAAGTGTCCTTTTACCACGTGAGACTATCTCTTGAATTATTGCATAAAGCTACAAGTATTGTGCCATATGCACTCAATTACTGACCTTATTGTCAAAGTCTAGAGCACAAATTTAAAATACACCGAGCAACGATCTTAAGTGAGTTTGATTTACGTGAGAAGACAATGCAATCTATTCCCAAAACTCATTTTCATTCAATTTTCAACCTTAAACTTTTGACTCTAAGCACAAACTCCACGACTCTACATAGAATAGAGCTAAAGAAGCACTCACATTTTACTGAAAAATGTGTAAGAAGTAAGGCAGGGAAAGCCACGGGATCCGTTATAAAGACATATTATTCTTTTGAGGCAGAGCGGGATTGCCGAGGCGCAATAAGTCCAAGTAATCCGTGAGGTACTGCTATCCAATTGTCATTGTTCTGTGCTTCTAATGAAAAATATTTTGTTTTCTCTTTTACTGTACTCTGTACAGTTTTTATATCAAAGAAATTGTTATCTTGTATTCGACTTTTTTCGCCCGACCAGTTGCAATAGGTATCAAATGCGGCGCGCATAAACTTTATTTAAAAGTTCTTTGAAATTCTTTCCTTTTTATAAAGTTATGGTTTGATTATACTTAAATATGTATTAATATTTCGTAAAATATAAATTCTACATACAAATTGAAAGTCAAAATTAAAATATTTTACAGTGATAACATTGTGATCAAGATCTCTAAAGATTAAATGATTTTTGGAGATTAACATAGTATCAAGACACTACGTTTCAAACTATCTGCCATTGCGTGTTAAGTGGCAGAACTCAACACGGCGCTTTAATAGTTAATTTTTTCCGATTGGTAATCGAACCAACTATTGTGGTATTTAAAGACAGTCCGATGTTATGCCACTGACGCCACGATAGCCTCTATGTATGCTTACATATAAAAGAACATATAAGATTTTATTTGATACTACAAAAGTAAGATAAAGTTGAATTGGCTGTATCGATATGCATTCTAACTGAATATTTTGAACTCCATCGATAGAGCCGGATAAAACTAAAAAAAGGCGCAGATTTCCTGCAAGTGCCGAAAGCATTTTGGCGCAGAGCAGAGTCCGAACAAATTCAAAACAACCATAAATCAGAGTGGACAAATAAAAAACTAAGGTAAGCACTCCTGTTGTGGCCCGTCCCAAGCGGGCGGGATTCAGGCCGCGTCCGGCCACCGGAAACGGCTCTATTGGCGTAAAAACTAGAGTCAACTGGCCAGTTTGTTGGTGAATTTTTTAACAATCGATTAGTTTTTTTGCACAATCGCTTTGACGTGGCTGCCTTGTCCGCGTTTTTATAAATTTCGCCACTAGTTGAGGTTTTTCTATTTGCGATCCGTTTTATATTTTATCTTTTTCCGAATAGTTTGAATCGGCTGAAAGCTTCTGATTCGTTTGAATATAGTTTTTGTGGGAGAATATATTTATTTGTTATGATACGCCATATATCTAATGCCAGATATCGTACAAAAATTTAATTAATAATCTAATTCCAATTAACTAGCCTCTATTCATCGACTCTACTTTCTATAATATTCAAATCAAAGCTACCTACAATAAACGTTATCACATATATTATTAACAAAAGTCCTCCGTCGAATCCCTGAAGAGAACACTCCCGTGCACGCGCCGCCATTCGCCATGCACGTGTACTGCAAATTAAAGTCCACGGAACTATTAATTGCCAGATATCGCTACGTCTACCCTTCGCTCGCCGTGAGAAAGGCACAATTAAAGCTCATTGTTAAAAAATCATGATCGCATTGGGTGGAGCTGTACTGTTATTGGCTTAGAGGTGAGCTTGTGGGCATCTGTATGGGACATCAGTGTATGAGGAATACTGATAAAGAAGAGTAATATTTATGAGAACACATTTGGTTTTCACGCATGCCTTATTATTTATGTACACTTAGTCCGTTATGAAGTATTTCTCATTGCGTTCTTACTTGACATATTTTATTGTTTATTTAAACTACTACGATTGTTCATACATTTGCGTACGTACATATGTACAAAAATAACCTTTATAATATATATATATATATATATATATATATATATATATATATATATATATATATATATATATATATATATATATATATATATATATATTATATATATATATATATATATAGATATATATATATATATATATATATATCTATATATATATATATATATATATATATATATTTACGTATCTATAGATCAGACAGTCAAATTGAAAAAATATTTTAACCAGCGCTCGCTTAGGGTTAGAGTCACAGGATAGTGTAATGAGAATCTTTAGTTTAGTTCAAGTTAAGTTTAGTTCAAACTGACAAATATATCATAGAGTTACATGGTCACTACATATGCACAATAAGTGTAATTTCTATAATAATTATTGCTTTACACGTGTTAGTCTCTTCTATTACTATATGTAATCACGTGTTATGTATAACAAAAAAATCTATATCTCATAGAATTTCCAAAATGAATCCATTTCATCATATTGCTATCGAATTGCAATCAGAAACCAAGATTTTTGAACTCAATCACAGGGCCGTTACACGTTATATAGTCCACGTGTCGATACCACTGATATCCTTGATGAAAAGATCCCCTGGCGATAGTGGCTGATCTTATCGGTCAGTCGGCCCAGATCGACAGATGGACGAGTGATTCTGTTGCAATTGTTCTGAAATAACTTAAAATAAGAATTTCAGATGATAAATATGTTTTTGTTAATTTTACTTTTCATAGAAGATTATGATAAATCCAAACCAAAATATGATGTCACAGTGAAAAATGATATTAAGTTGTAATATTGTGTTACATGTTCTTTTCAATCGTTTTTCGATTATATATTTTTTATTATCAATACTATTTATATTATCATGTATAATTATAAACAATACTTCACTTTATAAATTATTTATCACACATAGGAAACTCAGTGCTAAGACACTCTGTTTTCCACTTTCCGCCTAATTTTCAAGACTGCCTACAACTAAAATGATTCACTCTATACTTAGACAAATATCGGACAATTTATTTAGATCTTTAGATATTTTAAATCTTATTTTAGTTTTTCTAACAAAATTTCCGAAATCATTATGAAAAATCCCGAATAAGTATGAAAAATAATACCTATAATTCACAACCAATGATTTGATATCAAAATATCAACAAAACACAGGTAAAACCTACTGACTCGGAATCCAATTCAGTCATGTGAGAAAACAACATCGTATTATTAATAAAAGCGTGCATAATTCGGCGATTGTGCTCCGTTGAAAAGACGATTATCGCCCCACGTCTGCCACCCTCCTGACCATGTACCTATTCATTCTTATTTAAATCTCTATTTACTGAAACGAATCTAATTAAAAATGCACCTCTATGATGGCTCAAGCGCTTTGTTATTAGTTTATATTGATTGGAGTTGAAGATTTAGTATGTAAGAGTATAAAGAATAGCTATATATATAGCTATATGTATATATATAGCTAATCTATGGACATCCATATATATATATATAGCTATATATATAGCTATATGTATATATATAGCTAATCTATGGACATCCATAGGGACAGTAGACTTGACTTTTACTGTAAACGTTGATATTATGGCTTTATTTAAGAGATTTAATTACTTATATTCCTTACTTTAGTAACCAATGAGTGGCGATGAGTTTCGTCACTCAACACGCAGTGTCCTGAATATTGACGAAAACCGGAGAACAGTGAACACTAGAATTTCTTTACCTGCTGACTTTGGCGAAATAATTTATTTGAAGATATAAAAATGAAACGTGGCGTTGTATTCCACCAGCCAAAACAACAGCCAGCAATGACTTGAAAATCGGGGAGAAAGTGGAAATTAAAATATCATAACCTAGATACTTTGTGCTGATCTGCTTGTTACATGTGTATACATGTACATTCTTATGCGTGTTAAACAAAACAAACACGCTCAAATGGAACGTAATTAATTGAATCTGCAACGAAATCTGTCACAAA
The DNA here is from genome assembly GCA_037127375.1 of Dione juno. Classification (NCBI taxonomy): domain Eukaryota; kingdom Metazoa; phylum Arthropoda; class Insecta; order Lepidoptera; family Nymphalidae; genus Dione; species Dione juno. Next base: position 5,903,764 of record JAXRJS010000043.1, read on the forward strand.
AATAGCATTATTTTAATCTTTGAATCAAAAGCGAGGCTAATTCATCGCGAGCGTTGTCCCTTACATTAGCTAATACCCTCGACAATGCTGCTCGGTTCACACGCACGGACAATTGCTACCCCTGTCATATCGATCGATAGGTTTAACTGATTTTTTTAATATGTTTAATATTAATATGTATTTAAGCTTTTGGTTTTAGTCAATATGTTTGTGATTTTAAAATAAAATAAATAAATTACATATGACATAAATTTAAAATAAAATTGACAAAAAATTATTAATTTGATATTAAGAATGAAGTGTTATCTTTGGCTTCTCGCTGCATCTTGCACATAACAAGATAGACAGGGAGATTTAGTTTCAGGACATGGTGAAACTAAACGCCACATTTGCCTTGTTACCAGAGCGAGGATATGTAAACAAACATTTCTCCAACTGGGAATCAAACCCACAACTATGCAAAGAAATTATATATTATAATTTCAGTTAATTTTAGACATAGTATACCCACCCATAGCGTATATAATTTAGAAATATTATAATCACTTATAATAACAGACATACCTAGTAGGGGTGCACGCTGTATACTGTACAGCAAGCAAGGTACGCGCGTGGAAGCGCACGCGTCGATCGTCATTGTCCTCTCCCCAAGCAAAATATTACGTATTATCGCGAGATTTATTGCATGGAAAATTGCACTTATTGTCATTACATATATAGTATCATAAATAATTTTTATGTTAATTACTATTCTCGTTAAGGTGGGGTGTCCCAACGGTTTCTCTTTACGACTTGTCACCCTCAACTCATGGTTCATGTTTGATAGGTGTGCGAAGCAAATGCTCGATTTTTAAAGCTAGTGTTGTATACAGTTATAATTAAAAAATATATATTCTTGCAGTGGCACAGTGGCATAGAGTAAACATTGTAAACGTGGCGTGTGTGGGTTCGATCAATGAAATTAATAATACTAATTTCTTCCTATTAATGACTAGTCTGTCTGTCTGTGTCACAAGGCAGACATGTTATATGCGTGATATATTGTAAAGCTTCTTTTATCAATAATATACTTTATATACTTTCTTTTCTGACATTCTTTTTATGACAAGTTGACCATTTATCATTGGATAAACTGGAATATGTTAGATTGATTCGTCACAATCCGGACTATGAATGCATTATATATAAAAAGAGGTTTAATTAATAACTAGAGTTTACAATTTACATGGAAATGTAATAAAATTTAAGAATCCGCTAAAATAAAATATTTTTAATAAACACTATACAAGATCCTTAGTTTACATATCCGATTATCCGGATATTCATTTATCCGTACGCAGCTATTAGTAATATATAATAATAATATACATATTAATAAAAAGGTTTTATTTTTTCACAATAATATTTCACACTAAAATTAAGTTTATCGATTTGTATATTAAGTCACAATCATTGTAATTTTCTTCTTTTGAAAAGATTTCTATTCGTTAGTGGTCTTATGCTACATATAAATAGAGTTCATTATTTGCTAATATAATATTTGTAAGTAAAATATCGATTAATAACGGTTTCCTTATGCTATATACAAGCCTGTATGGACTTTATAGTAGTAGAATTATTAGTATTCATTTGCTTTGAAAAAAAATTGATCTGACTATTGAAGGCAGGGAACGGAGTGTCTTAACACTGGGTTCTCTCTGCCTACCCTGCTATATGCTGGATACAGCGTGAATGTAAGAAAAGAAACCTATATTATTACTCGAAAAATGTTATTTTTTAGTTAGTTTAGTGTCAGTTATAGATTTAATAAATAGAATAGATTCAAATCCTTATCACTAACACTTGTAGTTTTCATACAAATGGACAAACATTGTAAACACATGTTTCACCTGTACGCTTTATCCTGCTCATTGCAGAGTAGACAGAATAACATCTAATATTAAGACACTTTCCTCTGCTTTCCTCTGGCGTGCGTACGTAACTCAACGCCGCACCATAAAATTTCAATTTTATTAATTGAATTTTTTCACACAATATTTAACTCGTTCTTAACAGAATTAACATTCAAAAGTAATTTAATTTACCCAACAGTAGTTTACGAGGCGTCGTCGACGTATCGAATGATAATAGAAATTTATGTTTTGAATTTAATAATAGCAATAAAAGTGTCGCGTAATGTAGTTACGGGTACTCCTTGAAGGGTGCAGGTTGAAGGGCTCGTTTAAATGTATTCTGTATCAAAAGTACGCGTGGCTTATCGGCTGGTTTTTTGGAAAAGATCTTTTGGAAAACTTTAAAAAAATAAAAATAATTTTTTTTTTTTAAATTAAAGCCTCTCAACGCTTTTTTTACTTACAACTGCAATCTAAATGTAATATTTTTATATTTAAACTTTTTATATAGAAGTTCCTTATTAATATTTTATATGTAAATGGGGGTTAAACTTAAGGCTACTTGACTAGACAAGATATAAAAGCACGTTTGTGAATTAAGCATTATGTTCGAATTTTCTTATTGCCTAATATTTCCGCTATTCAATATTCATATTCAATATATCTAATTCACGCGGAAAACGGAGAGCAGAGTGTTGTAACAACATATTCTCTTTGAAACTTCCAGCTTCAAGAGTTTTTCATATATTTGAAGCACTACACATTTTAAATTAATTAACTTAGTTTCTACATATTCACCTTGCAGATAAAGGCACTAATATAACACATTTAGCTGAGTGTTCACTTCAGGGGAGGGGGCGAGAGGGAAAGAGGGGTGGATAGATTCATCTCGATTTGACTCATCGTTTTAATTTAATATTTCGGATAGTCGGGGGGAATCAAAACTGGATGTGTGACGTGTGAATGCTCATGATTGAGCACACGATTCCGGCTATATGACATACCTAAAGGGAGGTTCTGATATTGACTTTTGATTCCAAATAGCGTAATTTTATATTATATATATTTTTCCTATCTTCCATGGATTATAAAGAAACTTAGCTCGATTTCATCAATTTATTTCTCTAAATACAATTGGAATACACCCCATACACTTTCGAGCACGCGTCTCGTATAACGCTGGATGCCGTAACGGCGTAATACTTTTTTTTTTGCTTCAAGATATACCCCAAATTTAATAAGATAATTAATAAGATAATTTTTGAGATATCGCTTTAGGTGGCGTACTTCAACACTACGCTACGTCTACCAGAGCGAGGAAATGTAAATAATTCCTACCTCCGAGTCCATCGAACTCACAACAGTTGCGCTCAAAGCCAGACCCTGTGTCTATGTGCCACGACTGTCTAATATACACTTAGTTAATTCATTTGAATTTCTGCAATAAATACACCCTCTATATGGACAAACAACAGGACAGACAAATCTAAGTTTATTGACGGAATTAAAGTGCATATAAATTTTATGTGGTATTAACGGGATATTTCTTGAAGTTTATGACATTGGGGGTATAGAATTTTACCTATTTGATGCTAAAGTGAATATTTTATTGAGCATAATATGTATGTATAGGTATACCAAATACTTTGTTGTTTATAATTTTAAGACAATGATTCCCCAAAATTCGATACTACAATTATTTCAGTAACTTGACTCATTACAATACATTATTTTTGGATTTTTTTTATTTTTATTTAACGCTGCAAAGCTTTATTTGTTTAAGTTATATTTTGCAGTATTACTTTCTCCTCAGGAAACTAAGCAAAGAAATGAGAACGAAATGAGAACGGCGTATATTAGTACTAAGTTTTACTTGATGTTGCACGTGAAGGTAAATAATAAGCTCCAAAAATGCAGCTTTCAGTTTTTTCCCGCAAACCAGGGAAAGAGAGAAACTTTTGTTAAGACACTCCGTTCTCTCCATATCAATTTCCATCTCCGTTGAGTGGCAAAACTTAAGGGCGTACTATTTCTACCAGAACAGGGAATAATTTAAACATTGTCTTCTTCAAATATCATCATCAAAACCACGACCAAGACGTTTACAGTCAGAAATATTCAATAAAAATATTTAATATTTACTTCACTAATTTCATACAGTTTCTTTTAAGCGACAATATATTTAAGTTTCAACAAGCCTTAGTAACATTACCGGAGTAGGGGGACTAGGTGTTATTGTGACCATAAATCCAAGTCGAATTGCGGACATATCTTTTAATGTTCGTTTATTGAAGTGGTTAAGTGGTGAGTCTCGATTTAAAGGATTACTTAATGGTGAACGATGGCTTTCACGATGAGTAAAACATAGTACCTATCTAAGTCTTAAAAGTTTCAATCTGTAATATAATTTAATTGACTTGAGTGTGGTTAGTTAGAGATAAGTTGCTTTTAAGCCAATATAGTTAAATGGTATACAAAGTTGTACAGTTTCTTATGAAACTTATGATATATATATATATATATATATATATATATATATATATATATATATATATATATATATATATATATATATATATATATATATCATAAGTTGCATAAGAAACTGTACAACTTTGTATACCATTTAACTATATTGGCTTAAAAGCAACTTATCTCTAACTAACCAAATTTATTTTATTAATATTTGTTAAAGTATAGGTATCCTGAAAGACTTAATATGGGATATTTTAATAATTTTTAAAGTGTTAATCCACACTCAGGATAGAAAAAATACTTAAAGAAATTTGATTTGAACCCGCGCCTCATGGCTTGAACGGTTTCTATAAGGCGCGGGTTCGAATCCCGTTGCGTTCAAATTTTTATGTTTTCTTTAAGACTTAAAATATGGGATTTAGAGAAAAATAAAAAACTTTTCTAACACATAATAAATTACTTTTCAAGCTGAATACTGCATACAGCAGAGTAAGCAGAGAAAATCTAGTGTCAAAACACTCCGTTCTCCGTTTGTAAGTCGATATTCATGAAAAAATTATAACTTAGTGCTTTAGTTATAATAGTAGACCATATCTGTCTCCGACGCATGAGAGCTTGACAAATGAGTATTTTATGCAAACTACGGCTGCCACACACACTCCTAAAGTAGTGGTGATGCAGATGAGGTGATGCTAGTACTAGATACATATTAAATGTATGGTAAACTCTCTTTTAGCCTATTCTTATTATTTTATAGAAATATTTAAAACTAGAAATTGTATATTATTTATCTATTTATATAATATTTATTCGAGAGACGTTTTTTATGTAAATACTCCTAATATTAGTGATAATTATAAGTGTTTTTCATAATTGGTTGTATTGACCCAATAAGAGATTAAATTATCGTAGGAAAATTCATGATAACTTCGTAAAAGGAAGCCTAATAAAGCATCTTGCAATGAATTTCTTATAAAAATAAATAATCATGAAATTCTGTAACGAAGCACATCACTACTGATATTCAAATTGTCGCCACACACCTTTTGTAGGACAGATATATAAATTAATTTTTTGTAGTCATAATTTACTATTGTGTTTTTTTTTTCATTTTTAGCTGTTACAGTTACAATTTCATAACTAGCCTACTATCTTAATTATTTTTTTATTTGATTTTTAGTCATATTTTGCGTTATATATAAGATTTAATATTTTTTTTAAGTAAGTAAGTGTAAGTGTCGTTCTGCATTAAAGAATTATTAATAATTAAAACAAAACGTTAAAATATTTACGTAGTTTGAGATTTGAACCTGTACTCTGTAGAAAAGTTTTTCAAGTTTCCGCTATCCATATATTATTTCTACGAATGGTCAGGTGGCAAGAATAATTCTATTTATTTGATTACTTTCAAAGTATTCCAACCCTAAGGATAGGTATCCTTAAAAGCATTTCTACATAATTAACTTTTTCCCAAATAACATCTCTTACATTCTTCAATTAGCGATTAACTAACATTAAGGTTCTAGCAAATATCTAATTGATGTTCCTGAGACTGACCCTTAGAGCGTTTTTCACATTTTATATACACGTCATGGTACATTTAATAACCATTATGAGTATCGACTTTTTGCCATACAAAAAGTCAGCCGTCTCAAAGGGGAGAGAGAGTACGCTTAATTTTGTTATGTTTCAATTCTATAGCACGGGTGTGCATGTAACAACCAACCTTAGTATTAATCAGTAGGGTAACAAGATTCTGTATATAATCGGATGGTCTCAGCGGGACGCGGTCCACTTTATTAGATTGTCGCCCTAACCTGCCAGTGGTGTAGATGAAGAATAAATGATGCTAAATATAATATGTATGTTTTGTTATATAAAATAATATTCTTTTATGATGTTCTTAACGTTAACGTTGTTGTGAAGTTGTGATCTACGGAACCTATTGGCTGTAGGTAAATATCTCATTAGGGCAAATGTTTGTGAGCTTTAAATATCTTATAAAGAAATTTCCTAACCATAAAAAGAAAAAAAAATCCAACACAATACAAGTTTTCACCTCATTACTAAATATTGCACTCAGATCAGTGTCCAAAGTGTGTTGTGTTTCGTACAAGATCGTTCACAGCTGTCATATCTACACTTACTTAAAAGCCTTCTCTGCAAAAATTGTTAATTATATCAAAAATATAAATCATCAATAATTGAGGCCATAATGTCGCATTGAGTCACCTCTCCACTCAGGTATCTCATCTTACTTCGATTTTACTTCCACGTTCCAGTTAGATAAAAGCGACGTTGAGTTCCGCTACCCAACACAAGTGCAAAGCCAACGCCTACCTTGAGACAACAGGTCAAGCCTACCTTGTGACAAGTCCAGTTACATATCTGATGCTTATAAAAATAACGGCTAATTAATAAACGGAATAAGCATATCAAGCTTCAAAGTCCACATGAACAAAGTTGCGGGCGGCGATTAACTTATAAAAAAAAACCGTTAACAATAATTTGACAGTATAAAAGCTTACCTATAGTAAAAAAAGCTTACCTTACCCCTCACCCCGCGTCTATAAATTAACGTGCCAGCGATTTTTAGTGTGACACAGTCGTGTGATTTATAGCAGTTGCAACAATGTGGACCGGTTACAGCTATGAAATTGTGAAGGGAAGAGTGAAAAGCTTTTTGTTTTCAATACGAGCATGTGAGTATGGTCGTACGCCCAGTAATTATTACTACTGCATGCGAGCTTAAAGTTATTTTTAACGTTTGCTATCGATTTTTGGGCATTATAATAGTATATTATTGTGTTGGGCGATGACTGAATTTGTATATAAATGTTTATGACTAAATATCTATGGCAATTATATTTTGGTCTATATCGTAGAAAAGATAAGAGATTTTTTTTATAATAGTAAAATATATATATAGAATTTATTTGTAGATCAAATTTTCAATATTTTATTTTATTATGTAATGTGTAAGTTACATTCTTTCTTGACGAATGGTCATTTTTTGTACTACTAAATTGTGGAGCCAATTTATCTACATACAATTTTATTCAAAATTGATCTAATTTTCGTATGACGTCTAACATTTTATATTATTTTGAATCTTATTTCCACACACAATTTAGTTATAATAATAATCTAAGATTCCTTTCCATCGTTACTCTCGCAACATTGACTACAAGCATCGCCAATAAAAACACGTTACACGTAGACGGGGGGTTCTCCCTAGCTACCCCCGAACTACCCCTTGCTACCCTTGCTAAGGTATTGTAATTATGCTCATTTGTTATTTCTCTAGCGGCCGCGCAGGCGCGATAAGCCGGTCCATGCGAATAGGTGCATCATTAAAGTGAGTTTTTTGATGCGCACGCGCCGCCAGCCAGTATTATCTTTTTATCGTTGCACCCCTAGGTGGATTAGTGTGTATTCAGGGGTAAAGAACATTTGCACGTAAATATGTTAATGTTATACGAAACATTTCAAAATAATGTTTATTAAATTAAATAAATAAATAGCATATATACATATCAGGGTAGGCAGAGGGAACCGTAGGCTGAAGGAACCTAGTATTAAGACCCTCCGTTTCGCACTTTCTGCCATTCGAGGCATTGTGTGTGGCGGAATTCAACATGCAATGCCACCGCGCTTTGCTTAGTTGCCAGAGCGAGGAAAATATAAACAATTCATTCTCGCCGAGTGGGAATCGATCCCATAAACGGCACGTTTACAGGCAGACACTGTGTCTCTACGCCACGACGGTCCTCAAAGTTTTATAGTTAATACTAATAAAAAAAAAATAAATTGCTTAAATTCCATGTTGAAATAGCACAGCGTATAAATATAAACGTGACGATTCTGGGTTTGATTCCAGCTCGAGGACTGAAGTATTTTAATTTCCTCGCTCTTGTAACATGCTATAGACACGCAGCGTTCTGTTACGCCACTCAACATGCATGATCCTGAAAATTAAACGGAAAGTGGGGAATAAAGTGTCTTAACAATAGATTCCCTCCACCTATCCTGCTATATGCGGGATATATCGTGAAGCAGGTTTTTATTTTTAAATTTTAAATGCAAAATGGATGAAAACCGTTAGGTATATGCAACCGGTGCTTTACCTCTGTCTAGGTGCACAAAGCGCGTGTCACCCGTGTGTCCCCGAACAAATATTGCATTATACGCACGCGTCACGTCACTCATTGTCCTTCTTGCCCCCTAACCACGCGGTCACCCTACTCCCTAATCCTGCAGTTTAAGTACAGATTTTTTATTTTTACTATTATTATTATTATTATTTTTAATGCAAAGTAATATTATTATGTTGTATTAATATTATAGCACAAATATTAATGCATATGGTAGGCAGAGAGAACCTAATATAAAAACCCTGCCTTCTTTAACTTAGATCAAATTTTCTAGACAATGTGTATGTATAGACCGGAAGTTACCGGTCAAATGGAAATAATTTAAATAATATCATTTCCCCGAGTGGGAATTAAACCCACAACCATCGCTCTTGTTATCGTAGCACAAATATAAAACATTTTAATCAAACATCAAACTGACGACATCATTTCAACGTTTGGCTCGAGTTATGACCGTGTTACATGAAGAACATATTTTATAAGAACTTTAGTAAATTAATTTACCTATACATTTTATATATATATAAATATATATAAAATGTATAGGCATTTATATATATATGAAATATATTATAAGCGCATCGTCTCTGAACGGGGCAGCGTTTGTCTAGAATCGCGTTATTCGAGAATTGTAACTCCACAAAGTGTAAAACAATAATAATGTCATGAATTCGCGTAATATATAAGGAACAAACCGATTTGTAACTAGGTCTGCCTCTGCCTCTCAGCCTACGAGATATCCGAGATAAATACCTATAACTAATTACTCACTACCTACAACATAAATCAGAAGTAGCGCAACACTGGATTACACACCAGCACAATCTTTAAAACTGATATCTCAACACGTCAAAAGCAAGCCCCAACACATTTAGAACTCATTTATCGTTAAAAAGGTATGAGCTCCTAAGAACAAAGACTGACACACTCAATTATTTTGAAAGAGAAAATATGCAATATCAAAGTACTTAAAATCCAGAAGTAAATAGTAAAATTAATATTTTTTTTCATTATTTTTTTTTTTTAATAAGCACAAATTATTAGTACAATTTACAAAAGTATGATATTCTAGCACGGCAACAAATAAATTAATTAGAATGGCGATTAACGCCTAAACTAAGATTCCCGGTTTTTCAGATCGCCAAGGACCTGGCCTGACCACCATATACATCATGAGCCTTGACAATTGATATTAGATTAAGTTATAATAATATACATACATATATTTATATATATATATATATATATATATATATATATATATATATATATATATATATATATATATATATATATATATATGAGGCTTAAAGCATAAGTATAGGTGTAATAATGACGTGTCAGTATGTGTTATGAAATAATAACATTTATATTAACAAGAAGTTTCAGTATATGTTTATCTTTTTAGATTAATCAATAAGATTAAAATTCTATATACATAAATACAGTCGGACTCTCCACGCTTTTTCTTTTATTTTCCTTCGGTACTCTGGTAAGATGAAATGCGGCGTTGAGTTCCGCCACTCGCACACATTGTCTTGAATTTGGGTAGAAAGCTGGCTACGAAATGCCTTGACATTAGTCTATCCTCTTAGTGGAAAACAATTCCAAATTGATATAACTAATTTAGAAATCACTAAAGACCATAATTTACACGTATCACTTCTAGTGACTGTTCTAAGAGATGGACCTTTCTATGAGGGGGACCTTTTTGTCGGTCTCAATTGTGAAAGGTAATTTTAATAGTCCAAATTAATAATTTCCTCTGCCCGCATGCCTGCCCGCTCGCCGATTGCCGGCCCTTATCCCTTTGTGTATTTTACACCCATTTATGGAATTTTTAATGTTGCCACTAATTGATGATGACTGTATGTTTCTGTTGGATGACGGAATTTTTAGTGAACTTGAAAATAAATAGCTTTGTGACATTAAATTTATATTATTTTTCCGATTTATTTATAATTTTTTTTTAAGTCAATTATTTACATAAATATACATGTCTAGTCGTTCCTAATTCGTTCCCAAACTATACTTTCATGATAAGAGAAATATGGTTGAATAGTTTTAACTATCGTTTGTGTTATTTAATCATTATATTTTTAAAAAATTCATTTCATTTAGAGTAGCTAAAAGAATTTTGTTTAGAATTCAAATCTACAAAAAAACAATTTACTATACCAAAATATGTACCACAGTAAAAGAAACTCCATATAAAATGTATAAAAAGCTTCGAAAGAAAAATAATTTTTAGAAAACATAAAAAAAAACCCTTTACAATCCCACTACATGAACTTTTTTAATGTTTTTTTTTTTGAAAATTACATACATATGTCTAATTTCACCATAATTAAACATCTTATAAACCAAAAAAAAGCTTATTGGCAACACAATTAAAAAAGAACACACACACACACAACACCGTGACCTACCTCACATAATACATTCACTGTTATCAACCAGTAGTACCCAACCGCAGCTAAGGCGATGCGGGCAAACTATCAAAGCACCTTACAAAGGCCTTTATTTAATTTTACACGTTTTAAGTTACTGCCGGTAGTTATAGCATTGTCTTTTAAAAGGTTAACCCTTTATATATTGTTTGATGTGGCTGGTTATGGAGAGAACAGTTTATTTTTTGTTTCACCCGCATGTTATAGAATAGAATGAGATAGAAACTAGTGTATATATATTACATACTTATGTTCTATTTTGTTCAATTATGGTAGATAGATAATAAAATTCAACACAGTACTGTACTGTACTGTCAAATCGAAAAGTTGAAAATGAGCTTTTGGTGCCATTGTAGCAAAGTAGAGATAGCTTTTAGAATACGATGCTTTCGAGTTCAAAATTCGATTTAAACATAATTATAATTATAGATACTTCCCGATCTCTTATACATATATTATGCTTATAAAGATATACAAGGTGTCAAATCTTTTTGTAAACAACCTTAAGTTGACTATATGTGAAAAATAAAAAAGAACTGTCATTTGAATAACTAAATCAACTTCAACTACTTCAAAATATAAATATTCTTTCTGGTAGCATATACATCTCATCTATTATAGTGTGTAATGAGGTACAATCGACCTCAAAGCGCTACATTTCAATTTAAAAAGTAATGCCTTCTTTAACATTTCCCCATCTTCCCCTTTACCTTGACTTTCATATATGTACATAACAAAACAAATAACCACTTAACAAGCATCAACAGCTAAATTATATTAACTTTGAGGACGTCCTGTTATCTTTGGGACCATCGTGTATGTCGTGTATGGCCATAAACGAGCTAAATGAGCCATATTTGAGTCAATTGAGCACCTACCCGTACCTGCCTATCTCCTAAACTATACCAATCATAATGTTAGCTATGAGACTGAGGCGTACATGGAGTGGAAAATTGATTTTATTTTAATTTTCAATGTAGAAAGTACACGTAAGTAAGTGGACTAGGTTATCTCTGTTTGGATCAAAAATGTGACAACTAAGTCATGATGGTTTTTTAAATATTATGTTATTTTACACGAGTAAATGAAAAGTCAAAAAAGAGTGGAAGAGTATAATATTATATAATTTTAGTCTTTTTTTTTTATTTCGAAATTTCTTAATATTGAAGTCCGGGGCGCAGAGGCCCCTGCCTGTAAACGCGATGGTTTGTGGGTTCGTTTCCCACTAGGAGACAACACTCTGGTAACAAGGCAAAAAAGTCGCTAAAGTGACTTTGAGTTCCTCCACTCAACACGCAATGCAGGTTCGCACTAGATTCCTACGATTCCTATGGTTCCCTCTGCCTACCTTGCCATATGCGGGATACAGCGTGAAGCATAGCGTAATTTGTTGAAGATATATATATATATATATTATATATATATATATATATATATATATATATATATATATATATATATATATATATATATATATATATATATATATATATATATATATATATATATATATATATCATCACGTCACGTATAGGCACGTCGTTTGTAGTTTAAGTATTAGTACACATCATTTATACATGTTTCATACATTTGCTTATAAGCGCAAGGTTATAATAAGGTATTTCTGATAAACTACACATTTTAATGACAATTTTTATATCATATATAACAACTTCACGTTCTATCCCGCTGTATCTAAAGCAAGATAGGCTGAGGGAACTTAGAATAAATACCAGTCCTTACTTTTCGTCTAATTTAGCGTTTAGTTTAGTCACTTTTGTCTTGTTACCAGAGCGAGGAACTGAAAATATTTCATTTTACCGATTGGGAATCGATCCTACAACCGTCGCATTCACAGTTCAGCATCAATATTTACTTACTAACTATTTTCTAACAATATAATATTTAGATTAATAAAAATATATTATATCACATATATATGTCTCCATACCATTATAATTCTCATGATGTGTGTGACTGAATTGCCGTCTGACTCAGGGGCCACCTGGCGATCACCTTAACTGCCGCTCAATTGAAAACAATGGATACACTTAGGACGAATTACGTCGTTAATTATGTTAGTCGTTTTCAATTATACCTATTGAATATTGTTATTTTTTTATAAAATATATTAGAGGCAGACGTGGCGCATGCGCACAGTGTTTCAGTGTAAACGCGACGTTTCTTGGTTCGATTCCCATGGGGGGAAATGTAATAATATGATATATAATAACTTATTTTAATTCTAAAATTGTAAATTATTAATTTACTTTAATCTGTTGTACTCATGCAGTGAGCTTTTATGAATATGATTGCCATTAGTCACTAGCTTTGACATTGTAAAATTAAAATGTTAGACAAGACAGTATTGAGGCGTGCGATATGTGCGTTTAATTGCCGTCGAGACTATGCGGGTCCACTAAAGTCATTGTAAAGTTTTTTATTAATTAGATGGGATATAGATGACTTGTTTATAACTACTTTATTTGTTTGTGACTTTGCGTAACTCAACGCCGTTTTTATCTAACTACTTCTTACTTAATGAAGCTTTTAGAAAATGAAAGTGTCTCATATATTGTAAAGTACGCAGTGAGAACATAATAAGTCATACTGTACAATGACTTCTATTTATTTCGAAAATAGCTAGGTACTGTACAAAAACACGAATAATATTATATAAATAGTAGACCGCGACCGGTTGTGTAGACTATGAAACTTAAAATATTCTGGTACCAGAATATCGCTAATACTTCTCTTAGGGGTTACGAGATTATTTCTTCTAGATCTTATCTTTAGGGCAGGTATTCGTAGGGGACTAATACAAAACACATACAATCAATGTATATGAGTTTAAAATCTCTTACGCCTCTTTACCCATCTCTCGTCTTACTTGTATATTATCAGTCAGTCAGTCAGTCACTTCGTAACTAAAGAGCTTTATACATATTGACAATAACTTGTCATCCTTAAATATTAAAAAAGTCCTTCGTTATAACAATACATTTTCCCACGAGCTGGTTTTGTACTCTCAATATTATTCATTCAGTATATTATTATACTAGTGTCGAGACACTTCGCTCTTCACTTTCCGCCAAAATTTTAAGCTTTACATGGAAATCAAATAAATAATGTGATTCGAACCCACACACTTCTCTCTCTCTACAATCTCCATCAAGTCTGTACAATCAACTTAATTAAAATTTTAATGACATAATTGTCAACTCTTCAACCACGATTTGAAACGTTATGTTAAGTAATTTAACAATTGTTTTCTTCGAACGGGCGCAGGTTAATCATTACAGTTTCGCCGAAGCCCGCATGAGTGGATCAATTGATGGAATGAACGCACGCGAACTAATAAAATTGTTCTTACTTGGGCGTAGGTTCGTGTGTGTAGCTTTAATTGTACCATATATGTATAAGGTATACTGTATACGTTATTATATTAACTTTACTTACATCTGGACGTAGCAGGCTAGGCAGTGAAAACTTTCGTTCTTTTTTTAAAATAAATATGGGACTAAAAAATAAAAGGGAATTGAACCCACAACTATTGCATTTATAATCGAAACCATCTCAATGAGCCACAAGAGTTGCTCGTTTATTGATAATATATAATATTGTATGGACCCCACGCGGTAGAGCTACACCTGGAGTGCATTGTGGATAGAGTTACGACGACGCGACGGTGTGTTATTGTAGCATACGGGTTGACATCTGCCCTCACAACACAGCACTGGTACAATGCGATCGATATTGATTATAAAATCTCACCTTATTTCTTTAGAAGCTCTTGTATAGAGCTTCATGGTTTTATTTTATTTTTATTAAATTTTCCTGTATTTTATTTTATACCAATTTGTGGTTTTAAATATTGGCATATATTGAAATGCGAATTATTTATCTTATGCCACTCAACAATAATAACTATATATGCATATATTATTTGGTAAAACCAAAAATGAGATTGACTGTACATAACTTCTGAAGCTGTTCAATTTCCATGTTCCTGTAACCCTTACATATTCTCTTACGAAAAACAGTCCTCCTAATTCCGCTATACCACGAATTAGCAAACTGATGACTGATATTACTGATGACTCTATCTGTATTTAAAAAAAAACGTTTGCAACACCTATTTAAATCCACTTTTAACATTTCTTTCTATGTATGGTTCTTCTTTTTTATTTAGCATATTGTGTCGATCTTCATAGGTTTACGATATTGTATTTTTCAAACAATATATATATATATATATATATATATATATATATATATATATATATATATATATATATATATATATATATATATATATATATATATATATATATATATATATATATATATATATATATATATATATATATATATATATATATATATAAATATATATATATATATATATATATATATAATATATATATATATATATATATATATATATATATATATATATATATATATATACATATACATATAAAGCAAAAAAATATCTTAACACAAAATGTTCCATTATTGACCAACAAAAACAATAAATTATGTAAATTTTTTCACCAAATACGCTACTCAATATGATTTCAAACACCTATAATTCACTTCTAAAGGAATATATTTAAATTCCAACATAGAGTCCTCAACATAAAAAATCAATATTTTAAAAATCCATCCTCCCATTAACACAGGATCACGCACACGCACCTACCTACACGTATTACGTAACGTGTAAACAATTTTAGTAGCAAGTTATTAAAACATTCGTTCGACATGACGTTAATTACTTAAGCCCGATGTTTGCGGCCTGGAGGAGAGCTGGCGATTAATAAATTCAATGTTTGAGTTTCGGTATAAATGAGTGGGTCATCCTTTATAAATGGTAGAGTCGGCTGTGGATATCTGTGTAAGCTATGGTTGACGTGTTTTTTTATTAAGATTAATTTACAAATTAAAAGAATGTAGAGTTTTGTCACTCATAGTTACTTATTTTTTTATTTCACGCGTCTCTCGCTTATATTAAGGTAGGCAGAGAGATTCTAGTTTTAAAACAATACAGTTCTTACTTTATGCATAATTGCGTGTTGAATTGTGGAAACTAATTCCGTGCTTTAGTTATTACTTATTTCATTTATATACACTAGAAATGGTATAATATTATATATTTTTTTATTATTTTCTGTGTTAAAACTAAACATTTGTATGAAATTAAATCAAAGCAAGTGTAATTTCTTTTCAGCACTTTTCTTTAGGTTTTGAACTGGAAATATAGTATAAATATTTTGTAAAACATAACAACATAGTAAAATATAATCTACCGATGATAAATATTTGCCGCACGTTCATCGTTTACACACGAAGTTATTAATTGAAGAGGCACTATACAAACCCTTTTAACTCTATAACAGTTATTGAGAATTAATATCGAGGTAGTAATAATAGGTACATTTACTTATGTCAATATTCAAACTTGCATTGTATCATGAAACAAGTTGTATGTAGAGTTTAAAATTGAACTCTAGATACAGATACTAAGGTCTCTATTCCTTTATTTTGACTGTTAAACTTAGTTGGCTCACACAGTGAGAGGGGCTCATAATAATTTGAATGTATTGTTTGAAAGCAAACACTCGGATCTCGGATACATCTTCGCCCTCAGGTGGAGCTAATAACTTGGCACAAACACATATACAGTTCCGCGCATCCGGTAATCGGATGTTATGGGAACTAAGTTAAATAGCCTTGCATGCTGGATACTTATATGGATATAAGCCTAGTAAGAAGAATAGAGGAAAATTTAATAAAAGAATTTATACGTCGTTAAAAAGATACCATAGTAGCAGGATTTTAAATGTAACAAAAATATTACTTTCATTTCTTGCC
The DNA here is from genome assembly GCA_037127375.1 of Dione juno. Lineage (NCBI taxonomy): Eukaryota > Metazoa > Arthropoda > Insecta > Lepidoptera > Nymphalidae > Dione > Dione juno. The sequence continues at coordinate 5,920,612 of JAXRJS010000043.1, forward strand.
AGAATTTTTTTTCAGTTTTTCATAGTATAATAACAAAATTATAGTTGCACTTGTGAAAGCATGTTTTAGCTTTAAATAAGTGTCTCTCTTTGAAACGTTTAACTTTGGAAAAAGAATGGTGTTAAGAATAATTACTTATATGTGGACACGACATAGATTTGTAGAATATATATATAGATAGAATATATATATAGTTCCACGTAGATGGAGATTAATGTAACATATATTTATATTATAATTATCAATTAAAGAACTTTAACATAATACAAAATATGGAAAATTAAAAAAAAGCTCTATATCAATGACTTTCAGTACAATAAAAACAGTACGTTGGTATTGAAAACGCTGAACAAATACATGTTAACATTAGCTAACATCGTAAGCAGAGTTATTCCCCTCACTCGCATAATATTACTGTTATTGCGCTTATTATACGTGAACACGCATTACGACTGGACACAAACACAAGATATAGCGGAAATTATATATATATATATATATATATATATATATATATATATATATATATATATATATATATATATATATATATATATATATATATATATATATATATATATATATATATATATATATATATATATATATATATATATATATATATATATATATATATATATATATATATAATTAATTTATATATTATCTCCGTTGTGATGATAGAAAATTTAAATATTAAAAATCGTCTAAAAATGCTTTTACATTAGAGTTTTTATATAATTATAATTTATTCGTATAGAAATTTAATTGTGATTGCTAATTTCTACCGAGAGCTCTTTCATTGATGACTACTGCTATCGATCTATTTTCATAGTTATTCACGTAATATTTGTAGGTGCTTTTGAATATTTTATTTTATTTTAATTGCTTAATTCAGACAGAAAATAAAATTGTCATGATTATTCAATAATTATTGAAAATATAATTATAATGCAAATAATGCAACAATTTTAAAATACTCATAGTAAATTTTATTGACATAATCAAAATAGTGCAGTATATGTACCTATATGTATAGTATGTATATGTAAAAATATTTTATAACATAGACAAACTTACATTTAAAAACTTTCAACTATAAATTTCATTTTGATTTACTCGCCTTTGAAAAGTCGCTTCCGCTTCAACAATGTGAACATGTATAGCTTATCAAAGGTAGGTACTACTTATATTACCTACTTGTACATGTTTCGCTCTTACAACAATACTGGCAACGACTGTTTGTCCCACAAACATATGATACGGCCTCGTCACAAGAGATTGGACAGATTTCAACGATCAGTTAAGAAATTACTTGCGGATATGAATGAAAGGAAAGTGGAATTTGTTTTTATTGTATGGATAAAATAAAATAAATAAAGATATTTGTGGGGGGGTGGTGAATAGTGATGTGTTGATGTGTCGTGGTTATAATTATTTGTTTGATGTTTGGGCGGAAAGTGGAGAACGGAGTGTCTTAACACAACTAGTGTTGAGACTTCCGCTACTCTCTGCTGCATGCGGTTACAGTTACAGCTTTTTACTTGATTACGTTAACGTTTTGCTTGATTGAATTGTACAGTGTAATATTATTTTCTATATAATATATTTTAAATAGTATCTACTTCACAGGCACCTTGATAATTTCATAGTTATATTAAATTAAGTTAGGTTTGGTATAAGATGTGTATTATATAGGTATTCATTTCCAGTTTCCAGAAATGTATGAATTTTTATGGAAGAGCGGGGCCTCCTGACAAAAGTACTAGTGCTATACTAGTAACTTACTGGGTCGGTTTCATTATTCCGCATGTAGCTAAAGAAAATATTGAACCTGAAATAAATATAGTTTTTTTTTTAATGTGAAATAAAAATATAATATATTTAAAAAAAAATAACAATATTTTCAGATATATTTCGTATTTTGGAGACAGAAATCAACATACCTGTTTTAGAAATAAAATTGGAACCCACAACTATCACTAACCAACTACGCCATAATTTAACATCCTGTCTATAATATAACCTAATGAAAAAATAATAATCAATATGTGTAATAAATATTACCTTCATATTCCCATAATAATGATTGCTTTCACAAGCCACAAGCCACAAGGCGGCGTACTGTTTTCTATTACGGTGTGATTTTTTCCATCGACTCTACATGACAGTTAATTGAATGTGCACCGAAAGGGTTCCGCCCTTGCAAGATTTATTGAACGCTTATTCCGCTTGAAATAATAATCTTTATGGGATAATCGTCTATGTTATATATTGCAAAGAACATTTGTTGAGAAATTCATTTATTCACTTATGTATTAAATAATGTTTGTTTTTTTATTGGTGTTTGTTTGTAGAGTTTGTTAATTTTTTTTGAAGATTTTTTATAACCTAGTGTTAGACCCAAGACAGACTTTTTCTTGTGGTTGCCGCAGCGAAAATAATTTAATATCCCCGAATGGTAAACGCAAATAAAATTGCGCTTTTGGGTTAAACCATCAAATACGCAACGTCTTGGTATTAATGTGGAATATTTTAAATGTTCTTAGCACCCATCACCAGTTTTGGTTCTGCATATTAAAATTTGATAAAACTACATATTTATTGCATTTCTTACCTACTTATAGTGAATCCTACAATATTTTTCTATTATTTTTGTACATACATAAGACCGCCTCCAGAATAAGACCGCATTCGACACCTACGCGGCATACTTCCTTCCCTGAGGAGGCGGCTCAATCAATCGCGAACAAAGCTAGACGGTTAATATTATATCTAATAGCTCGCAGTGTATTGAATATATTACTGAAATAAAATATTAATAGTAATATTGTAATATTGTAGCTGGTAATATTCTATTTAAGTTCTGTACTAATATTATAAACTCTTTATTTGGATAACGTGCTAATTACAGAAATAAGTTGTTTAATAAAAAATTTTTTTACTATCATAATCATCGATTAAGCAGGTAAAAGTGGTTTTGCCCAGAAAACAAGTGTTACTACATTATATATATATATATATATATATACTCATGTTATTTTTATATATTATAGATCCCATAGGCCCATCTTTTAGTATTTTTTACCATAATTTAATATTACACACATCTATAATATCTATACTACTATAGATTTTACTATAGTTCAATATTATGTTAATTTACTCGGTACGATCAATTCCCAATCGGAAGAAGTGCGCCACTCAATGCACTATAAACAGAATTAGTGCAGGAAGTAGAGTATAGAATTCAAACTTCAAGCTTCATACTTGATTATCTCTACCTACTCTGCTTTATGTGGACTACATATATCATGAAGCAAACAAAATAAAATAAAACAAAAGGACACGTCAATCACTTAATTTTACCTGAAATAGCAAAAAACACAAAGATAAAAAAGACCTTACCATACTATATCACATTAATAGTATTAATAAGAAAAGTTCATGTAATCGACAAAGCATTGTTTAGTGTAACCACGTACAGATGCACCTGCCTGCTTCTCAAATATTAAGGGGCTTTACTTACGAGCTCAACGTGGAATTCTTACTACGAATGAGGTTATTTCACTTTTTTATTTACTTGTGTTCTTGTTGTCCTCCAGTGGCGTATTTGAAATGTGAGTCTGTTTGTTTATCTAAATAACAATCTGATTTTTATACATCTCTGGTAAACGTTTTTGATTAATAATAAGGATCCAAAATCAAATTCTCCATTGTTGTAAATAGTAGTAACTGAAAATGCATTATTTTTAGATTTCCGTAACCAAAGGGTATAACAGGATACTATTACTAATATCGACGTCCGTCTTTCCGTTTCTCTGTCTGTCCGTCTGTCACCAGAACGCATTTAGGTCAGCTGAAAGTTTAATAGAAGTTGATACAACAAGCATGATATTTTTTGCCATTTCTATAGATAATGGTACGGAACCCTTCGTGCGAAGGAACAAAAATTATGAGTCATAATATGAGTCACTTCGTTTGGTTTTTTTTGTCTCTTCTGAGATATTTGCCTATAATTCCTGCAGAGATTCAAACAATATAAATAAATTGTAACAAGTAAAAGAATTTCGATGTAATTTAAAGAGATTAAAAAAATTATAAACATACATTTTTCCTTCTTTAGTATGGAAACATAAAACTTCTAAATATATGAAAAATATCGTATATATTTACAATTAGGCAATGATTGTATCAACTTATTTAAAAAGACTTATTACTTAACAATTGACAAAAGTACACTTATATAACTAAATGTACTCGTAGTTATTTACTGCTCCACGACTCTTTTGGGAGGTCATAAGTCAAAGATTGCAAAGGATACATACGTGGGAAGTTTAAAACTAAATATCTCTACATTACGGTGCCCTCGGGATGTCAGCAAATACCTTGACAAAGTTAATATCTTGAGAAGGCCTTTGAACGTGGGCATGAGAACAGCGATTGTATTTCTTGAAATTCCTGTTATGGAATCTTACAAAATTAGAATAAAACAATCATGTATAGGTTCCGTACCTCATAAGGAAAACATGAAACCTTTTAGGGTCCGTCTATCTGTCTGTCCATCTGTCTGTCCGTCTGTGAAGAGCATTTTCCTCAAATCACGTGGAAACATCTAGACGAAATTAATATCAAATATACACAGAAGCACACAAAAATTCAAACTTCTAAATTAACGCAATCAAAAGATATCAGCGTTTATGCTTAATTTATTTGCATTTTGTATTAAAATCGCCGCGTAATCAAAACCTACAGGGTACTTGCCGTTAACTTATGAATTATGAAATTTGACAAAAAATGAGAACATTTAGTATATAAAAAAGGGGAAAATTTGATAATTTATAAGTTTAACACAAAAAAAAACCATTACATACTTATTTTTATATACCATTACATACTTATATTAATATCGTCGTTCATTTCATACAAATTCAGTGGATACGACGCTTGTAGTGTCTTACCTAATGATAGCATTATTAAGTAATTGGAATACTAATTTAATACATTTTTAAGATATACAAATAATTTAATATAATCACAAAATTTAGGACATTGTTGCATAACATTGATCTTGAGGAATCTTGAGGATCTCATAGATATAAAAATGAAATCTAATCTTATAAAAATTAAAAACATATATTTAAAAATGGTCAAGAGCCAGCTTTTCTCGTGGCCTAATATCTAAGGTCGCTGTTCACTCACATAGTTCGCAAGTGGCCCACGCATTTAATTGCTAGACGGTAGATCTAAATTGTGCGTAAATTTGGAGCCAACGTAACACATTCCTCATCCCGCTTCGACCTTCTATTCACTTTTGTGTCTATCTAATAATTGAACAAAGATAATTAAATTTTATTAAAAATCACGTCAACATATAATAGTGACTTATTTTTTAGGGTTTTACTATTATTATTACTAAGCCTCCGCAGTTTGTTTGTCTGTCTGTCTATCACCTAGGCTATATCTCATAAACCGTGATAGCTATAAAGCTGAATTTTTCCCAAATTATGTATTTCTGTTGCCGCTATAACAATAAATATTAAAAATATATTGTTTTAAATATTTGTCCGCGGACCACCTGCAATTATGAAATAGGTACGGAACCCATAGCGCGCCTTTTTTGTTCTTTTTTTTTAATGATGATGTTTTAGAGTTTACTTGGTCCCAAGAAAGATTTTCGCTTTTTTGAATGCGTAAATTAAAATCATATCCGGACTTATAATGAAAATACAATTATATATATATATATATATATATATATATATATATATATATATATATATATATATATATATATATATATATGAAAATACAATTATAGGTCATAGGTAAAAATAATTAAATATGTTTCATATTTTATTTCATATTTTTTTTAAAAGAACGAAAGCTACTAAAGCTAAAGCAAATGATGTCAAGTTCATCATTTACTTTTTATAATCATAATAATTTAGTTTTACTAGCTCCTTTTTAGATAATTAGTTAATTTTTTTAGTCCTTTCCTGAATGTAAAGTTACTGTCATATTTTTTTTTGCAAAAATGTATACATAAATATATACGCATATAGTATTTACTAGAATTAAATAAAAACGAGTATGTGCAAAATATGATAAGTAACCACAAATAATATATAAATTAAACTACATGTTGATTAATCAGAGTATTTCTAACTCAAACGTAATAAATATTACATAAAAAAAATCTAACAGGTTTGAACTAAAGTACTTAAAAAAAAATAGAAAAACATCTAGCTCTTATTATTAATTTCAATCGTAATTTTCATGTTTTCTGCATTTCCTTGGACATTATTTTTACGATAATATTTTCTGCCAAGACCCCGGTGTCCCGCTGGCACGGAGTTCGCGCCGGAAGTGCCCCTTGCCGTGACTTATCAACTTCCTTCCGGTGTTCCACTACGCATGACCTTGGCTACAAATATAAATAAGGATGTGTAAGAAGTTTTGTTAAGTTGTATACACATGATGGTGTAGATATTATTTGAAATTTTAATGTTCATAGTTTGAAGTAGATTATGTCATTTTTTAATAACTGTTATTTGTTACATGAACTTTTGAACAATATTTACTATAGTAAAATGGTCTAAGATGTGAAGGAATACACAAAAATATAGTCAATTTCAAGATTTTTTTACAATATAGAGAATTTGATATATTGACATCACAGAGTCCATACCAGTTGTGTGAGCTACTTGTCTATCAAAGCTAGAGCTTAAAAGCTTTATTAACAAAACAGAATTTCCATAAAATGCATACAAAATGTTTATCTGTCGAAACACACACCACATAAGTCACTGCGTAATCGCAATCGGAAACGGAAAGTACGCCATATTATATGCAAATTCAACAGTGCCGTCTTCCACACCGTTGCACCTGTGAAAACCAACTTATAATCATAAATTTGTCAAAATTGTACCAATGTATACCCTCGGCCTTGGAACTAAGGCTCAAATTCCTGTGCACCGTCTAAAGCTTTTAATCACTGTTCAAATAATCACAACCATTCCAAATAAGGCTCTAAAGCTATTAAAAATAAAATAGATTTTCAAATGACACGGCAAATTTAGTGACAATTCGAATTATATACTGTTGAAAGAACATTGTGATCATCGCTTGTCAATACCTGAATTAAGTTGTTTTATCTAAATTAAACCTTATTTTGATGGTCTCAAAGATTATTTTTATTTACATTTAATAGCAGCAGCAAAATGCAGTTTACTATTCTGTTAAGGGAATTTAACTTCTATATAAAGTACTATTAGGCTCATTGTTGTATATTCTTTATATAAACGTTTGTACTTTCCATATGGCGGCATGATAGCTCGATTTCACGCAGATTTTCAGGTAAGCTGTTTGATTAATGTGGTTTAAAGCTTTTTGACTATTTTAATAGGTTTGTATGGGATATCGACTATATAATCTGATTTTTGTACTACTATAAAGTTTGAATCATTTATTATATTTATTGCAACATACAATTGATATATGTAAATTAAGTATATGTTAATTACACGCCATTTTCATTAAATAAAAAAAATAACTTAGTAAATAAGTTTCCCCACCTCGATTAGGCCTCGGTAAGCGTAGTCCTCCGGCCAGATGGACCGATGATATAAAAAAGGCGGCTGGTAGGGACTGGATGGCAAAAACGAAAGATCGTGCCTTATGGCGTACCCTGGGGGAGGCCTACGTCCAGCAATGGAGTGCTATAGGCTGATGTGTATGTATGATGGTGTATGATTAGACATCACTTTAGCCACCCAGTTAGTTACATGGAACATTATTGTGAACAATAGAATTTGTCGTTCTAGAAAGTGCGTACAGATTTCATTTCTTCTAACCTATTTCCCAATCTTTAGACTAAGTACCGAACTATATTCTATAGGCTTTACAACAAACAAAGTACAAAGTATATAAGATAAAAAACCAGCCTCGTCACTGGCACTCATTGTGCACCTGCCACTCGAGTAATTAATTATACTCCCCCTATACCTTCTTTCGCGTCAAGGTGCCATTGTTTTGGACAAGCTGATTGCACTGTTTTTAGACTGTGGCTTAACTACAGTTAAGGAACTTATGATTTTTTTTAACATATACGAGATATGTTTTGTATCAATATTTTTTTAAATTAATAAATTCAAGATATTATGAAATGACATAATATTTTACATGTAGACCTCAGTTGACCTTTGAGAACACAGTATCGATGATACTTGAGGAAGGTCACGTTAAAAGCAAGAAAAACTCTTGAAGGGCATGTATGAGAGGTTAATAACAGTGGACAAGGTGATAGTGGTATGTAGGGACCGTGGCGTATAGATAAAGAATTTACATAAACCTACTATACAAGTATTAGAATTTTCTAGTAATATATTTCGAGAATGATCTCAATGATATATAAATGTTATATATAATGTATGGTTGATAATGTCTCAGTCATACTAACTAACCTTCACAGATCTGTGAAATTTCAAATAATACAATACAAAGATACTATTAGAAATATTAACACAAAATTTATTAATATAATCCATATAATATTTAATAATTTAATATAAAATCTCAGTTAATTTCCTATTTCTAAGCTTTGAACAGTGCCACCGGCCCTAAGGTGTAGTGTCGTTGATTAACGATGGTTTAGACGTGTTTATTGTGAGAATAGCGAGTCACGCAGTCAGTCAGTCACGTCAGATACGATAGTGGCGAAACTGGGAGGAAACTTTCTTGTAACGTCAATCAGTTTTGGTACACAAAAAGCTGTATTTGTTCATAAAGTTCGATTTTCTGGTATATTTGGAAACATTTTAGTACATTTATGTTACACATTTCTCACTTTTGCGTCAAAGAGGATATGTAAATGTCATATATTTTTAAATTCTACACTAAGGATCATCAGGATGAGGAAAATCATAAAAGTATGTAACTAAGACACTACTAAATACTAAATATTATCAAATATATAAGTAAAGTATCAGCAGACTTCAGACTAAATTAGTACTATAAAAACTTTTACTAACAATACTGTTCCAATGAATGCAGGCAATCTAATATTAAGACACTGATTTGCGCTATGTCTTGTTACCAGGCCGAGGTGAAAGCAAATAATCCATTCTCCCCAAGTGGGAATCGAACCTACAATCGTCGCATTTACAGTTAGACACTGTGCCTGTCGAAGGTTTCAGTTCAAGTTTTTTTTTCATCGATTCCAAGTTGATATAGTATCTACGACTTCAAACTTAATCAACATCATTACCAACAAATTCAATAGGCGAATATACAAACAAAAAGTTCAGCTGATACACTTACGACACTCGCTTATACAGAGTGATGCAAGACAAATAGCGCCTCTACCAGGTAAGATTAATATAATTAAGAGAGGAACGCCTTAATGCTAGCGGTGACAAGTTGACGAGTCGAGTAATATGTGGTAACACGCTGTAGATGAATTGTTATTATTTATAGATGGAAAAGGCAATAGCTCTGTTTATGAGGTCGTGATGACATAGTAGAGGGTTCAAAACTGTTGTAAGAATATTTAGCTAAATTTAAAATATAAATATGTAGATTTTTCATCTAATTAGATATCTAACCAATATTGGTTCTGTATCGAACTATATAAGTAGAAAATATATTAAATATTTGTAAATCATGGTAAATTATGAAAATTCCATATTTAATTCCTCATACTTGAAGTAAATTTACTTTTTACATTAGGTCTATACTTAATATTAGTGTCTCTAATAGTTTTATCTTGATGTTTTGTTATAATATTTGTTTAAGCTGTGTTTTTCTGTTTAATTTTTTTTATTAAAAATTAATTATTATATATAAAATGGAGAAAGAAAAATAAAAATAATATGCCATAGATGTAATGTTCCAAGGAACAGATGTTATGACAGCGATGAAAACTTTACAGCACTGTCGAAGGTATTCATAGCATTTAGAACGGAGCTGCCAAATGCGCTGATTTCCTTTAAACGTACATAAAAGTATTTGGAATATACCAAGTGGTATACGTGGTGCAAATCTGGTGTACTTGGAATCAAAGTTGGAAGTGGATTTTCAATTTAAAGTGGTACGCTTTCACTCAAGATATACCGATACAAATAAATTTAAATATACACTTTATCCCATTTACATAGAGATAGATAGAGAAATTCTAATGTTAAAACTCTCCGTTCTCCAGTTTCCGCTTGTATTCCAAACATTATATGTGGCGGAACTCAATGCCACTGTTGATTACCTGAGCAATGAAATAAAAAAATGAAATACTGTCAGTGCCACGAATGGAGATCGAACTCGCATCCCTATCCCAATACGCCACGCCAGCCTAAAAACATATGACTACCTCCAATAAACTAAGGGTAAAGTATAATTTGTACTGTAATATAAGTCCACAGAACAAGTAGAGGTGATTAAGATAATCGCTAATAATTACACGATATACGACCACGTTGACACACAAACAGTGTAAAATATATAACAAAACTGACGTTTGTGATAAAAGCTTTGTGAGTTAGAGGAAAGGAAAATTGGATATTAAAGTTTCAATTATTGGCGCATAGTAACGTACCTGAATGTGGTTGGGTGGTTGGAATACCATCCAGGGTATGATTTTAAATAATAATAATAATAATAATAGCTTCACGCTGTATCTGGCATATGGCAGGGTAGGCAGAGGGAACCGTAGGAAATTTTAAACTTTTAATTATAATTGTCACTTGGGCTGTATAAACCATAGGAGCACCCTAGGAGCAGTCAAAATACATTCACTTTAATTAACTAGTTATCAGTTGTCAAAGTAATTTGACTCTATAGGTTTTTAACGATTGTACGGAAACTGCACTGGACACCAAAAAGCTCATCTAAGAGGTATTTCCAGACTTCAAGCCGTTACTACAATATTGAGGCGGATATACGATACATGATGTTTCATAAAATATTTAAAAAAAACATATACAAACAACAAAGCTTTTTGTTTTACAAATATTTAACGATTTTTTTTCATCGGCCAAATATATTAAATATGGTGAAAACTAAAAGTTCAAACTCATATGGATTAAAATAGTAAGAAATAACTTGCTCTATCATTTTTTTAAACAATATATATAAATATAATAAAAAGTCATCGATGTTGTATGTACTTATACATAAAAAATGGAAACAATTTAATGAACACCTAAAATGATAGTACACTTGGGCGTCACGGACAGATCTCAGTTTGCGGCCCACTGGCTCATAGTCCACCGCGTCGTCCGCGTCCACGTCCACGTCCACGTCCACGAGTCACAGCGACCTTTGTCTAATCATCGATGTAGAGCGACGGATGTATAGATAGTAGCCTTGATAATTTTATAAAATTTGCTTATGAATTCATTATTATAATGTTATATATGTATAGTAATTGGATATAGAGAATATTTCAATAATATACTTCATAATAACTACAGGACTTTAAATTTAGAACATTTTTAAACCAACATGGCGTAAGAAATTTACAATTGAAGGTATACTAAAATTTAAAAAGAAGGAACATGCCGTTAGCATTGAATGGCTGAAAATATTTATATAAAAAAAAATATGGACATATAATACAGCGAGAAGCTGAAAATAAATATTTTATATAAATTTATTTTCGATTATAATATTAAGTCACTTCTATGAATTTGCAGGTTGATTCGTGTCACCAGCAGGCGACTTTTGGAGTGGAAAGTGTAAACTAAGCGGATGTTTCAACTGTTTCGGACATAGCGACACCGTTGCGGGCTTCACTAACTTCATAATGGCTGATACTCATATTAGAGTACTATAAATAGTAGTAAATAAATTGTTTGTAATTATTATTGGTGTATTTTCTTAAAGCTCCTTTTTCTATACTCCTGGTGAACATGTTTAAGAATAATAGACAGGTACATTTAGGTATTAAAGTTTATTTTATTATTATTGATACTAGTAAAACAACATTTCTATATTATTTAGGGATTTCATTTTATTAGCTTTAAAATTCAAGATTTTTCAAATAATTTTAAAATATTATAAATTTAAAATATTGATTTAATCAAATATGATTTTGAATGAGCTTTTCAAATTAAATATGAAATACCATATATTCATTCCATGCATAGTGAAGAATAATTAATTATAAAAAAAGGGAAATATCAAGCAGTTCCCTGAAAATATAGTCGGTTTGTTGGAGAGAAACCTGGTCCTCATTTATATGAGTCCCATGTCCCTGATGAGGACTATAAGGAATTCATCAACATCATCATCATCGTAGATTACATAGTAAAATATATATACCGGTCTTTTTTGTCATCATTTACATAATATATTAGTCAATAAAAATGATATTTGTTATAAATGTCAAGCAGTGTTTGTTAAGCTTCAATCATAATTCAGATATAAATATCTTATTTAAACAACTTGAATTTATCCGTTTTTGTATATAACTAATATTCTGTATGCAAAGTACAATCTTTAGGACAGCATCTCTCCCTTATTGCTTTTGGCATCCACTTTCTATGGTCTAACGTCCCTAAACAACTAGAAGCACACCATAAGCTTGATTTGCGTTCGTTGACAAAAAAATTTGATTAGGCATGACCATTTGGCTTAAGAGTAATATTCAGGGCACTCTACATTTATCACCTATTTATATAATTTTTTGGGCCCGTTACGCCGACGAAGCTCTAAGACGGGACGTGCGTCGCGTACAGCTACCCTTTTTAGTGGAATCAAGGACTTTTGCTAAACAGAGGCAGATTATATATAATAATATATTATATTTTAGCGGTTTTGGTAGTCTTATTAATTTTTATGAATGTGTCTTGTGAATGTATTGTTTTATTTTTCTTAAATATACACAATATAGGATAAATAAATAAAATAAAAATAGGGATAAATATACACAAGGGAATTATAAAATTAAATTTAGAAATTATAGTATCCTAAATTTAGATACCAAAATGAATGATTAGTGTAATAAATAATATAAATAATCTTTGTACAAAATACTATATATTATAAAATAATATATTTGCACAAAAAGCTGCAAGCTGCAAGCTGAAAGCTGAAATACTAAAAACAAACTAAAATAATATATTGCACGTCAGAAACAAAAAAACATATAAATTTCTGCACCACCCAAATCCGTGTCTGTAATCTGCACCTCCTTTCCTTCCATTCCATTCATTTCGACGGATAAACTCTAATGAATATCTTCGAGACCTCGCGATACAATAGTTTTTTCCCTCTCTTTACTCCAGATTACTCTGGTTCGTTGTAAATAAGTCAAGAGGGCTCATTAAGATATATCAGAATAACGTTTATGCTAAATAACTGTAGTCAGTCCCTGCATCCAAATGCTACTAGTTATTCGCTTGAGTTGTTTACAAATATATTGTGATTTGCTCAAATAATATTTGTATATTATGTTAATTTAATTTAACAAATATATGTTCATATGTTAGTGTGTGTATACAATGGGAACCCTTGATAATATTATTTACGATATGCATACATATAAATGGTTAGCTTTAATAAATGATAAATGAAGTTTTCACTAAATAAATTTAAAAAAAATCATATGAAAATATAAAAAATAAGCGCAGCAGAATATAATATTGCTTCTTGAAATAACAGTGCCACTAGGTGGGTTTGATTTATTTTCATTACCATGGTCTGATGCGGCGTTAAATTCCGCCACTCCCATGGTTTGTGTCTCGAAGAATATCAAGAAGCTAAGTTATCTTTAAGTCAAAAAACCAAAGCAAAAACTTACAAAGCTGTCAAATTACACGATTAAACTTATTGATGATCGACTAAACACAGATAGAACATCGTCCGATTTTAGAAAAAAGGGCAGAGAAGTAAAAAGGAATATTAGAAGAGATATAAGAAAATATAATGTTAAGCTAATACCAAAATGCACTAGAAAGAAACACCTCATTACGAATAGCTAAGGAGCTTGGATCGAAAAGTATTGGATTACCAGTCTAAAAGACAGTCAAGGAAACAAACATCAGAACAGAGAAACTTTATTAGAAATTTGCACCAATTTTTATAGAAATATTTATGCGCTACCCCAACAACATAGTAATGAGAATAGCACCAGTTTTACCTGCAACCGCAACCTCAACAATTACAAATGCCCTGACCATATACCTCCAATAGCTGAGTGGGAAGTCCGCTTAGCAATACAAAAGTTGAAATATAATAAATCCCCAGGTGAGGATGGAATAACTACTGAAGTTCTTAAAACAGGCGAATTTATATTTTTACCATTCATTACAAATTTGTTTAATTCAATACTTAAATCTGGCAAGTTTCCTGAACAATTTTGTCATTCAAATTTTATACGATTGCATTAAAAGGGCGATAAATCAGACATTAATAATTATCGACCCATCAGTCTAGTCTCCCATCTATATAAATCATTCATAAAAGTAGTAGAACAGCGGATCTCTCAACAACTAGACAATGAACAACCTCCTGCTCAAGCAGGCTTTCGCTCTGGTTTGTCCACTACTGATCATCTTCACACCATGAATGAATATGTCAAAGACCAAGCTGGTGACCAACAGCTCACAGCAAAAGGTGACAGTAGGTTTAGAGGAGATAAACTACGTCCAGGAGTACATCTACTTGGGCCAAATAGTATCCTTTCAGTGCCGACAAGAAAAGGAAGTCGAAAGGCGATATGATGAAGGGCAACCTTCTTCTATGTCTTAAAAGAAAATTGATGGACGTGTGCATTCTCCCAGTGCTCACCTATGGTGCTCAGACATGGTCTTTGACAAATTCACAGAAGTCCACCCTTAAGGGTTACCAACGCGCGATGGAGCGCAGCATCTTGGATGTCAAATTGATAGATAAAATCCGAAACACCGAACTGCGCTCTCGCAAAAAGTCACAGACGTTGGTGTTAAGGCCGCTACCATAAAATGGGACTGGGCTGGACACGTTTGCCGCATGCCAAACGAGTTTTAGGCTAAAATCACTACCGATTGGATCCCAAACTCCAAAAGGTGAATCGGTAGACCAAAACGGAGATGGCAGGATGAGTTGTACCAGTACAAACCTGAGTGGACCAAAATAGCGCAAACCAGGGAAGAGTGGAAAAACTGGAGAGAGGCCTTTGCCCAACATTGGGACAGTTCAGGCTAAAATAATAATAATAAGTTATCTTTGTATATCCTGCAACATACCGGATGAAGTGTGAAGTTAATAAAGAATGAAGTTAATAATTAATAATTCATATTTTTTCTATACCATAAGCGAAAAAAAATATAAACAGTACATTATTTCTTAATAGCATCCCTCTTGAAATTGAAGTAGCCGAATCTGAACCACCTATCCAAAATACCCATCGACCTTTATTATTTGTGAGCGTCAACATCTCCATGCAAATGGTGACAAACAGCCGACTACGTTTACAGTCGCACAATATACTTTTATGGCTTAGGAAAAGCCGTATACTTACCAAAATAAACTATAAATTGCTAAAGAATATTCAACTTTTTTGTCAACCTGTATAAGAATGTTTGAATAGCAAGTGCTAGAGATATTGTTTCACGTGTTTTATGAGGTGGGTCGAGATTTCACGGGGTTTTTGTCGGGCATTTTTGAATGTTTCCACCAAATGTAATGTTTATTTGTAGGGTGCAGGTCGGTTTGTAATTCATACCCGCTGAGATATTCATATTTATAGCGCGGGGCACTGTATTTATTGGAGTATCATTATTTCTATAAATGTTCTACAAACTGTTGTGGAGGTAAATTAATCTTATGTCTACATTTAGCTTAGAAGCGATGAAGTAAATACAATAAGGTATTACTTTTTTAGTTTCTTGTTAATACATAATTAAAATTTCACACAATGCTGTATCCAAAATTGAAAAGCTCATTTTGTCCTTTAAATATAATTTTTTTATGAAAATCTAAATTGAATTATACATATTTTCAAGCATAAAAAATATTTTAATAAAGTTATCCAACTGTACTATTTTATTAAAAATATTAATCCACTCTTAATAAAAAAACGCCATATACGTTCAACGGCATATGGTATAATAGTTGAACGGTTTCCCAGAGACGCGGGTTCAAATCCTGCTACTCTTAAATTGTAAATATAGTTCTCTACTGGTATGTATACGCTACTCCATTAGCGCGAGCTTGTTGCTTTTTAATTCTACTTAAAATCTTTTTTCCATAGGAAATGTTATATGTAGTCCTTTGAATTTTGTATGCCATCCGAAATTTCTAATTTAACTTCTTCTTTCTTATCTATATGAATTACTCATTTTAAGGAACATTTTTTTTATTTCTTATATAAACAAGATACTTCAGTCTTTCAAATTAATTATACCTTATAAACTTCTCAGGCGCAATAGGTATACGAGAAAAACAAACAAAAGAAAATGTGTGTGTACAAGCACCCATGTTTTAATATTTCATTATAGTACACATAAATAAACGGGCAGCGCAACACAGTGTTAAACTGTAAAAGCGACAACTGTAGGTTCTATTTCCAGTCAGGAAATTAAACTATTTTTAATTCCTAGTAACAAGAAAAAGCGCGGCGTTGGCAAAAAAAAAACAAAAAAAAAAGAAGATAATAAAGATATCACAAAATAGACAGATTTTATATATATATATATATATATATATATATATATATATATATATATATATATATATATATATATATATATATATATATATATATATATATTAATAAAAACTAAATATACAAGAACTCTTTCCTTTAATTTTATGCTATCATCTCGCTACTGTGCTCTATAGCGACTATAGATGAAAGTCCATCTTGTTTATAGTGACAACACGTCATGTCCGGCGAGTGGCGCCCGATGTGGGCTCTCGCCGTCTAGCATACATCTTATTTGAAAACTTGGTAATGGTTCTCAATCTTTTTGATTATTTATTTACTTAAACGCCAAACACTTTTTTTCTATTATTTAAATTATTAAAAACTTTAAATTATATAAAACTAACATAACTTTGTCATATTTAACGTAAAATTATGTATATTCATAGATTTCAATTAAGTTCATATAATCTAAAGTTAAAGTTTAATATATCATATAACTAATTAGGCAGAGATAATCTACTACAAGCTTTCCATTCCAACTTGAGCGTAACTCATCACCGTGTTTTGTTTCCTGAGAGATGAGAAACGAATCTAAATCATCCTTGGATTGAGGTCGAACTCATGACCACCTATAAAAGCACACTATCCCAATTCATGACTGTAGACCCACAGACATATTATGTAAATATCACAATACACTTTGAGAACCACAGCCAAATCCTTGTCCATCGCAAATTTCACTGGCAAAGCATAACGCAGAATAAACAATGTGTTATTGTAGCTTATTTTCATAAGTTAATAGTCGGACAACGATAACAGCGGACCCCCTCGGACAGATACGCTTTTTTTATTATTTATGTAAATATATAGCTCCCAACCTGATTGCTGGTACGAGCATGTATACTCGTAAGTATGCCATCGTCCTCTTAAGTCGTTTTATTTGAAACATGTAATTTACCCGAAACTCCTTGTGATTTTCTTGACTTTTTCTTAAATTTTTATCAAAAATTATATTTATTTATCTTCGTAGCAAGTATTTATTGTATAATATGTTAAGTAGCTTCGGTTTTTGGAGCTTTTATTTTAACTTTGGTTATTATTAAATGATTATTATAAACGCGGAGGAAGGTTTTACCAGAGATAGATAAATATTATTTTTTATATATAGAACTTAGCATAAAGTGTATAAAAATTATTAATAATTAAAATAAATCAACGCTATAAGCTATAGCGGCTATAGTAGTTTTTCTAAATCAGCTATAAAAAATACAAATAGGTTTTAAGTAATTAGTCTAGCCTAGCTGTTTAGATATTGTATAGGTATACCGATGAACTACGTCGCCTTTCATGTACAATGTAAAATTAAAACACAAACAATTTATTTATTTACAAAAAAGCTTTAACACAGCTTCAAACTAAAATCAAGCTCTATGTCATTATCAAGAACTTAAATTTTTCTTAAGGCAAAAGAGACTTACATATATATATATGTATATATATATATATATATATATATATATATATATATATATATATATATATATATATATATATATATATATATATATATATATATATATATATATATATATATTGCCTTAAGAAAAATTTAAGTTCTTGATAATGACATAGGTCTTAATATGTCCGAGCTTACTAAAGCTCGGACATATTAAGACCTAGGACCATACTCTCGAAGTGGGAATGCGTGATAAATATAATAGAGATGAGTGAGCGCCGTGTCGCGACTCGTCCGCGCATGAATACAAACTGCACATTATGAGAACATGGCCGCAGTGGACTGGATAGGTTAGGTTATGTACATTTTTATTGAGTAAATGCTGGAGTTCGTTATACTATATTATACTTTCGTAATTTTTTTTTATTATTCGTAGTTTATTTTTATTTCTTCGGTTTGAAACTTAAGGCGCGGCGTAGAGTGTCGTCACTCAACACCTCAAAAAATGTTGAGTAGTGTTTAAGCACTAAATTCTGTGCTATTTATATAATGCATAATATACACTCGTTTCTCTTGCTTAAACCTCGATAGGCATGCCGCTTTTCGTTATAGCTTTTCATTATATTAAGACAATTCAGCACCACTTTATAAAGTCAGACGAGATATAGTCAGTCAGTCAGAACAGTTACTACACTATTTTTAATATATATAGTTTTATAAATTCAAAGTATATGAAAGAAATTAGTCACATTTCTGGATTTCATTTATACATTTTATTAAAATTTAAACTTGTTCATATTTTTTATTATAGCATATATACAAAATAATTTAATTTGAAGGTAAGGAATTCTTATTAAATAGATGACAGACCGTCGTGCAGACGTATATGAATACAAAGTGCGTATTACAGTGGGGCTTATAGTGGAGTAAGTTTAAGTTGAAAATTTCGCTTGATATTATATAAACTGTATTAGCTATTAATATGTGATTATGTATGTTTGTACGTGTCTATTAAAACCAATAAGGACTTACGATGGAATTAAATTCAAAGCTCATTTAGGGTCTCGAGGCGCAGTGGGATATGATAGTTATGTAAAAAAATAGTGAAGTTAATATAAATACTGTCATATATTACTCTAGTGTTGATATTTTCCTACTATTAAGAGACAGCGTATAAGACTTAGTTTCGTCATCTAGAGTACAGTATGCAGTAAACCTTGCAGGAAAAGTGGAGGCATATTACCAGAGGCAGATAGAACTTATTGATATACTGTATCTATAAAAAAAAACAATAACAGCACTACAAATAAAATCTTATCGAAATATAATTTTTATGAACTAATTTACTGAAATTCTTTCTAAATTCAGACAAACATCTTAAGCGAAACATTATATATTAATGTGCAAAGGCACAGCGTCTGCCTGTAAACGCGACGGTTTGTGGGTTTGATTCTCATTCGGGGAGAATGAATTATTTTCAACAAGGCAAAGCGCGACGTTGGGTTCCGCCATAAAACACGCAATGCCTCGAAAGTGGGGAACGGAGTGTCATAACACTAGGTTCCTTCAACCCACGGTTCCCTCTACCTACCCTGTTATTTGCGGGATACAACGTGAAGCTAAATAAATAAATATAATAAGTGAAAGTATATATTACACTGTTTACTTCACAATCTCAAGGTGGATGAATATAAAAAGGATTTATGGGGATTATTGTAGAACTCCCCACCCCGGGGGTTATAGCCTTAATCCTAAGGAAAGCGGTACGCTGGAAATTGAATTGATTTTTATATGTAAATTGTCGCGTGTGAGTAAATAAATATACAGATCGTCGTTCTATCGGTAAGTACCTTGCGATGGGGGTTGTATTTTTTTTTTTTACTTTTACTATAGTAGGTATAGTAGATGTGGTTGTAGGGCCATTTGGGTGCAGTGGGACATCAGCTGACTGTAAACAGAAGTTTTGGTGTCGATTTCCATTTGAAATAATGAATAATTTTCACTTTCCATCCTGGTAAAACAAGGGTATTGACTACCGGTACTCAACATGCTATGTCTCGAGTTCTGGAAAACCGAATTTTCTTTTTCTAGGTAAAGTGAGAAAATAAGCTTATATATTTATAGCACGAATTTCGTGATATTTAAAATATACACATGGTGCATGTTAAGTTAAGCGGTAAAAGCTGAAACGAGACTCAGCTGACCTTCAGAAACTCAGTAACGATAATACTGGGGGAAAATTTCGTCACAATATATTATATATGAGATTGATGGACAGTGGAAGAGGAATACTGCCACTAGTGACAAAACTTAAAGCTAAAAATATGATGCAAAAATTCACTAAACAAACAGACTTTGTTTACATTATTTATGTGAAACCAAAACAGTTTATAATAATTAAAAAACTTTCATTTAGACAAGTACTTCATAATTACGTTCTACAAAGCGGATTATTAAAATGAAACTTAAAATCTGTAAACCCATTTGAATCCGGCGAATAATTTGTAGGCAAAAGTATCATAAACATTCGTATTTCGAGTATGAATAATATTTAATAGCGAAATGAATAGCGAGTAGGCGTTTTAATGCGTCGCAATGCGCACATTACACGGCGAACGACCAAGATACTAGTCGTATTATTTACGAGTACGTTCACCATCATATGGGCACAAGGTTTATTTTCATGGAAAACTTACTTTATTCTAACATTACTTTTTCGTTGTATTATTTTCAATTCATTTTTTTGGTTCTAGCTACAATCTATGACGTTTTCTATTTGAGGGAGGAACGAGAGTTGTTTGAGATCACTCGATAATTTTTGAGGTTAGGTTTCCGAATGAAACTAAATCTTGAAACCTTCACTATATCACTATACAGCCTAGGTAGGCAGGTAATTCTTAATTCAAACTACCAAAGAGCCTACAAAAGTGGTGAAAAAAATTGCATTTCTTTTGGTGGCGGTCGTACTTTGAATAATCTTGGATGCTGTATTGCCAATAGAATATTAAATAACATTTTCACTAAAAAATGTATATATATATATATGTATATATATATATATATATATATATATATATATATATATATATATATATATATATATATATATATATATATATATATATATATATATATATATATATATATATATATATATATATATATATATATATTGTAACTAATACATATTTTGTCCTCCCATTACAAAAATCACGGTACACCTATTCTCGAGTCGTTCCCAACAACACTGTCGCTATTCCGTGCATTTTTATCGACAATTATCATTTTGCATTTCTTCCTGTATGGCCGCACTTTGTTGACACATTACGTGAACTGAACTCCAATATGAGTTAACGATGTTTATGACGTCATACTTTTTATTTTATTACCTTTATATAGAACGGTGTAAATAAAAAAATATATTGTACGTGTACCTTTTTATATTATTTTTTACCTTTCAAATAAAAATATTCAATTTAAATTAATGAATTATTTATGAAATATATTCACACTATTTACAGGTATGATTTACATTTTTTACAACCACTCGAGAGAATTTAGTATTTTTGTTTTCTCGCTCTAGTAATTAAAATAAAGTAGAATTTTTTTTTTGCTCTATCCTATCTTATCCTATCTTCCGCCTATCGGGCTGTTTGCGGGATACAGCGTGAAACAAAAGATATATAAATAAATCAATCTACAACAAATAATTTCACCAACTAAATTATGTTCAATCACTTAAAATACAAGAACACACAAGCCCATACACACACACGTATGTGTTTATATTGTTGTATATATGTATATAAACATACAACATCGTCACTGCAATAACATTACGATTGTAAAAGAAGTTACAGCCGCTATTCCCTTAATGAATTATGTTAATCTGTCATCTCATCTGGATTACAGCTAATTGAATATTAAAAAGTAATGATTGATATAAAACACCGAATTGCCTGGGGCGAGTGGACAGCGGGAAAGTACCGTTATATGCAAGTTTATGGATATTAAAAGAATCCTAGCCTCATCGTAATTTATACTGCAATAATTTAGTGCGTTGTGACTTAGTTGTTATAGGTTCGCGATTTAAATTCAATCAAATAGCTCCTTCTTTACCTACCTCTTTATAATTTCAAGTGTTCCTTTTCACCTTAAAGGTTATCTGGCAGAGATCGCCTTTTATACATTACTATTTATTTTTCTCTATTTTTGGTTTTTTTTTTCCTTTTGTTTTTATGATAGTATCTTGTACAAATAAAGAAATAAAAACAATAATTAAATTCCTCGATGTAAGGTATTTGTAACTAAAAAGGCAAGCAGGTCCTGTAGCTGCTTGCCTTTATATATATATATATATATATATATATATATATATATATATATATATATATATATATATATATATATATATATATATATATATATATATATATATATATATATATATATATATATATATATATATATATATATATATATATATATATATATATATATATATATATATATATATATATATATATATATATATATATATATATATATATATATATATATAAGAATATTTAGGTCCTAGGTACAAAGGTCCTGTAGCTGCTGTCAAAAACAACGCATTTTAAATTATATCTTAATTGGCTAAGCCACATGCTAAAGTATAGTATAATATACTTAAACATATTTATCCTGAACAGAATTTGTAGCCCACGATCATCACCAAATCGATATGACTTTACAACATAGTATATAATATTTGTATTATAATTATATTCATGAAGATAAACAGCTATGTAAATCTAAGTAGGTACTTTCAGTTTCCCCAGAGTTCCTCTCAAAGCCAGGAGACCTGCTAACTTAGCTATAAACAAGATTATCCGCACATAATCTATCAAACTGCTCAGAGTCGACCTCAAGTTCTAACTGGATCATATCAGCGTACTTTGAATTGTAAACTATTCAAGGCTATCTATGCTTTATGGTAAATATTAATTTACCAAACATGAAATGTCATAATCATAATAAGCAGGATTTAGTCTTTAGTAAAGAAAGAAAGTAATGTCGAGACACTCCGTTTTGAGCGGAAAAATAAAATAATCCCTTGCCCCTAATGGGCATAGAAGCTGCAACCTTGCGTCAAGCGAAAGCGAAGTCAAGCTTATCACGCTATTCTTCGCTACAAAAGCTTAATTTATTACGTAGAGATTTAGTGGATGATAATATATATTAATCTTACAAATTCTTATAAAATTAGTTTACTATCATTTTATAAGTGCTAACCATAAAAATAGTCAATATATTTAATGTTAGACCTAGTTAAGATATACGGTGTATAGAATAAATTGTAGCCAGCAAATTAGTAAACGCAGTCATACTATGAGACTTAAAAACTATTTTTCTAGTCTGAAATTTTGAGAAATCACCTCTTAGTGGTTCCTTACTATACCCAAATAACTTGTATGCAAAATTTCAGGCTAGAAATTTGTACCTTTGGTTACGCATTATCTGTCAGTCACTAACTAAGGGAAGAGTTTTAGTAAGTAAGTAAGGTAAGGTAAGTCCATTTTAGCCTGCTCTCATAAATATAAGTTTAACTGAAATGTTCGTTAAGAACTGTAGTCAACTTATAAACTAATTCGAATCTAAATTGTATTAAAACTATTTTTTTTAAGAAATATGAACATTTAAACATGAAGTATTTATGCATAAAAAACATTGTCTAAATATAGCATGATAAAGAATTTTTTTTCACAAACGACTTACACAACTGTTTAAAAAACTGGTCCATACATTAATTTTACTTGACATATCCCAAATGTGTCATAAAATCAAACAGCAATACAAAAAGTTTTTTTTTGATAATACATTAAAATATTATAAACAAGTTCAAATAAAACAGACTGCACTAAAAATGCAGTAAAAATTTCAGTAAAAATAATGAAAGAAACAAATCTTCTATTTTTTTATAACAAGCCAATATGTACACAGATTTGAGGATGCAAAGCCGCAGCGATCTCAACGAAGATAATGATGTTTTGAATGGCACTCAACTCATTACGTACCGATATCTTTGCTCAGGAAACCTTCTCGGACTGCATCTTCTGAACGTTTCTTCGTAAGTTAAACATGAATTGTAAGCAAATTTGAGCTTTAAGACCAATATTTAAGATTTAATTTAATTTGTATCCTCTGCAAGAGTCAAGCTAAACACTTAACGAGGGTTCTCCAGTTTTCTCAACTACAGAACGCCCTAATTACTCTATCTCCGCCAGATTCGTTCGAACTTAATAACTTTAAGGTTTGATTTGCCTTGCACTAATACTTCTTTGATGAACATAATAGAACGTCGATGTAGAAGGATTCCACAAGCGTAATTAGTCATTAGCGACAGAACAGTGGGCAGGAAGAGGCGATTGATAGGATGTGAGTTTCGATCTGATTGGATAGTCTCTTAATGTTCGATAAGTTGAGGTAATATTTTTAATTGCGGTCATTATATATAATAGAGTAGGTAGAGATGAGCCTGTCGTTATTTATCGCTCTATTAAATGAATCAATCAGGAAGCTCTATATGTTTTTCATATTGTGCAAATAAAGTAAGCATAAATATATTTGAGCGTATTTCGTTCAAGCTGAGAAATTGCTTGCTAAAATTCGAATCTCAACGTTGCACCGAAAATAATTTAACTAGTTTTAACTAGTTTTTTGAGTAGTATCAAATCAAAAAGCATTGCACTTCCTAACTGCGCGACCACATGTATATTTCTACAAACTATAATCAAATATCAGAATATAAACAAGAAAGCAGCAATTATCTTTAAATTATCCCATACAATATAATGATTAATAACTTCTTTGTCACCCAGAACTCTACATAACCCATATGTAATCAATTTACCAGCTACGAGTATCTCTATCACCCATCTATAAATCCTATACGATCAGTTCTGCTCTGTTGCGAAAACACTCAAATAAACTACATTATCAGTATTAACGAGATCTCAGTAATAGAGACGTAAAAGAAGTTAAGACATAACAGCCGATCGTTAATTACTCAATTGGCAAATTTATGATCCATCGGCTTTTATCATAAATTATGAATTGTAAAAATGCTGTTCCACTAAGAAATTATAAATAAATACGTGCTTTTGAAAATTTATTTTGGTCTTTCTATGCCAAATTAGGCAAAACACGGCGTTGAGTTTGATGGCGAAGTTTCTCAATAGAAGGTTTCTTGTCCCTACTATATGCGGGAAAATGTGTAAAGCTGTATGTAAGTTGTATGCCAAATTGGGGAAATATGTGCTTTTTGGTGATGTGCCAATAATTTTTTAACTGAAGTCCCAAGATCATACTAAAGGTAAATACATTATTGATGTAAAAGTTGTATACTTACAATATACTTACAAAGAACTGCCATCTCATTTTCCCTGTAACTAAAGTCCGGTTCAAAAAATATTCTAATTTAGTACAACATAGTTATCTGGTACTAAGTACTAGCAGGATATGTAAAAAAATAATACCAAGACGTTCTTTTCTATACTTTCAACCATTATTCGTACATTGCGTGGTAACTGATGCGCTTGCGATTGCGCTTTCACTTTTTATAGTACGGAAATGAAAATATTTCACTGCCCCGAGTAGGGGTCGAACCTATTACCATTTACCTTTGACTATCAGATGATTAGAGCAAAATATTAAATTAAGTATTTCCTGGTTTCAGACAAACAAAAGGCATAACGACAATTAACCCGCCATAGACAATCCTTACAACTAGAGTTGGACAACTCTAATATTTACCTACATTTCCTCCATATATAGGTAATTGGTCATACGTTCATATCTATCAATAGCACTGGTCACACTGACACAGCCTATTTATGAATCAGCTTTCTCATTCCAGAATTACTATTAATAAATTATATATATTATGATATTTCCTACTGTAGAGCAGTAGGAGAGTGTTTAATTGAAAACATGAAGTAATCATTATTTTCAATATTCTCCTCTAGTAATGCGTTATTCTAGTTTCGCTATTATTGATAGCAGCTATTATTGACTATAGTGGACAGCAGCGAATGAAATAAACGTAAAATAATGTCATATTAAAATAAACGTCTTAGTAAATAGTCTAATATAAACAATTATGATATATATATATATATATATATATATATATATATATATATATATATATATATATATATATATATATATATATATATATATATATATATATATATATATATATATATATATATATATATATATATATATAATATATATAATACTTCTTTTAGCGTGGGATAGTGAAAAAAAGAACTCCTAAATAGCCTACTACAACGTAAATAAGAATTCATTAAAATTTATATTTAATACTGTTAAATATTTGAGCAGTCTCTTACATTTCAGTTTAACACCTTAACACGATAAAGCTGGTCCAAGCTATGATCCAAGACAGTCGTAAAAGAAACGTTTAATACGCGCGATGATATCGCCTCGTAAAGTGTGTTACTACTTCCTGTATTAAGGTGTTTGTTGAGAGCTACGCTCAGTGATTTCCTACGATAATAGTTGGAACTTTTGTGTCAATTCAGGGCAGCTTTTGGTTCTAACCTCACTTGGGTTAGAAAAATTAAAAAAAAATACAGAAATTTGAAGGATTACGCTGGAAGCTGTAGAAAGTAGATTAAATGGGCTCCTTCTCAACCAGGTTAGACCAAAATATAAATATAGAATTGGGCTACTCAAAATAGCTTTAATTAGGTAGACGGCGAAGAAGATGAAGACAGAGACGACGCAGTAAAAGTATGTACAGAAAATTGATACCTTTAAGGACACCTCAATAATAATACATAACATGTTTATATCTAGACGGCAGTTAGTAGACGCAAGTAAACAAAAAAATAGTATCAGTATTCTGAATCACGTTCGACATTTTTTATCCGTACATATAATCTGGGATAAGCTGTATTGATAACATCGTCTGTCCGTCAGCTTCCGTAACACGGGGGGTCGCTAAAACACCTAGCTATTTGTTTATATTTGTTTGCACTTTTTTGTATATTTTATTTTTTCTCTCATTCATTTGTCCTCGCAACTGAAAATTTTATGGGATATTCTTAGTATTATTTGTAGAAATAGTGTAATAATAATATAATATACTAACCATAAACTTTATGGCAATCAGGCATAAAAAAATTGTGATATTGTCAAATCAATGCCATTACGCCGTTATATCTTCTTACAAATATGTTAAGAAGAATTTTAATCAATCATTAACTACACTCGATTATGATAACAATATTAAAACAATCAAAACCTATTTAGAATTGCTGTAAACAAACAGATACAGTTCAATTCTATCAATCTTAGCTACATATGACTTAATTTCAGGAACACATGCCCATACATTTACAGTTTTCAGTAACAACTAATTTAAATGCAAGGTGGCAAGTATAAATAATGTTAGTGGTAACAAAACTTGTGTCTCGCGCGAGCCGTTACGTTTCTTACGTTAACTCAATTACGCGCGACGGGCGGAGCCGCGATAAATGCGTTTTGGTGATGCTAGTGTTCAAGTCATAAGCGTTAGCGATATTCAATATATTGATAAATTTATTTTTTGGGGTTGTCGTGGCCCAGCGGCACAAAGTTTGGCTGTGAACCCGACGGTTGTAGGTTTAATCCGATTTATAATTTTTCTATAATTATTGACTTAGTAATAACTGTATAGATGTACAAATTTAACTTTAGATTTTATTATATTTATAATGAGCCGTCCTTTTAGATATATTGCAATTGGAGTTAGTTTGTACCATTGCACGCAATGTCGTTAGTTAAAGGTAAAATATAGAATAGTATCGTACTTTAACTTTTTTTAAGTGTTATTCTACAAAAAAATATAAGTTTTAGTATATATATGAAAATATAAGCATAGTGAGACGTAGCAGCAGATAATTGCGGGTTGAGTCTGGTTTGGATATATAAAAAGGCACGGGTTCGAGTCCCATTTCATATAAAATATATTTTCTAAATTTAAACTTACGCTATATAGTGTCGTATTGGAAATTTCCTCTGCTCACCCATTAAAACCTTTGAAAAATTATTAATAATGGGGCTAGATTATGTAAGTTCCTTCCACTGCTATCACTTGTTAACTATACCAATACACGAACGGCTATGCGGTTAGCATAACTCATACCCTCGCACCTCGCACTCGGTTAAGTTGCAAACTTTGATATATTACTTTGTTTCTACTCCACCTGAAATGGGTCCACGTTGATTATAATAAGTTAGTGAGAAATGCCCTCGGCCTGTTTACTGCAATAGTTTCTACCTATTAATCAAACTGATATATTGGCTTTGAGATATAATAGCTCCTTACATTGTTTACTGACTGTGAAATAGGAGGTATGTTAGTAGACTTACGCATATTTGGATTTTACTAGTAAAAAATTCAAAATATTAAACAATATAAAACCCTGGTTACGCCAAACCACTATATAATTTATTAGACTTATAAACTAATGATAGCAGTAAAACTAACTCTACATTCTAAAAACAGTATATAACTTACTTTACTTTAACACAAGCTGCAAATTCATATTAAATGTGTAAATATTTACCTAACACGCATTAACACGCAATTATAAGATAAGTCCGACTTGGCCAACTTGCCACTCCATATAATCAATATCACAAGTCGTTAAGAACAATTAACAAGTATGGGGCAAGGTGGGAGTAATGGGGCTTTATGGGGTCCTTCATGATATTACTCGAGGGACTCTAGATTAGAAGTAAGAGTTCGCGTATTGAAACATTAACTGCTATAGTGCAGAGTTGTTAAATTAATTTAAATACTTTTTTGTTTGTAATATTAAGAGAAAAGTATTCATATTTATGAATATTTTATTTTAAAATATACATAAGGACGATAGCTAAGATGATCATCCAAATTTTTTACAAGGCATTGAAATAAGTATTATATAAGTGTTAATGTAAATCTCCCTCCTATATGCAGTATATACTTTAAGCTTAATAATAATTAAAATGTTCAACCTAGATATAATAAAGGTGCCTACAGAACGTGCTGTTTCTTCCAAAAAAAAAAAAATCGTCACAAAAATCAAAATCATCACGTTTATTAATTTAAAATAATGCCAAAACACACAATAACTTTGCATCGCCGCCTCGAAATTCAGTTTCGAAATTAAAAATAAATGAGTCAGAAGAATACACCGGAGTCCATGATTTGATTAAATTAAGAGGAAAACACAATCGGCCGGGCGCGATTCCGTTTCTTATTATTTCGAAGCTTTTTTTTAACGGGCTAAGCTTTGCTCCGTAAAAACGATTTGCATGAATTTACTCACTTAGGTACCGAAGGAAGTAGTAATATTTGTGTATAGTAATATTCTGTTCCTTGATGGTGCAAGCTCCCTCTGTAATGGAATGCTCGTGATAGATGACAATTTGTGTAATTGAAGGAGATGCGAGATCGTACGCGAAAGAAATGCGAGATTGTACGCCTAGTTTAGCAGTTTCTTGCTACCTTGTTTTATTTATTTAAATATGTGACATATATAAAGTATACAATACTGTCATTTAAAAAAAATGTTTACTGTTAAATTTTCCAAAGTAAAGGCTACACTTAATAGTTTTATTATATTGGCAATAATAACAAAATACTTAATTAGGTGCTACTAATACAGTTTAAAAAAAAATAGAAAAAAAATCGCAAATTGACACAGTAAGAGACTACTATTAGGAGTTTTAGAGCCTTGACTTGAATTTCATTGACACAAGGAATATAGATTAAAAAATATAATATCTTACTACGTACATACGAGTACATACAGAATATACAAAGATTTCAAAACAAACACCAACCGCCCCCCACCCATAATTATGATTACCAAAGTCATTTGCAACACGAAGTTCATCTAAATCTCCTCTAATTGGCCTGAAAGTGGACCTTTGGCCATAAATTCTTACGATTTCGTAACTATATTTGGGCATATGGTCAATTTTAACTTAAAGCAATAAAACGCAATCGTTAACGCTTAATTAGACTGGACATATAATTTAAGACTTGATATCAGATAACTGATAAAGTGTGGTCACCCTCGCCGCAGGCCGACTATAGTACCCTAGAGGACACTTCTTAGGAACAATGTGGTTTGGATGAGTGGAATACCATGTGAATTATAGATTAATATATCGTTGTTCTATTAAAATTTTAAATATTTATATTAAGTATTTTGGATGTAATCCTTAAGTAATGTCAAAACACAACAAGATAGATAAGTATTCTACATTAAAAAAAAGATCATTTATTTTAAGAAATTGTACCATTGGCGATTATATCTCCAGGTATATTATATAAAACCAGATAAAATAGATGTTTTATATGATTTTTATATTAAAGTTTAAGAAGCAATATGAGAGTGTCTGACTTTAAATACGATTTGTTGTGGGTTCAATTCCCACATCGTTGAATAGGCAGACAAATAGCGGTGTTGAATTCCATCAACACTCCACAGATACTCCATCACTCCACTGGAGATATAACATGAAGCTGTAAAAAATATTTTTTTAAGACTTACACCATATTAACCTAAATTTAACTAACAATATTTGACTCTATATTTCGATTATCAAATATTGAGAAAACAATTACTTTATAAAAAATAACTACTCTAACGATATCACTGTGCCGATTGTTACAACTATCGTAACAGATCGTGGCGAGTATAAATCACTGGTTGATCAAATCGTTGTGAGGCGCAAATGGTACGTTGTACATAGGGAATTCATGGTTTAGGCTCGAAATTAGATTTTTAATGAAATTAAATATTATTAATTATGTTATTTAGTAAGGCAGTCGTGACATAGCTACTGGGTTCGATTCCTACTCAGGTATTTACTGTTTTGGGGAGTCCGGAGTTCCGAACAAACAATGTCTCAAAAATAGTGGAATAGCATGAATAACGCATTAAAATAGTCTTATGTAAAATCGATTATTCGCGATAACAATAATCAACCATAAAAAAGAGCGAAGCCGTACTTTTTAAGTATTTACAGAATGTCATAATTGTTTCTAGATATGTAGCCCAGAAACATATTTACAAAGATTTTAATTATTTCCACTACACAGGTACTACAGATAATTAATCATACAGTGAGAATAGTTTTTTCAATAAATTGTACAATACACTAGCAATATTTATATAAGAGAAAAATGAAAATAATAATGGTTGCTACATCAAGATCTACTTTTTCGTAAACAAAAAAGGTAAAATTTTAGCCACATCTTGAAACACAATATTCAGTAAAAAAAAGTATATATTATCTATACATTAAACTAAACAACAGAGTTAATGTCGATATGGAACTACTCACATTTCACATAATAAACACATGTAGATAGAGCACCATTGATTTATCTGAAAACAAATTAAATTTTTACTTTAACTGCTTCCGCGACGATCGTAAATCCGTACTTTCATGACATTTTGACATTTAATGGCGATCCCATCACTAATCACCTTATATGGCACTTACGTAAATAAACACTGCTTTCAATACCTATCTGTTCTGAATGAGTAAATTTCCGGTGTAATAAATTTTTTTATATCATTTTTTTTAAACACTGTGCAGACCTCCACGATACAACCGAAGGGACTCAGTTAAGATGAGTATAACTTAACATAACTGAAAATTTCTCAGTCGACATTTGTGCATATATAAATATAAAGTGTAAATTCAGAAATTAAAATATATAATTTGCTCTATTTCAAATAAAAATCAAAATATAAAAAAATAAAAAAAATCATATATAATATATTTACTAAAATTCATAATTTTGAAGCTACATATACCAAATATAGTATTACATATATTATTTAATATAAATGTACTCGTATATGTAAATACAAATATATATCTCTATTTTTACAATATATTATATATCAATACAACAATATTGCTACACGCAATAATTTTCACAATGAATCAACGTGATAACATCGTATCTTAAGGGACTATAATTATAGTGGCCAGTGATAAGAACATGTAAGATGTGGGATAAGGCGCAATCCTTCATTTTGGTGAAAACTGGACCGCTACGTCTATTTGACTCGGTAGTGTGATCTCTACAAAGATATCAAAGGTATCATAGATAATAAAACTATTGATTTTTGCGATTTTTATTGGATATGACATTTTTTGGAAAAACGATGTTACAAACTCTATGTAGTAGTCCGGTTGTAGCTTCTATCAGTCAATGTAATTAAATATTTTCATCTTCTTGCTCTAGCAAAACAATAAACGCCATTGAGTTACGCCACAACACAATACTTCAAATTTAGCTGGAGAGCAGAGAACGGAATTTTTTGACAATAAATACATATCTCTCTACATATTCTGGCTATATACAGGATAAATAGTGAAACTGTAAAGTTTATATGTAAATAATTAATTGGAAAGTGTCTAGTCAGACTACAATCGTGGTCATGGAGTTCGTGAGTTTGATACGGGGCGACGTTCATATTATGTATAAAAACTTTTAGTGTTATCATACAATTCGTATATTTGTAAGAATCATTTTGATTGATATTTGTGTAGTCTGACAGAAATATTGCGAAATGTGAGTGTAATTTACCAAAAATATTAAAAATCAAATATAAGATCAAAAAATTGTGTCGTCCGAAATAACATTTTCCAGAGGTACATTTCGAGTACAGTAAATAGGCATTTCAAATCGATTTTCAATCTCAAATATTTGCTTTAAACAAAACTGATAGCAACTTCATTATCAATGTTCAAAGAATAACCAGAGATCCAGTCAAAAACTCCAGTTTAAGTTTAATCGAGACAATCGCGGGATTATCTGAGCTTCGGTCTGAGTTAATTAAACATGAAATTCAATTAATAGAGTTATCGCGTAAGGAATAAAGGGCAGATCCCTTCCCCCTAATTAAAATGTATTGCCTTATTTTACTCATTTTCCACTTACAATGACATCGCGAGACCGACTCCAACTTTTTAATCTGTTCGGCGTCTTTAGTATTAAGTAGGCGCTGTTCAAATATGTAACTTAGTACCTTATTATTAGGGTTGATTTTGGGTATTGTTTTGTTGAAAGCAAGAAAATCGACTACATCTCAGGTTCGAAGCAACGGCGTCGCAGTACCGCCGAGAGTCACAAAGAGGTATTTGCGGTCTTAAGGCCGAACATTAGTTTTTAAGGGTCTTATTTTGTTGTGCGCTATTAAAGCGAGGCGACTTTGATAGAATTAGCCGAGGCAATAAAATTAATCGGCGTTCTGCGTTACAAAGGCGGTGGTTATTGCTTTCAGCTTTTATAATAATTGTTTTTGGAGTTGCAGTCAGTTATGTGTATGTCAATTATGATTCTGTTGACGTTTTGATGAAGGTTGATGTATACTTTTCTTTACAAAATACCTGTCTATAAACTATATTTTTTATTTAATGCCAGTATTTATATATAATGCCAGATGCAATTATTCACTTGCCTAATATTTTTTTTTCTTACTTTTAGATCGAAGATTGATTTTATACAAGCATGTCAATTGAATACAGGATTATATGTTCATATGGTTCAAATATATTTATAAAATAAAACAAATTCACGATAATACTTTTTTATTGGTATACAGGAAAAAGCTCTACAAACTTTACTTGTTACAAATTTAAATTTAGATCTCTGAAAATAAAGTGTTAGCCAAATACAAGAATACATATAAAAATTGTAACAGCTATTATTACGAGAAGTACAATTTCCTTGACACTGAAATGTACACGAAATACGACTGTATATTTAGTAACATTAAAAAAACTTAGCAAGACAATTCTCTATTCGCGCATTATTCTACTGCAAGTAGCCAATAAACATAAAAACTTCAAGGCGTAGGCTTGCGTTCCAAGTAATTATTAAAACAGAGATACCATCCAGATATATAGAGTTTCATCCAACACCGGGTCATTAGAATGATTCATCTCGGCGTCCATAGCGAGTGTAATAAAGGTCGTACTACCAGTCACTATGAAAGAAAACTAAATTGCCCGTGCCGACCTAACTGGCTCTTGAAAGCTTACCCATGGCTATAAAGCTACCAGTTTAACTTGAACCGCCATTTTGTACTAAGCTCTACCTCTGAGATCTATTTAGGTAGAGTCAAGGGGGGAGATAGAGGTCAACCGTGGATGGGGGCGGCAGTAACAATTATAAATAAGTAGGTTGAAGCAATAACGGCTGCGACGTGCATTATATCAAGCAAACTGCCTCGATGCACCACCTAAGAGACACTTGGCATAGACTAGTGGGATTGCAGACACGGCAAGTGACCTGAAACGAATTAAAACAGTTTTGGAAACTCGTGTAAGAAAGCTTATTGTTCTATATATACATTTATTACTTTGTTTTAATTGGTGTATTTATTAAAGATTAATTGATTTTTTTTATCTGGGCTTTGTATTTATGTTATTTATACAATTTGTGTAAGTACCTAATAATATTTATTGTAGGGCTTCAGTGCTTTATAATACATAAAATAAAATATTTATATATTGACTCAAAAATTTTAGATTATCGCTGTCCCGTTTTCTTAATTCAATATAAAATTAATTAAATTAAAAGCTTCTTAACTAAACTTTAGTTGAATCAATTGTTTTTAACGAATCGAATCGAACCAATTGTACCAAATGTTTTAAACGAACATACGCAACAAATGCCAAGTCTTCAGTTACATATTCGCGTATAGACAATTCATAGCGTGCGGCGCGAGACGTTTTTATTTCTCGTGAACATAAAAACACTACTCAAACGACAAATAAACAGTGCTTCAGAGCTTTAGAGCTTTAGCTTATTCGCATTAGGTAGTTAAATTTGCATTTTACATTTGATATTTTGCCGCCGTGAAAGTTATGTAGTATGCATCGTAGATTTATCGCCCGTCGCTACACCACTGTCACATCCTTTGTTGTAACAGTTACGGGTATTTATGGGGTAATTTAAACAATACAAAATGCACATTTTAGCGGAATGTTTAACGGTTGCATGTCAATTTGCTCGTTTTTTTTTTGTTGTGTTTTATTTTATTTAAATTTTGTGTTTAGGTATGATTCATTATTTCATTTATGTTCGGATTCTGTTACTATTATTTAAACACTATCAGACAAAATCGTATATTATACTCTTTTGTCCAAAAAGGGAACGTATCTTAAGTTTGTGGAACGCGAAGACGCTAAATGTTCTCTATGCTGAGATGTAAATAGTGAAATACGAAAATTAGATAATTTAAAAAAAAATATAGTCAACGTATTGAAGCTGCAATAATCATTGTCTTTGCAATTGATGCAGGTTTTTTTCTCTCCGAAACATGTTGTGAACTTAAGCAGCTTAAGTAGCGGCTACGCTTTTTACCTTTATACAAATATCAAATATAAATAATATCTAGTATTAATTGCGTCACTCAAGATAATTACACTACGAAGTACATAAGTACTTAATGACTCTACCCTTTCTTGCATTTTTTTAACATACACATTCACATCAAGTATTTTAAAAGTAGATGCTATAAACAAATTATGCTATTCTAATTTTGTCAGTCTACTAAAGATACAGTAAGACGTAGAATTTATTTTCA
The DNA here is from genome assembly GCA_037127375.1 of Dione juno. Lineage (NCBI taxonomy): Eukaryota > Metazoa > Arthropoda > Insecta > Lepidoptera > Nymphalidae > Dione > Dione juno. The sequence goes on from JAXRJS010000043.1 coordinate 5,956,361, forward strand.
ACACACAATTTTCAAAATTAGGACAAAAATGAGGCACATACGAATATTTAAGGATCTTAAGGCACGAAGGATTTTAAGACTGTGTTATCTCCTTATCTTGCTATAAGCGAGAGTATTTTTTTTTTCATAGAAAATTTTGTCATAGAAAATTTAGGAACAATACTTAAACAATAATCTCGAATTAAACAACTACAATAATTCGTAACACCCATAACGAATGGTCCTCATCAATCTAATTAAAGATAGGCAGTCGAGGGGCTGTTTGTTTTTTCTCACTGTTTGTTTCTTGTTTGCGGTCGAGCATCCCTTAATCCTTGCTCATCCCCGGATTACTGAGGAGGTGCTTTCTCAACAATTTTTTTTAAGATACAATATCGGTAACAATGACTGGAGGTAATATATTGTTGATAATTGTAGGACATAAATTGTTTTATATATTTTATCAACTTTAAAATATATATATATATATATATATATATATATATATATATATATATATATATATATATATATATATATATATATATATATATATATATATATATATATATATATATATATATATATATATATATATATATATATATATATATATATATATATATATATATATTGGTATGTATTATATAATTTTATGTTTTTTTTATTATGCTTAATTTTTAATTATATAGTAATTTACTTCTAATTTAAATTTAAATTTCACACAATAATTACTCTTAATGTGCATACACCACGAGCTTTCACTCTTACTGTAACATTCTTGATTATAATCAAGAATGTTACAGTAAGAATGAAAGCCTAGCATACTGTGTCTGTATTTATTGAGAAAAAAGATCGCATCGCTATAGTAATAACACTAAAATTATAAAAAAATAATTAGCTTTACGCTGTATCCTGCATATAACATGGAAGACCGAGCAAACCTAGTGTTCCCTACTTTCAGCTTAATTTTGGAGAGTGGTTGAACTAAACGCCGCGCTTTATATTGTTACCAGAGCGACTAAATGAAAATAATTAACTACTACGAGTGAGAATCGAACCTACTACAGCCTCTAATAATTATAACAGTAAATATACATTTTTATAATTGCTTCTATCGCTAGAATTTACATAATATTTTTTTTCACCTTAAAGTCCTGCAGAACTCTGTAGCGTGGTGTGCCTAGCCGTGACGTTGACTAATATTTCAAAAGTTGCAATAAAAGAAGAGGCAATTAGTAATGTTTTGTTTGTTACGCGACAGTCATTGTTAATCTAATCGGCGATTGTTTGCAACAACTTTGACGATCCAACGTCTATCTCAGCTTTACGGCTAGGAGGATGTTGGAAATTATATCTTGACACTTTTCTATTGTTTCCATCGAATAAATAACGTGAATTTCTTTTTTTTTTATTTTGTGTAGATTAATTATTGTGCTTAGTTTTTTTAATTATTCAATGTTGGTTAGCCATTATTACTGTTCTCTTCAACAATGCCATGTGATAAGGTTGATCACAATGTATGTTGTCACACAAATTCTAAAATCGCTTGAATATTTACTATCAGTCTGTCAGTTGCGCTGCATTTTTCGTGCATATACAGTAAACAGAGGGGAGTAAGAATACAAGATATTTAACGTAACTAGATGTGTTTTACAGCGGAACTCAACGCCGCAAATCGTCTACTAGAGCGGAGATATAAGAAACCATCACATACTGTCACGATTACCTCAATTATCATAACCGGCACACAGCTAAAAATATAACAAATATATACCTTATACGTAGAAATTTATTACGACTTCCCAATTTAAGCTGTCGTCGTGATTATTCTCTAAATATCAGAATACCTCAGCGCGGGTATTATATACCCAGTTATTGTCTAACTTGGATGCTTAACAACTTGGTAAGTGTTAAAGCGGGTGAAAACGACATACATAAATGTCCGGGATATAGTGCATAGCTTTATATCGCAAATCTATTTCATATCATATAAATATATATTTTGTATAGTAAATAAAATATGAGTAAGGAAATAATGATAAATAAGATATATGAACTATGCAAAACAAGATGCGAAAATGAGTCGTAAGAGAGATATGTTGAGTATCAGTGGTACTGGAGAAATGTCACGTTAAAGCATGAAGACTACCTGGAGGGCAAGAGGAGAAGAGGTTGATGGCAGTGGATAAGTTGGAAGAGGCACATGAGGACCGTAGCATTTGGCACTCCGTTCTGTATTGCCGTCCCGCTAGGGATAAAGTATAAAGTTATAAAAAAACACCATATTTTAGATGATTTTACAAACTCATTAATATATACATATAAGCAAACAATTGATCTCAAAATAATATAAAAAAAATACAATATACTTTAAAATCATTAAAGACCTTGACTTTATAATAAAACGTTTATTTATTTAAAAGTTTTCGTTGTTACTATTTTATGTACTGAAATATATATTAAGTAAGAGCTGTTTAAAATATTAACTACTTATTTAAAGTTTTGTTTGATTTAACAAGCTAATCTCAGGTACTATTAAATTGAATGGCAAGAATATTTTTGTATTGTACAGTACATTTATGGAGGAAGTCTATATAATATTAAAGTCTATATTACGTCGAGCACTTAGAATGTCATATCGAGTTATGCAAAAATCGAAATTATATCTATTACCTGGATGAAGTTGCAAATAAAAGCTTATCCCAAATAGAAATATACAATACCAAATAAATAAGTAAGAGAAACATAAGCTGGACATAAAAAAATATTGATGAAGTATATTATAGTGACTTGTGCATTTTGCCCTACTATTAAGTATATCCGTTTGAATATCTTTGAACAGAGGGCGAGAGAGAGGCGTCGTACAAAAGAATTACTTTTGATAAATTTTTGTTTCGTAATATTTTTTTTTTTTATTTATAGCTTGTATGTACGTATATGATTTGTTTAATATTCCTAATATTGACTTTCGACGGCTTCTTATAGGCGGAACTCAAATTCGTTTTTTTTTTCACGCCAAATTCAGACACTATCCTTATGCGTCCCTAAAACCATGCATACCATGCACTTTGCTATATGTAAATCTCGTGATATCTATATATATATATATATATATATATATATATATATATATATATATATATATATATATATATATATATATATATATATATATATATATATATAGTATATATATATATATATATATATATATATATATATATATATATATATATATATATATATATATATATATATATATATATATATATATATATATATATATATATATATATATATATATAAATAAATATATATATCTTTTATAGAAAATCTATTTTAAAGTGCACAATTGTGATTAAATGAAGTACTTGGTTGTTAGAACTTTATTAGACGTAAGTTTAGTGGGGACATGTGAACTTCATTTCTATTTAAGTTAAGGGAGTGTCCGCCCGCGGCTCTTTAGAACTCGCTCAGTACTTTCAAGATTTGCTGGGAACTAGGCTTTATTTATAATTTTTGGATTATTTCTATATTTGTTATTGTTCGATTTAGTAATAATTTAGTAAAGTTTGTTATTTATATTTGTTATTTAGTAATAATTTGAATAATATTTATTATTAAATAGATAACAAGGCAAACGCGGCGTTGAGTTCCGCCACTCAACACGCAATGCCTCAAAATGTGGAAAGCGGAGAATAGAGTGTCTTAACACTAGGTTCCTACGGTCCCCTCTGCCTATCCCGCCATGTGCGGGATACAGCGTGAAGCTATAATTATTATTATTATAATTAGATAGGAGATTCGATTTGTGAAATTTCTTCTGAGGCAACGTGATTTAGCGTTTGACTGTTAACAGCAATGGGACTATTTTCATTTTTGCCGTTGAATCTCGCCGCTCGGTACGTAATATCTAGAATTCAGGCTGAAAGTAAAGAGCGTAGTGCCTCGACACTAGGTTTCGCCTATATTTGGGATAGCTGTAGGCCTAAATGTACTGTAAGACAAAGTTTCTGTATAAAAAATATGGGTTTTTACATCTGTCGTTTGCTTCATACTCTCAATATTTAAAATTACTGATAGTATATGTAGATATATATATGTTAAATTGTATATATGTTAAATTTATAATTGTATTTCCTTTGTTTGAAACATAAGCTTATTTTGGTTTCACTTCTAAAGTTTAAATAAGTAAATGTCAAATAATATTTGTATTAAACGATAAATATTTTAAAAATACATACATACATACATACATATGTCTACACTTTATTACAAGTACACACTTAAATATCAAAGAGACAATAGATTTTTCTCCTAAGAAACCATGTAGTACCCCCCTTACCGATACACAATACTGCCATTAACAGCTGGCCGCACTCGCCTCGAGACCGACCGTGTTTTATACTTACTAGTCTTGTCTCGAACTAGATTACTTTAAAATGGTCAAATCGTGAAATTTTCAAAGTTTAAAAACTTAACTTATATCAGGTTAAGACGAAAAATAAATGTTCACTAACATACTTATTAACTTAAATCATTTATTAATATAGATTTATTGTAAATTAAATTTTTGAGGACATGGTGTAGCAGGGTGATGGCATCTGACTGTAAACGCGGTCGTTGTAGATTCTATAACTACTCGGGAGAATAGATTGTTATCATTCTCCTCCGCTCTCCGCTCTACGCCAGCGTTAAGATCTGCTACCCTACTGTAAGCAGAAAGCGGAGAACGAAGTGTCTTCTCTCTCATTCTCTTGTCTCATAAAGTGATAGATAGTCTCTACCCACCTACTATTACATGCAGAACATAACGTGAAGGTATTGTAATAGAGATATACTCTTATCACACGTAATAGACGTGTTTACTTCTGGTATAAAATATATTTTAAGCTTATTTTATCCATTTAAATAACAAATATAAAAGTATGAACAAACTTAATGCTTGTTGTGTGTATAAAGCATAAAGCTCTATATTGTTTTCGTAAAAGCCCTGCACAAGTTGTTTAAACTGTTATAAATCAAAGTAATAAATGCGAAAATGAAAATATTTTCCTTAATAAACCCAAATCCAATTTTAGAGGCTTACAACATTGTTGAGATAGCGTACCTGAGGCGATGAATCAATATTGGGTTCGATGCCGGGATCTTCGGGATCTTTAATAGTGTATGCACATCATGGTGTACACAGTGCTATGAAGATTGATTGGATGGACACGATAAAAATATTTAGTTATAGCTTGTTAGGTTTTAATCTTATAATATATATTCGCTTTTTTAATATCTCAGTACATTTATATATCTTCAATAACTAATAATCTATAATAATATTTTAAAGCTAACATCTTTGTATGAATGTGCTTATCTCAGGAACCATTGGTTAGAAATGAAACACTTTTTTGTATTGGATAACCTATCTATCGAAGCAGGCTGTTACATTACGTTAATCGTTTCTTTGTAACCCACTACACTTGTGGTGTAAGGTATCTCGGGCACTTAGAATGTGCTAAGTGTCATACACAATACTTAGTCGTATCCATTGGTACAGGTGAAAAGTTTGTGTGTGAGTTCGATTCCAACTTGGGGAGAGTGAAATATTTTCATATTATTTGTTAGACTGTTCATTCCCCAGTCGATCTAATTCTGGGAACTCAACGCCTCGAAAGAACTAGTTATCCCCTCATGGAAAGAAACTCGCAACCGTCGCGTTTACAGTCAGGCGCTGTACCGCACCACAACGGCTTCACCAGACCAAAGACTCGAATCCACAACGCTCTCGCTTAGTTAGTGTCACACAAAAACGAATTATTAAATGACTCTCATATATATATTTTTTAAATTGAATCCATCTAAAGGGCGGTGTGTAATAACAAGCGTACATCCTCGTGGCGCCCGAGGCTGTACCTAATTTGTATTGATTAAAAATATTCAGCATAGTTCCAAAGGAATGCCCGCCTTATGCATTATTGCTTCATGTGATTTTCTTAGAAAATACGAGTTCTCTCTCATATAGCTGAAACATAATATTTATATTGGCCGGTACTTTATGAGATTTGTATATACTCGTAAATATATGATTATAATAGAAGTTTAGAATTTTTAATTTAGAAATTAAATTATTAGAACTTTTTTATTATTGAAATTTTATTAGATTAAGTAGCTAGTAACTATCTAGTAGTAGGTAAAGAAATCAGTTTCACGCTTTATCCCGCATATAGTGAGATAACGTTTCCGTTTCCTATCCGAATTCAAGTTATTGCGTGTTACGTTACACGTACGGAAGTTAAGAAGTTACGGAACTCAACGCCGCGCTTAGTCTTTGCTAAGGCAAAGGAGAAGTACGGAGAGATAAACTTAAATCATATCCTAAAAACGAATGTTTTATGGTAACATTTTCAGCAAAACATATTTTCCATTTTGTTAATATTTACATGAGATACAAAGTGGTGATATTGATAGATGACAATATGTGAGCATATTTCATAGATACTTGTTCAAAGTTTAGAGTTATTGACTCGATGAAATGTGTACACATTGTCAAGTCTGCTAAGGTATCTATTATTTTATAGCCGTATTCATTTTAAAAAGGCAACCAAGATATTATATTTTGGAGTTTGTTCAGAGTTACACACCAAGAGGGAGTTAGTTAGGCTAGCTTACTAGCAGCTGCTGCACTGCTGCTAGATGGACTCTAATTTTTTTTTTAGCTTCACGCTGTATCCTGCACGTAGCAGAGTAGCAGAGGGAACCGTAAATTGAAGGAACCTAGTGTTTGGACCGTTTGCCAATTTCCGGCATTATAGGCATTGCGCGTTGAGTGGCGGAACTGAACACCGCCGCCTCTTTATCTAATTTATACAAAATAGTTCAATTATTTCAATATAAAATTTAAAAAGTAATTAATTTATTCTATTAAATTTCCACGTATTGTTATTCAAAAGAAGTCAACTAACAAAAATAAAAGTCTTGTTTTAAAACTGTTATTTTATGACGAATATATAATCAGAACTAAGTTGACGCGTGAAGTGCGTCTGACCCATAAATATCACTTTGGCCGGGCAAGTCTGACATGAATTGTAAATGCGGCATTTGCCAAGTTAACCATGAATTTATAGCTTTTTTACCCAAATCCCGTATCTGTATCTGATCCCAGTAACACCTTGTAATCTTTGAAACTTTAAATAAGATCAACTGTGGTCTGTGGTAGTCCTTTATTTTTGATTATAAAGATATTAGTGGCTTAGTTTTAAATATATCTAGATACATTAAAAAATATTATAGAAAACGAGCTTTATGGTTGGACCCGCTTATAGCAGCGTAGGCAAAGGACGACGAGTTATGTCTTTGCGCTAATAATTAACTAAAAAGGTAAAATTAGGTAAAACTGTACAAAGTTGATCAATGTCAAGAGTTTTAGGGTAGGCAGACCAAGACTCCGTTTTCTACTCTTCGTCTGAGATTTTACATTATGGGTGACGAAACTCAAAATCGCACTCGGTTTTACCTGAGTGAAATTTTTCCTTTTTAATTATTTAAATATACTCATACTTTATGGCGGAATAGATCTCACGATCAACGTGGTAACAGTCAGACGAGAGTTCCACCACGTCACTTCAGCCTATCCACTTCTACATATCTCGCTCCTAAGCATTACAAATACAAAAGGGTTAATAATATAAATATAACATTCGCTTTATGAATACATTTCCTTTCACAGTTCAAGGTGTGCACTTTGTTTACGCTAAATGATGGCCGCTCGTAAACTCGTCTAAACACGCGGTTCCGCCCGCTGCAGCCACCTGGCGGTACTTCACGGAGTATTGTTGTAAGGTGATTATGTGTAACTTGTGTACAGACGGACTAGTGTATCTTAATATCATTTTGTAAAACACCTTGGTATTTATTACTAGTTTGATAAGTATATCTTTGATTAGACAATTTGTAAAAAGCTCAAGAACTATGATTTCAAAAAAAGCTTTTTCTAACAGAGCTTATTTTTAAAAAGTTCCAATAACAATATATGACATAATATGTATGAGGTTTACCTCATCTTTTAATAAACTTTTGTTCAGCTTCACGCTTTATCCCGCACATAGCTCGATAGAGAGAGAAAGAAGAGAAAAAATTCTCGATTCTCCGCTTTCCATCAGGATTTAGGCCGCAATTAGTCATAACATAACAAAAACATGAAAATGATTCACTTTCCTAGTGTCACACTTATTTATACACATTTTAAATTGTCTCACTCAATCGTCAATTATATAAAGAAAAACTTCTATATATTTCGTTCGAATATTAAAATATTTTTTATTTTATTTGAACGTACTACTGTAGTTTATTAGAAAACATATTAAACAACTGAACTATGACGGTGTTTCTTGTATAATCACTTGTTATAGCAAAAAATAAGTTTATTTAGTACCGACATATGGTACCAGAGTTTACATAAAAATCTCAGCTTGTAAAAACAAAATGCTCATAAATGTTTATAGATTTGCGACCTCGTCATATAAAGTCAAAACCACCCTTAGTAGAAATACACAAAAAAATATATACATACATTTTACTATTTTAGTTATTTATTACAAAAATAACATATATTTTCTTATCTTAAGCTAGTATTCCATTCGCAGCTTCGCTCGCTTGTACTAAATTAATATAGCTAGTTTCTGAATGCCCCTTTTTAAGAGCACACAAATATACTGAAAACTGTCACACAAAGATATTCTACTTAATTTTTTAATATGTATTTAGTATATCTTCCTACACTTTAATATGTCTACTTGAAATACAAATCTTTGCATTGGATATAATAAGCTTTTATACTCGTATATACAATATACAATAGTTTTTTTCCTGTGGATTTGCCCACACGGTGTAATAAAAATAACTAAAATATACCAATGTAAAAAAAAAAAAAAAATTTATAACATTGGTAAAGATAAAAATTTAATCAAATATTCTAGTTAAATTGCCGTTGTGGCACAGCGGTATATCGTTTAAAATCTGTTAACGTGTCGCTTGTAGGTTCGGTTCCCACTCAGAGCAATGTATGAAAATTTTGAGGAAAGTAGAGAACGGAGTGTCTTATCACTGGGTTCCCTCTGTCCACTCTGTCGTACGCAGGATACAGCAATATATATATATATATATATATATATATATATATATATATATATATATATATATATATATATATATATATATATATATATATATATATATATATATACATATATATATTCACATTCTTGTATCGCGAGTCACAAACACATTTTATTTACGTACGAGTCGAGTATGTATATGAAAAACTTTACCACTTCCACTAAAATACTTATCCATTTCTTTCCTTCGCGAAATCACTTAACATAAGTAGGTATGTACCTGAAGAACAACAATCGTAACATAAATAATATTCGCAACAACAAAATATTGTGGCCAACAACAATGGCCGTCATAATACATTTGCACCACGTTTTATTTATAGCAGTGTCGTTGGAAAGCTTTTGGGAACTTTAATGATAGTTGTTGATATTGTGTTATAGTAAATTGTGTTTTTAATATGACAAAGCTATACTTCTTCCACTTAGCATTATCCCGGCCTATTGCCAGGGTCTGCTTTCCTACTTAGTCTACTCCACTTTGCACGGTCTTGAGCATCCTCAGTGGTTAGTCCATTGGCTCTCATGTCGTGCGTCACGACGTCCGAGCCATCGCTTCCTTGGGCGTCCGGGGGTCTTACTCCAGGGACAGACATATCAAGGCATTTTCTTCCGACGTAGTTCTTAGGCCGGCGCAAAACGTGGCCATACCATCTCAGACGACGCTCTGGAGCTTATCCGCTACGTCACGGACCCCAAGACTACCTCGAATGAATGTGTTGCGTATGCGGTCAGCCCGAGTAACGCCACACATCCACCTCAGCATCTTCATCTCCGTTACGTGAAGCTCCTGAGTGTGCCGAGATAATGCTGGCCAACATTCGCTGCCGTATAGAAGAACTGGTCGGATCATGCTCTTGTATATCAGCCCCTTGAGTTTGGGCGGTATTCTGCGATCGCAGACCACACCAGTGACCTCCCGCCATTTGGCCCAAGCAGCGCTAACCCGGGCGCGGACATCGTGGTCGATGCCTCCGGACTCGTGCATAATGGATCCAAGGTACCTGAACTTCTCCGACTTAACGGCTGGCTCAGGCCCGATGTGGATGGTGCTCGAGTCTGGGTTCCCGCAAGCCATGTACTCGGTCTTTGACACATTCAGTTTAAGACCACCGTTCTCAAGCGCACCCTTCCAGGTATTCACTTTACGCTCCAGCATCAGTCGGTTATCGTCAATGAGTACTATGTCATCGGCATACATCATCAGCCATGGAGGCTGGTCCTGGATGTGAGCCGTGACAGTATCTAGCACTACATTAAACAAAGTGGACTAAGAGCTGAGCCTTGGTGAACCCCTACTGTAATTGGGAAGGGTTTGGTATCGCCAACAGCGGTCCTAACTGTAGAACAGAGTCGTTGTACATGTCTCTGATAATAGCAACATAGGATTCAGGGATCCCTTTGGATCGCAGTGCCCACCAGATACACTGACGTGGCACACAGTCAAAGGCCTTCTGCAGGTCTAAGAATGCCACATGCAGAGCTCTCCTCTTTTCCCTGTGTGCCTCCATCAAAATTCTGAGGGCAAAAATGGCGTCCGTAGTGCCTGATCCTGGCTGAAATCCATATTGACACTCAGAGACAGTACACTCTCGGCGGAGCCTGAGGGCAATCACGCGCTCGAAGAGCTTCATGGTGTGACTCATAATCTTAATGCCCCTATAACTACCGCAATCTTGAACACTGCCCCTTCCTTTGTAAATAGGGGTAATAAAACTGTGCCGCCATTGATGTGGCATCGTCCCAGTGTTCAAAATGCGGTTAAAAAGATCAGTAAGCATGAGCACACCACGAGAGCCTAACGATTTCCACGCTTCGATCGGAATATCGTCAGGTCCCACCGCCTTACCGTTCTTCATTGCGTCGGAGACAATTCCGAGTTTCATCAAGGGTTATTGGAGCAATAAGTCCCAGGTTAGGAGGTGGTTCAGACGGAATACTACCCGGGTGCTGAGTATTCAGCAGCTCCAAGAAGTAACTTCTCCACCTCTCCTTCACAGAAGCATGACTACAAAGCAGCTTGCCCTGGGAATCTCTGACGCAAAGACATTTTGTGATATCTTGCGTCGCTTTATCCCGAGCACGTGCCAATTTGTAGATGAGCTTCTGCCCCTCCACAGTTTCAAGTTTATCATATAGAGGTAATAAACTTTCACTGCGGGCTCTGGCTACAGCTCTTTTGCTGGCACGTTTCGCTGCTATGTACTCCAGTCTGTCTTCAGGAGAGTTGGAACGCTGCCACTCCCTAAATGCAGTCTTCTTATCATGAATCACCTCCTGTACCTTGTCATTCCACCACCATGTCTCCCTGTCCATAATACGTCCTCCCTTAGAAACGCCAAGAACATGTTTACCAGCCGTAATAATTGCTGACTGAGCTCGATCCCAAGCATCCTGAGCAGTTTCGGTGTTAGTTGTTAAATTTTGACTGTTAACCTCTGCCAGAAAGTCGGTCTGCATCGGTCCATTCAGCAACCACCACTTGATCTTAGACTTACGCGTCTCGGCTACTTTCTTTATCGGGGTAACGACATAATCCATGACAAGAAGACGATGTTGGGCAGTGAGGCTTTCACCAGGAATGACTTTACAGTTAGTTACCTTGCCAACATGACACCGCCTGGTCAATAGGTAATCTATTTGGGTTGAATGGAGTCCACTCGCATACGTAATAAGATGCTGCGGACTCTTTTGGAAGAACGTATTCACGATGGCCAGATCAGATGCAATACAGGTTCTTAGGATATTTTCGCCCTCTATATTGCGGCGACCGTGACCAAAACCACCGTGGACACGTTCATACGTATCCGCAGCCTTACCCACGTGACCGTTAAGGTCTCCCCCAACTATGATCACCTCGGTAGATGGTATAGCGAGTAGAACGTCTTCATATTGCTCCCAGAATGACTCCTTTCGGCCCCGCTACAACCAGCCTGGGGAGCGTAAGCACTGATTAAGTTGGCGATAGCCCCCTCAACCAGTACCTTCACCCGCATCAGGCGGTCGCTGCGTCGGTCAACTTCGAGGAGACCATTCCGTAGCTCTTCAGATAAAACTACTGCTACACCAGTTTTACCGGAAGGAGACCCAGTGTATATGAGCTGGTAACCCTGTCCGATGATACGGGACTTATTGCCCTTCCAGCGGGTTTCCTGAAGGAAAGCACACTGGACCCGACGCCTCATGAGTACATCTGTTAGTTCCCTGCATCGTCCGGTTAGAGAGCCAATATTCCACGTTGCAAAGCGGAGTTTCCTTCTGGGTACTTTCTTCTTTAGCCGTGTCCGTACTTGACACGGTAGCCCTTGCCCATTTAACACAGGTGTAGGGCGATGTGCCTGCGCGTCGTTTAGCGGCGACGCCCTAGCAGTACCCAGCAACATCTTTTTCCTTTTCATATGTGTGGCAGGTGGCGGCTTTTTAATGGAGCGATTGCCATCTGACCTCCAAACCCATTTTTGAGGGAAAAGCCAAGGATGAGAGGGGAAAAGATTAGTAGAAAAGGGGGGGGGGGGGTAAGGACACCACTTTCATGGATTGGGAAGGAGTATGACAGTGGTGGCTCGAGGATCCGGGGTCGCGTACCCGTATGCCCAGTACCAATATCGGACAGATATTTGGCCAGACACCCTCTGAATATAGACACCCTCTGAATATGACAAAGCTATACTATATACTCATATTATAAGCTTTTAGAGTTTGTTTGTCTTAACGCGCTTATCTTAGAAACTAATCGATATGATTTTTTTTTGTATTGGATAGTAATAAATATTTAAGTTTTACTAGTTGCATTTATAACTACAATTAATTCTTGCGATGTTTCTTAGTTTATCAATTTGATAGTAAAAATCTACGTAGCTTGGCTCCATATCCTAGGTCATCGTTCGAAAACTAAAGACTTGTAGATGTTTTTATAGTAATTTGCATGTAAAATTCACTCGTCATTTTTCAGTGGAATTTAAGATTTTTCATAGGGGTCAGGTTTGGATTTTTGCAATCTTCACATTTCCATAGTCACCTAATTCTAAAACATAACAGATAGCTCCTATCTGATAACTGGTAAAAACAATTGGTGTATCCTTTAAATATTGATAACAATAAAATACAGTTTGAGTAAACACATATTTTAAATTAATATTCAATTGTGAAAATCGAATGTTAAAATAAGATTTAAAATGTACGATTTATTAGGATGGGTACATTTCCGCTCAGGGTATTATAGGACAAATCAACTTGCAAGCACCTCATCTGTATTATATTTACGGGAACACGTCAAATTACCAATAACCCTGTATTTATACTACAATATATAACTACAAATAGCTTCAGCTTCAAAAATTACCATATTGCCACTATAAAGTAGAGAATGGTATGTAGTGTTTTGACTCTAGATTATACACGAAACAATATGTGAAGCTAAAAATTATTTAAGACGGGTTTTATTGGACTGATGTGGAATATTAATATTTATTAAATATGTTAAAATAGTCAATTATTATTAAAAAAAAAATACTAATTAAAATACAGCTCTATAAAGATGACTGACTGACAAACAACGCACGCCTGAGGTTAGGCACGGTTACTAACGCTTTGTATATCGTGGGGGAGCAAATAGTACACGCAAATGATATTAGTCTCCAACTTATTTAAAAAATTATAAAACACACAATTAATTAATGAAATTGTATAATTTCAGTGGAATTGTTTATATTTCTTAACATTGGGTTTCTGAAAAACGATAATTCATGGTTTACTTGCGGTCGGTTCCACCTTTTATTTATTGTTGGTGCCTGCGACCGACGCGCTTGGGGGTCACATTTAAATGTGGAAATCTTATTCGGGAATAATTGATGCAAGTGTAGGGGGAAAAGGGAATTCAAACGAACACTGTAGGGCTTACCTATAGGTAAATAATTATTTAGTTAGCTTATCTCACAATATCTTGAACCTTCTCCAAAAAGTACCTTGAGTGAAAATTGAACTCGCAACTATTTCGATTACTAATGACCACTGCGTTATCCGGTCCTAAAATATTGTATATATTTACATTTTATTATATAGAACGCTTCAAAACTAGTAGCAGTCTATTTGGCTCCAACAAACCAATTAAAAGAACAACATAACATCCCAAAATAAAAAAAATATGGTAATTTTTTTTCTACACCAAAAAGAAACTGCTAGAAAATTGAATATTTCCATCGGACGTGAGAAACGCGAACCCATTAAGCCCTCAGGCAATAAACTTTGAAATTTGCCTTTTTATGAAACCGGCAGACAACTAACATGCAAATGAGGACCATTTCTTTCCACATTAAACATCTACTGGCGAAATTAAAACATAAACTGAATTCGCACTATTGTCATGTAAATCTCCTTCTACCTACGAAATGCAGGATTTTTTACACCATTTTTTATAATATACTTTTCATTTGAATCTAAGTGTTGTGAAGCTGTTAGGGGCAGGCAAATGACGCAATATCTGGCGAGCCGGCGCGCGGCGTCTGAGAAACGGCGTTATTATTTATGTTAATTTCAAACGCTAAATGACATCTTACGTGCTGAAACCACCTTTCACGGGTTGTAGGGCTACCTATTAATTTTTTTTATATTTCTTAATGTGCTGCTATTAATATGCTCTAGGCTTTATTTTATTAATATTAATAGTAAGTAACGAGTAAACGTTGTCTTTTTAAATAGAAGCCAAAGTTACCATCGCTGTCTATTTTTAGTCCTAAGCGGAAAGTTTTTATGTCTTTCCGATGGTATCTTTTAAGTCTTCCCATCGATGCATGATGGAGCCAGAGATAGAGAGATGTAGGAAAAGTTCTTCGATATAAAACATAATGTTGAAATAATTAAAGCAGGACAGTTTTATTATAAGCTAAACTAATCAAAGGCTACAATTAATACATAAAATATGACAAATAAGATGATTCTTATGGATTTAAATCTCAATTCTACGAATAAAAGATTTCTTCTGGCTTATAATATGTTCCACTATATCACAATTTCCCCCATTTAATAATATAATGACTTTAAGACTTTAAAAGATTTCTATATTGAGTTCTTAAGACCTACATATATCTAAAACACAGGAATTATTAATATGTATAATATATATATATATATATATATATATATATATATATATATATATATATATATATATATATATATATATATATTCGTCTAGAACCGAACAAGTGAACAAGTGGAGTGAAGACGGCCACAAGCACAACCCTGCACAGTAACTTTTTCCCAAGTCACGGCGGTAATTGTACCACTTTACATAATGTCTATTTTAGTGGCGCGAGCATTTTTCAAAATACCGCCCTAATGAGTCGTGAAGGGCGTTGATGTTAGCGTTGAGGTATACTCGTTTGTACACGGCAAGAGATTTATGGTAACATTAAGTGAACTCGATAGCTTTTACTCTACGAACGATTCTGATGAGCAATTTTAATATCTTGGCAGGAGGTTGTAAATTGTAACACTTAGAGTCTTGCGGCTTTTTGTTGTGTTGTGTTGGAAGTCGTTGGCTCAGTCTATCCTGCTGTTTGCGGGAAAAAGCGTGAAGCTCTTTGTAAAATAAAATAATGTTAAACCAAAGTAAATTGTTTGCCAGCCGTAATTGTAGCTTCGAATCTCATTTAAGGAATATAAATATAAATCTATATGTATTTCAAAATATATAGTAATTATGGCTCATAATTTTATTTTTTTTCTGTAAGAGGGTGTTGTGACAACATCACAGGTTTTAACTTAAGCCATTTTTGAAGTTTTTAATGTGTATTACTTTAAGTTTAAATGAAAAAAAACATATCATATAAATATTTCCATAAATCAGTTATACCATATATCTAGAATGTTAAATTGTAAATTACATTAAATTAAAATGAATCATTAATAATATGTATAATTTAAGATATATGTAAGGATAAAAAAAACCTCCTTTAATATATCCATTTAATATGTTCATAATATTAATAAATACAAAAAAAAATATACAAACTTAAAAAATGCATAGAACTAATTTAAAATAGTATTTGTTAATATATACAAATATTGTTATAACTCATCATACTAAAACAAACTCTACACAGCACTTTTTAAAAAATATATTTTGCAGAGTAAAAAAAAATCCCAACTAGAATTCGTACCCACGACTGTCAAGACAGGCAGAGTCTGTGCCGCTGAGCCACGATGGTATCAATAAGTATCAATAAAATTATAATTAATATTGACGAAAATAAGTATATAAAATAAAAAGGGTACGCACCAAGTGTCTGTAGTGACTAGTGTCATAGAGTATTTGAACAACAATAAAAAAGAGTAGACTAGTAAAATCAAGACACTAACTGTATTCTTAGATACTTTGATATATCGCTCTACAGTAAGAAGCAGAGGCTGTGTGTGATCCCACGGGCTCCTTCATCTAATGAGTTTGAGCCAGTCTCGGGGATAAATCTTGCAGTTTTGTCATTTCAAATATTTCAGACGACGTCCAAGTCAGTAGCGTAAGAGGCAAGTAGAAGTAAGTAGTCCAAAATTTTCTTATTAACGAAGTCTATTTAATAAAAAAAATTGGTTTTTATTAACTATAGCGTTAAGTAGCTTACGTGACGCAGTTTCAAAATTAACCGTACATATGTTTGAAGATTTTTCTCCAACACATTGGGTAATAGTAAAAAATCTTTCCTTTTTCATACTAAGTTCTCTATATCTACTCGCCAAGATGTATTATCCGCTTGTAACTTACACCATACGCCAGGCGTGTTTTATTCCGCGGCTCGTTATAAATCAAAACACGTTGCTTCTTATAAACATATTTTGTGTGTCGTGTCTTTTTTAAATTCACCTCCGTACGTCGCGCAGTTTAACATTTTTTTCCCACAATTTTCCAGTGACAATTTTTCGTTTTTTATAGAACACATTGTTTTTTTATGGGAAATTATGGCTTTGGTGAATATTATTCTTTACACCTATTACAATCTAATACTATGAAAATGGATGGAGAGCTTTTTACAGTTGGGCGGGCGGAACAAGTGTTACTATTATTTTATATTCCAACGGTTTCAATATTCTAAGCCGCGTTCATTCATAACACGATATTACTTTTTTATACTATTTAAAACACAACCCTTTTGAGCAATTAGTCGAATGAACAACTTCGTAATATGAATCTATATAAAATAATTTTAAATTAACTTAATAATAGTATAATTCTAATACAAACATTATTATTATTATTATTATTAATTATATTAAAAACGAATTAAATATTAAATATACCACGTATTATTTGAGGTACTATATTACACTTAATAAAACACAAATACAATATACTTACTGGTTTAATTCCAGCTCCATATTATATGCCTCATATAGCAGAGTAGATAGAGAACATCTAGTGTTAAGACACTGCGTGGGATTTGTTCGATAAAATAGATTCATATATTCAATATACAAATCTTTTCATGGTCATTGTAGAGGAATGCAGCTTTGAGCTTTTCCTCCCAATAAGAACTGATTAAATAAACAGTAAAAGTCACTAGAAAGCTATGTCAATTAATTCTTCAAATTTATTTATTAACGAATCTCACTAGCCCAGTTGTTCGTATATGCTTCATATTGTACAATTTGATTTCAATCGTTTGGAAATAAAAGTTGAAGGAAGAGTGAAAAAAAACCTATTCAGGTGGCTGGTGGCTGGGGCACGTTGAGGGTATGAGTAAATATATTTGAAGCAAGAGTTAGTGATAAGAGAGGTAGAAGGAGACCTGGGTTGATCTTCGAGAAGACAGTGTCGAATATACTGAAGGAAGGTCACGTAAAATGTATGAAGACATGTATAAAGAGGTTAATGACAGTGGACGAGGCGAAAGAGGTATGCAGGGACCGTAGAGTTTGGTGATTCGATCTCTCTGGCAAGGGATAAAGCGTGAACCTACGTATGTATAAATGAAATAAAAGTTTTTAAGTAAAGCCATAAATTTAATATCATAATGACGGTGAATCCTATGGGATCTCCTAAATATTTTAATAACGTACATTACTTCTTCGGCAGAATAAAGTGATAATTCCAAAGCAAAATATCTTGATGCTACAAAATGTTGAACAATATTCGGTCAGTAATTTACAGTGGAAGTTAAGACGACAGGTCGGAGTGACCCCCGGCTCCTTAATTATGCACCAGCTTAACACGTGGCCGGGACAAGGATGTTTATACTGGGAGGCTTGGATATTATGTGGAAATTTTAATATTTCTTGGAGTATATTAAAAATTTTATATTATATTTAGTGATGTTCCTAAAGGATCAATTCGGTATTAGTTATTATATTTTAATTCCATATTTTAATTCCATATTTTTCCAATTGGATACAGATATTACATGTTGAATAGATGTATATTTGTTTTAAATTATATTTAGGCGTAAGTTAATATAATATAGTATAAAAACTCCGTTCTCTACTTTGAGCCAAAGCTATCTTGGCTTTGGCGCTTACATTATCTGGAGGAATATACGGCTTCAGCTTACAGTATCACAGTATGAACGTTGGGAACAACAATACAAGAAGTTACAACTTTCGGTCAAATTGTCGTCTTGAATTAAATTAACATTAGGTGAAACTATCCCGAGGGTAGGCATTGTGCCGGCTGCGGTCAGGAATCCGTATTAAAATTACAACATGCAAATGTCTAAAACGTCTTGCTGTTACTCTTACTCTTACTGTTACTGTACTGTACTGTACTGTTACTGTACTGTTTGTTGAACTCTCGCTTTCATTGTTTAGGTTTCGCCTCCCTTGGAAATTTATTTGCGTTGGAAAGTACAGGTTATAGTTTGTACTGTAAAAGAAATAGAATAGGAGCAATGGGTGAATTTGCTTTTTAAGTTTGTTCATTTATTTATTTTTTGTATCTTTAGTATAAGTGATAGCACCAAATTTTACCTATTTCTTAAGGGGGTCCCCCTTAAGTCCCCCCGTGGTCTAGAATTTTCGAAAAAGTATAGTATTTCAAAAATATTCTGTTAAAATTTGGTGACAAAATTCCGAGTATTTCTATATTTAAAACCCATTAAAATATCAAGTAGACGATCGGTGAGTTCGGCTCCATTGTTCGCTAATTGCAGCTGCTCGGGTCCGTATACCTGACTTAGACTGTTGTATGAATTTAACGGGAAATATTTTAGTTTTAAGAGTTGTTCAGTTAGTTTAACGTGTTCCTCAGCGACAGCAACATCGAGTGTAATAATATTACAGAAATAATTTTATAATAACATCAATAATTTTATAGTGATATCGAGTGAAATAATTTTATAAAACCAATGGATCGTAAGCAGGGATGAAGAAAGAAGTTTTAGCGGGGTATTATCACAATATTTCAACAAACGAAAATCCGCAACACTCCTATTGTCCAATAGGTCCTGAGTCTTGGTGTAAATGGCGTAAAAGTGAAGCTACGGGTACTTTGGACAGCTATGAGCATTCCCCTGCTCTGGATGATGATGCTCAAGCTATTTTAAAGCCAGTTTACGAGAGCTTAACGGATGAAAGCCGGTTAGAAAGATGTCTCGGAAATAACACTCCAAATAACAATGAAAGCTTCAACTCTTGCGTCTGGCAACTTGCACCGAAGCATCAATTTTCTGGAAAAAAAATTGTGGACATCGCTGCATGTTGTGCTGCTTGTACATTTAACGAAGGTTTTAAAGCTATTTTAAAGATGATGGACGTCAAGAAAATGAAGACTATGAGAGAACAGAGGGAATCCTTTATGGTGCTGGGATCGCCGATTAATCGTAAGTGCATATTTCAATACAATTTCCTGAGAATATAGTTACTTAAAACTTTAAACGCGTTTATCTCGAAACTACTTTTTTTGGTCTACTGAAGCTAAAAAAAAATTCGATTCGTCTGGAATTTTAACAAGTCTCTCGCCGGGACTAGAAAAAAATATTTTCTGTTGAGTATTTCTATTTTTTTTATTAAAAAAACATTGCAAAAAAAAAGTCGTTTTCAGACTCGTACTTTGAATTACGCGCCATTTTGTCAATTTTTTTTTTATTCTAATCCCCGCCATAACTATACTTATATTGATTAAAAATCCGTCTTATTTTTTAATTTCAGATCAAAGGGAGAGATAAAACCTCCTTCAGCAGCCAGGTCCTTTTTTTTGAAAGGGGAACTTCAGCGCCACTTTTAGAATTTAAAAAAAAAATATTTTGTGGTTACCATCATTTTTGTATTGTTAATAAGTAATAAAATAAGCCTAAAAAAATTTTAAAACCCTTAGTCATTTCTGTCATATCAAAAAAAAAAAATTAAAAAATAGGCTAAATTTTAGGCCGCTAGACCACCGGGTCCCCTTAATAGACGGAGTAATCTACAGTCTCAATACACAGTCCGAACAGGTATTTTCCGTCACTGAGTGACTGTATGACAAACAACGCTAAGTCGAAACAATAAGAGTAGAAACCTAAAATTTATCATATAGTATTCCTACATAAACGGGATAAAACGAAATTTTACGTTCAAATGATGATGATCATCATTATAATCAGGCTGTCCTTGTCTACACTTTTGCACATATATATATATATATATATATATATATATATATATATATATATATATATATATATATATATATATATATATATATATATATATATATATATATATATATATATATATATATATATATATATATATATATCTAAATTTCATAGAAAAACCTGAATTGGTAATTTTTTGTATAATTGACTAGCTTTTAACTGCGCCTGTTCCACTTGCTTATTTATACAGATATATTGTAAGTGCGAGCGAGAATATACATAGCCTATAGCCTTACTCGATTAATAGGTAAAATACACAAAAAAACTAATATTTTTCGTTTCAAATGCGTTTAACAAACTAAACATTTCACTTAGAAGATAAAAATAACTTCAGGCTATTTCCTGCATAAAGCAGGGTCAAAGTGCAAAGCATTTTTTGTATCCACTGTCTGATAAAATATATCTCGGCTTAATACAAGTCAAAGGTAAGATAAATATAAGAATAATCATAGCTTATAAATTATATAGATCCGTTAGGAATGGTGAAATTGATTAAAATCGCTCTCATTAAACAAACTAACAAGACTACATGGTACTGACTGCTCTCGTAACTACGTGTTTACTGCTGGCTGCAGCTCGAGTTCTCAACTAGCATCGGACGTGAGAGGTACATATATAGGATTAGATGCGGCTTTTAATTGAACATACTCGTAGTCTTACTTGACTGTAAATAAAGTTAATATAGTTGGTTAGTTATTATTAATTAATTGAAAAATAATTATTTAAATTTGAGAAGAAGGTGCTTAGTTGCGGTACAAAGAGGTCCCTCAGTGGGTTCGTTTTCCCCGCTATGGTAGAAAAAGCGTGGCGATAAATTCCTTCCATCTGTTAACTTTAGACAGAAAGTGAACAACGGAGTGTCATATCACTAAATTTTGCTTCTTTTTCTAGGACAAAAAAGTGTAAAGCTGCTCTTTTCGCTAACACAACGATTTTCATATGAAATAGTAATATTTTTTTTAAATTTTAATTCCACTGATAATAATCTTCAAATATAAGTTTGAAGCTAAGCTAAGAAAGCTGTGGGATTTTCTTTTAAACAAATAGGTATCCTTCGTTGGATGAAAAGCTCATCGCTACGTAATTGACATGTACGTATTTAAAATTTGAAACTAATGACTTAGTACAAAACTCATTCATCATTACGAATTAAATGAAAATTATTTATTATATATTTTTTAGAAAATAGAACGGTAGGTAGGATTTTAAAAAAATTGCCTTTTTCTACTCCATTAATAACTGTAATAGACAAATCTATTCATACATACACCACTTTCAATATACACATATAAAATACAATGTTTATATAATCTCCAAGATAAACTAGCGGATCCTCTTGATCCCTCTAATTCAATAATTTCCAGCCATTTACTTAGCGGCCAGCGTATTTGTCTTGGATTCAAATCCGGACCAAAATTAATCCACATTTAGAACCTGCATCCCACGAACACCCTAAGGTCCTTGGAGGGTGACCGCAGTTGATACCATGCGGGGTTATGTCATTAATATTTCAGATATTTAGTGGTTGTCAATTAAAGACACTTTATTACAGTGAAATGTTGTTACAGGTTCTATATTCAGACTGTGAAACTTAGTGTCAGAACATTCCGTTATTTAATTGGCGAAATTGAACACTGCACTATTTTTTACCAGAAAATTAAAATAATTAATTAGTTCGGTTCCATCCTCACCCAGACGATGTCATGATGTCCCCACATGATTTAAATTATTTATTTCAAAAAATTCAGATCAGACTCTGAGTTTAGTTACTAACAATACTTAATATTTTTGTATATTCAAAGTATCTGAAATAAGTACACAAATTTTAATGAAAAATCTGTAGTTACCTTTATTTATCAGCATCTAAAACCAAATTAATTTGAATAGCTATAATAATACATATAATGAGTTAAGCCCATAAAAATCGAACCTTACAAAGATTTAATTTATATAAATTAATTGTCACCAAGTACCTGGAGACAAGCCCACCGTAACGCAATACAGACTCGCCTGACTGCACACCGTTTTTTAGGATCCGAATCACACTCAAGGAGTTGTATTATTAATCAGGTTTAATTAGAAGTGAATTTTAACTTGCTGTAAATTGAGGACCGTCGCGTCGTGGTGTCAAGTGGGGAACGGGGTGTCTGAACATTAGGTTCCTTCAACGTAAGGTTCCCTCTGCCTAGTTTGTTTTAACTTTTTCTTTTTTTCTTTTTTATACCATTTTCCTCATAAAGGTATGACATTCCCATATCCGCAATCAATAATCAATCAAATATCTAAATATCTATACATAAGACCTAATTTTCTCTCTTGGCATCGTTGGCATACAGAGTGCTGAGTTCAGTTCCACCATTAGGCACGCAATGTCTCAAATTCGTGCGGATTGTGAAGGATTCAGTGTCTAAACACTGAATCCTCTTTGTTGACCCTGGCACATGCGGGATACAGCGTGAAATAAAAAAATAAACAAGTTTTGTAGTAATAGTATAATAAGTACACTTCTTCAGCGGCATAAGTTCACCGAAAATTGAAAGACGACCAATACAAAAGACGTCATACAAAAATATCAAAAAGATGAAAAAAAAAATAACTTTTTAAAACTTTCCATTGTGCTTTACATTTCAAAAATTACATGGAGCGTGTAATTTTATTTCAAAATTTAAAATATCATGTAATTTATTCGTCCAAAGCAATGGAATAGCGAAGTAAAATGTCATTCAAAGTTATTCAGCTTGTTCGTATCGGGCGCGTTGTATTATTCATAGACGGTGGCCCTCAGGTTAATCTAAGAAACAATTTGTGTTTGTTTCTTATCCACTTCTGGTTTCAGTTTAGAAACATTTTATTGTGGAATTCAATATATTAGAAAAAAATATACATTTTTCCTATATATGTAGGTAGTTCCGGTTCCGGTTTCACCTGATTAGGCTACACAAATACTGTCTATATGACCTTTACGCTTTAGCAGAATAAAAAGAGAAAAGCTAGTGTTAATTCACTCCGTTATCCGCTTTCCCAGTGAATTCTTGACACAAAATACGTGTGAAAAAGTTTTCTGTCACATTTTTCCTACCAGAGCCGGGAAATAATCATTAATTGTCACAAGTAGGGATCGAACTCACGACCGTCGCATTTGCAGTGAGACACTCTCCCTCTGCATAACAAGAGCCTCAAATACTAATACTAATAGTATATTAATACTAGTAGTATATTATTACATACATTTATACTACAGTACTTTAATACACTTATTATATACATTTTTAATTTTCACATTAAAGTTCCTTATCTTTTAAAGCAACCTTTAACTCGCTACATTGAAATACATTACGTTGTTTGAAATATCTAAGCGTATGTAGATGGTATTTTAGTGTATACTATATAAATATGAATGTATACTATACTATATAAATATATGTATATATATATATATATATATATATATATATATATATATATATATATATATATATATATATATATATATATATATATATATATATATATATATATATATATATATATATATATATATATATATATATATTTTGCGTTTCACCTCACATTACGTGGCTACATAATAATCGTAATATCACGTTTAAAAAAATAAAAGCAAGACATTTACTTTGAGAACGTCGCCCTGAACAGTATCTGTACCAAAGCCCTAGATAGATACTTGAGTGCACGATGAAATTATTTTACGCTGTTTTCTGTCTGTCCATGAATTATATTCTTTATTAATTAAAAAAATTCGGTTAATTTAAGTGTACTTTGTATATTAAATGCCTTATTTCTGTGACGGTCGTGATTTCGATACCTTCTACAATAACATTTACAGGGATAATATGCTTATAATTAATTTGTTAACACATTCGAAAATATATGAAATTTTCTATTGAACGCCTTACCCCGCATATAATAGGTAGGCAAAGTGAACAGAGTGTCAAAACACTCCGTCCATCGCATTCCATTTAAAAATTAAACAATATGTGTTTATTGGCGTAAGAAAATCCGCTATTTGTCATACCAAGACAAGAAAACGAAAATGACTGAGCTACGTGCCACAGATTATAAACATTAATGTCACTCCAATAGAAATTCAGACCAACAACCATATCCTCTATGGCATTTTAAATTTATAATTTAATATATAAAATTGCACATAAATTGAGTACACATGCATATTTCCCATACAAAACGTTCAAAGTGCTCACGACATAATAAGCTCGGGCGAAGTTTTCTAATAAATTGAATGCGACGTCAGTTTACGCGAGTGAGCCGCGGTCAAGCCAATTAGTTAGCTAATTGAAGTGCTGCTTTGATGTTCTTTCGAGCTTTGTTCAGCGATGCGTGCTCTTTGCACCTGGAGTGGTACACGTCTTCATATTTATACTTTGAATGTGGAAATATTATTTTATTAAATTTTAATTTTGATGCCATTTGGTACATTGGTATGGAGATGATTGGAGATGAGGTACTTGTGGGTTCGATACTCATTTGGGGAAATTACTGTATCTCATTTGTCATTTATCATAGTATTGATATTGGCTACGTTAAACTGGGAATACGTGAACGATTTTTACAAAAATATATTCATATTTTTAAGTATATTGATTGTGACTACGCTCTATGTGTTTACTATATCTTTACATAATTGTATAATTGTCTTTAAACTCTTTTCTGTATATATCTATATAAAAGTTATTGGGAACCGCTGGCGTATCCTTAATAAGTAGCTAAAAATATATCCACACCACGCCACCAATAAACACGCCATGTCTAAAAATGAATTGAAAAGCAAATATGGGAGTGTCTACGCAAGTATATAATAAGTGTGAATGTGAGTAGTCGGTTATGCTTGAATATCTAAATGCTCATAATGCCGCAACTAATTTACTGTAGCGTAAGTTGGAACAGATAAAATATAAAACAGGATTTAAAACCTTAAATATATTCTTGAAGAGTAGGCTTTTCCTACAACATAACCCCCTTTTTCAATCGGTCAAACAGATCGGTCAAACTGTAAGTTTTGTGTGACACAACACATTCTAAGTGCCCGAAGTAACTTTGATCAGTTACAGTGGATTAATGTAATATAGTATAGCTTTAGGCTAAGGCTATGGAGAAAGGCTGAAGCTATAGCCTATCTCGATAGTGGATCGCATAATGAAAATATAGACAGATTTTTTTTTATTTGCACTATTAGTTCTTAAGATTAGCGTGTTCAACCAAATTAACACTTGAGCTTTATAATATTAAATTGCAATAGTTATATTATAGGAAAAATAAGTAAAAATCTCAACACTTTTATGGCGCATTGAGACAGTATCTGACTGCACATGCAATGGCTGTAGATAAAACTCTCTTTTGGGGGAACATTTCTATTTAAATTAATCGCATATTCCAGCTTATACACCACTACTTAAATCGCATTGTCTTGAAATCAGATGTAAAGTAAAGAAAATACTATTTAAACATCAGGTACTCTGCATGCCTTGGAGATACGTGAAACTAAAATTCACGTATCTCCGAAGTAAAAGCTTGTAATAAAATCTTTATATTCATCAAAATAGAAATAAAAATTTCCTTTGGCTTGCGGTACATATGTATAGCACGTCTGTATTAACTAAAACATATGCAGACCATATCCAAATAAACCAAGACATGTTGTGTCCTGTTAGAATTATAATTCTTAAAGCATTA
This sequence comes from Dione juno, assembly GCA_037127375.1. Taxonomy (NCBI): domain Eukaryota; kingdom Metazoa; phylum Arthropoda; class Insecta; order Lepidoptera; family Nymphalidae; genus Dione; species Dione juno. The sequence goes on from JAXRJS010000043.1 coordinate 5,982,834, forward strand.
CTCACACACGCTTATGTAAACCCTAAACTTCTGGTCGGACAAGAGATTGCTGTGACAAGGAAGCTCGCACGGCCGCGCGGTCAGCTTCCGCCCCTTTGACCTGACTCCACAACTAATTACAACATCGCATTCGTTGGCTAATGTCCCCATATGTGTTGGATATCACGGAATGTGAACAAGAACCTGGATTTATTAAGGCTTTTTAAGATATACGTATATTTATAATTTGACACCAATAAGTCCTTATTGTGCCGGAAATCTTTCGGGAATTCATAACGTTAACATTGTTTTTGGCACATATTTAATTATATCAAATATTAGCTAAAGAAAATTGTAAAATTATGTGAAATGTATGTAACCAAGTGATGTTGAAATAACAACAAACAGAATAAGCATATGACAGGAACAGAAATAGAAGTGGTAATAAATATAACTTAAAAATGATACTGTTAAAAGTAAATACGTGTTTTACTAATTAAATACTACTAATTTTTGTTTTTATTTCGTCCTAATTTTCTCAACAAATGTGCTAACACTAGCTGTATGTTAAACATGAAAGCATAATTAAGCTCTTAATTCAAAGAAGCAAAGCTTACTATTGCTTGTTTCAGTATGTAAGTGCGGAGTTTGGAGGAAATGGTCTAAGACGGACAGTGAAGAGGCTGGCGGCCATTTGTGAAAGCGCATTTGTAAATCAGATTCACAATTAGTTTGTGATTAAAAGCTGTTTTGTTTAGATTCAATTGTTATTTTACCAGAAGCATCGTGTATATGACATATGTGTAGAAAGTGATTTGGCAAAATTATGTCGAAATACAAGTTAGAGTTTCAAAAATGTAGAGCTCGAAAATGTAAAGAAAAAAAGGAAAATTGTTTTTTGTACAAGAATTGTATAGTATTATTTGTCAAATGTATGTTGTATATGTATTTCCATGATGATTTTTATTTATTTTGATGAAGAACAAGACATTTCATATTAATATATAATTATATCAAAGAAGCTAGAGAGTCCCATGGGTGCTATAGAATAGTAAATAAAAATAACCAATAAATCCAAAAATCCATATTACCAAAGCAAAATACCAAATTTTGAAAGGTGACCTTTATTTATATTTGTCTTTTCAGCAACCGGAAACGGACAATACGTGTCGCGTGTGAGCCGGCCGTGGGGCACGGGAAGTAGAGCCTGGGAGCCTCTGAGACCACTTCCGGCGCTTTGACAAACAGCCCTCAGGTTGATAATGGAGGATAGGCACTTGTCATGAAAGGTTTTTAAGAAAGTAGGGTCTGGCCCTAGTATAATGTCTTATAGTAAAGACTGTGATAAACGTTATTGATAAAATAAATGTGTGATACTTTTACATCTCGTTTTTGACAACTTGCATATTTAAATATTTTTAAAGAACAAAGTATTGCAAGACTTAAAGACATGAATGTATGATTCAGCTAACCATGCCTCAACTACTTCAGGGTGACATCATAAAAATCTTTTTTACTCAAAGACACAAGACCCATTTAGAGCGCCATCATAAAGCATTTAAGGATGAACTGTCTATACATACGAGTATAAATAGCATTATTCTAGAGTTGCTTCGAATCGAATCGAATCATTCTCACATTCTTTAGACACTTCATTAGCTTAGAGAAACTTACCTCCTTGTGGTGCTGTGTAGTTTAGATAAAATTTAAAAACACTAGACCACGTGGCAGTTCTGCCGAGTGAATCATGAATGAGCTCACCATCATAACTTTATGGTATAGTTCAAAAATTATATAATTAATTATTATAACGTTTTATTAAGCCATATTATGTACATTAATAACATTTTGACTTTCTTACTACTTATTAAGCTTTTCTAAGAAAAATAAGTAAATATCTAAACAAATAACAAATAAAAACTTTAATTATTACTTACTAATTTTCTTAATAATCTCAAGACATTCTTTTTTCAATTTAGTTAAATTTTGTACCACAAATACCTCCACTACCACTCTACCTACCTGTAAACATAAAAAAAACACTAGTGAATAATAATTTAGAACAAAGTTATAAGTCTCAAGTATACGGTGACATTAATTCGGACACGTAAGCGGCTAAGGCCAAGTTATGGGCTATTAAGAAATTGTTCTCGGACCGTGGGGGGAGAGCGGTTATTTGCTTAAACTTAGCGCCGTGTGTGCCCTAACTGAGAATTGCGTACAGAGTGTGTGAGTATATCAAAGTTATTAATTGATTATTTACATATGTCTAAATTTCTGATGTGACAAACATTTTATTGGTCCGTCCGTCACCGTCTTTAAGTGGGAGAAAAACGAAAAATACACAAAATTTTTGCTAGATGCTAGCGTAGCGTGAATTATTAACAAAAATTAAGTCTAACTTAGAGAAAACATAGTAGTGGTAGGTTTTATATATATTATATTGTATACTTTTTATAATATATATAAAAAAATATCAAGTTAAATTACTGTACTAACCAACTAATAAACTATACACACAAATTCTGAATATTTCTTAATAATAAATACAAATATTTTTCAACACGCTGTACACAAGTTACAAGTGCACGGGAAGTGAAGTCGGCAATCATAGGGGGAGTTCGGGAGAAGTGTACGAGGTGTTTAAACCTTGCGGCGTCTTAGGTAAACTGCTTGACCCCTGTTTTCTCCTTATTAAAGATAACACTGTACTTTTATAAGTGTTTCATAATTTAAATATTTTTTTAATTTAAGTTTTTTTTTAATTTATATCAACTATACATGACTTTGTAACTATTTGATACATTTTCAATTTTCATTATATGCCGTTCTAAATTTTATGAGCCCAAAATATAATATATTAAGCAATCCCTAATAAAATTTATAACTATCGCGTGTACAGCAGTACACTGAAAGCAGGAAACTGTGCCATAGAGCCTTATTCTAAATCGAACAAATACGTCCCTATAGCCAGTATGGAAGACTGTTGCTCGTAAATTCTGCAAAAATAGCATGAAAACAAAATATATACAACAAAATATATAGAGCTATCTTCCTTAAAATTTAACTTTGTAAATACATATACATATATGTATAGAAATTAAGACGAAGCTTTCCCTATAAAGACATTAGTTTCATGTTCAATAAAAGCGCATTCACAGATACCATCTCAATACATCCTGAAACTTAGTAATTAATCGAACTTAAAGGTATCTAAATAGAGAATTCTAATCTGATATAGTAATCGGATTAGAACGCAAATAGATCGGCAAGTTGTAGGCAAGTTGTAGGAGAGTTGTCGGCGAGTTGCGACGAGTTGTCGGCAAGTTGTCTGCAAGTTGTTGCGAACAAGGAGGCTGCGGTGTCTGTGTTTGCCCTTCGACTTCTACATGAGATGAGCTAAATATATTAACGTGTTTCAGAATGGTTGGACATTATATACAGATTCATCTCAATTATTTAATTCTAATTTAGAATTTTTAAAAACTAATAAAAATTTATAATATGATCTGATTAAAATTATAAAGTATAAGAGCTATCATGGCGCATTGGTACAGCAGCTGGCTGTAAACATGGTTTTGGGTTCGATTGTCAATCGAGAGTGCCTTTTTTTCATTTTCCCGTTCTGGTAGGTAAAGCGCCACCTTGAGTTCCGCCACACGGGATGTCTTAAATTCGAAAAACGGAGAACGGAGTATCTTGACACTGGTATTTCTCTCTTTATCCTACTATATGTGGGATACAGCGTAAATTTCAAGAAAAAAATTATATAGAAACTAATTAAAACGCTCGTTCTATAACTCCTTAAGCTAGTTTCAAGTAATTCAGCAGGTTAAGTTAACGTTACGGAGTTGCGAGTTCAGAATTTAATTAATCCTGCGAATAGTTGGCTTTAGCCACGGCCCAGCGGCCACAGCCAATGCGGCTACCTTGCGTAGGGTATGTGCTCCTAATAGCTTACTAAATTATTATTATTTTCTTGAAATTATAAAATATTTTTTGCAAACTTTTTTACTTTACATTTTTACTTCTATATATGTCCCTGACATACAGATATTACATTATTATATCGGTTGCATATATTTTAATTCGAGATTCATTCAGAGGTCGACGAGAGTAACATAGCCCACTCTAACTAACTAAAATTTAATACTTTTAGTTATTTATAGAGACAAATATAGATAAAAAATATGTATTTCTGCATATCCCTCATATTTCTTACTTTATGAATACAAAATAAACAATAATACTACCACAATTAATAATATTAATGACATGTAAGACAAATTAACGTAAAGTTGTCAACAACAGTCCCCTTTGCCCTGCACATCTGCTCGTCTTGCAAGACGTAATTGATTACTGAAAAGCTCAAAGTTTGATTGGTCGCTTCAATCCGAGCTTAATCCGACGTACAGACCGTTACCAAACTTGAACTAAATGATTGACTTTCGAATATGCTTCTATTATATGGACTTAGGTAATGAAATATATGTCTGTATAGATTATATGTGTATAATATTTTTCTAAAGCCTCTTGAGCATTTTGTATGACATATACCTAGAGAGAGAAATGCTTCACTATGTTACCGATTTTGTACCAAAATTAAAATTAATTCTCGATAGAATGTGTCAGTATATGTGTGATAGCAGCTTTTTGTATTTTCACGGTGTATAGCAGGGTAGACAGTGGAAACCTAGTGTTAAGACACTCGGTCCACCATTTCCGCCCAAGTTTGTTCGCCAAGTTCGAAATATTTGGTGTTGACTGATAGAACTCAGCGCCGCGTTCTTTCTTTTTAAAAGGGCGTTGAATTATAAAAATAATTTATTTCCCCGAATGGGAATTGAACCCATATGAATACCCATAATGAAAATACGAACGCGACGTGCGCGTTTAGCAGATCATATTTTTTATTATATTTCTGACCTAACTTTGTTAACCTTTATGTCAGTTACAATAAACGTATTTGCAAGGAGATTCAAAATAATGTAGTGTTTCCGTCACCCACGGTGCTAACTAGAGCTGTAGGTGAGCTATGATTTACCTCGACACGATTTGCTATTGAAATAAGCGACAGTGATTTGTTACATAAAATTTGAGACAGTGGTCCTCATTTTTTGTAAAAGTACGCAAATAAGTATAATTTTTGATAATAAATTAAGAATTCCATATTTAGAGAACAAATGAGTAATAAAACTAAAGAATTAATAATTAATTGTTCTCGTCGGGTTGCCAGCAATTATATGTTTGTTACATCACTCTAATTTTAAATAAATTTGTCTGTTCTATTTAATGCAAATTGCAACAAATTGCAGCAAGTTGATTAATCCTACAAATTACCATAAAGGTAACAATATTTTTTTAAAAATTATAAAAATGTTATACAATTTCGCTAGTAAAACAATATAACATGTTAACTAGTCTAAATGTAAACGCAAAACCCAATAGAATTGATCCCCATTTCCCTGCTTTACTAAGAGAAAAACCCCCATTGAACTCCACCCCTCAATCAAATTTTGAATTTGAGAATACCTTCGCACTAAAAAGCCTCTTTTCATATGGAATTTTATAGCATTTATTGTATAATATATTCATATCTCTCCGACTTCCATCAATAAGTTAATTAATTTCTTTTATTTCTGCTTTAAGATCCACTAACTAACACAACAACTACAAAAGTCTCATAGTTAAAATGTATTAATAATACCATAAGGTAATGACCAAAACAAATGCCAGTATGACGGTGCGTCGCCTCGCCGCGCCGCCGCGCCGCCGCGCCGCGCTGAACAGCCTCTTTGTTAGGTAGCCGTTGATGTCACATATACAAAAATAGATATTAACCGCTTAGATTTAGGTTTCGGTACACTTGCGATGACGAATTTGTACCTTCTGTTTAGTTGAAACTGAGCTTTGTTCTTGCGGTTATGTTATCTTTTGTTCAATTTTAGTGCAAAGTGGATTTGTTACAAAGTGGTGAAATTTTACCTATAATATATATTAAATTTGAATGCAAATAATGTTTAAATTTGTATGATAACAAGATTAAGTCTCGACTATTCAGCGGAAAGTGGAGAACGGAGTGTCTCAGCACAACTGCTACATGCGAGTTGCAGCGTGAAGCTAAAAAAGGGCTATAATAAGAAGATTTATAAAAAAATTTAGTAGCTTTTATTGGAACACAAAACACTAATTCTTTAATTAAATCGTACTCGCATATACTTTGATATAACGTAGTAACTAAGACTTGTAGTTTCTGAACAATTTGACTTACTAGACTTTGAGCTATTGACAGTCTTGATAAATAACGGGAGTATATGTTTTTATATATAAATGTACCACTAAATAGAACATATGTGAAGCTAAATCACAGGCCATGCGAACTGACAATAGTATTAACTTATGCAAATATACGTTTCGAAGACATAAATCTTCGTAAGATATATAAAATTTAGTGTAAAGATACTTCCTTCTACATTTTTAACACTTTTCCCATGGATGCAACATGCAATGTCGTTAACAATGCACGTCGGATGGCATTAGGTAGTATGCATTTTTTTTATCAAATAATGAAAATAAATTTAATAAGCACATTTTTCCTTATGCCACAGTGTTATGCCACAGCGGAGTCATATTTCCGTAGCATATTGAAATTATCACATAATATACTGTAGGTACTTCTAATCATCTATATGCCAATTATTGCCAATTATTGCCATAATTTATATTATTTCTCATATATATTATGTACACACATACATTCATTATGAGATTCGGAAAAACCGTGCTTGCAGTTTAACGAAGGACAGGTCGCCGCAAAATTTTATAATCTATATATAGCTAAAATATTATTCAAGGAATTACTCATTGGTAAATGAAGGTAAATATATCATTACAATAGAATAATTTATTTATTATATACATAAATTATATTTAATTATGTATCTAAGTGGTTTGTCAACGAGTATTGTTCATATAATAGCAAAAACATGTAATTAAACCTTTTAGTAGGTACTCGAGCATGACACTGTTTATTTTATTACACACTAGCTTTATCTGTGGCTTTGTTGGTGCTGGAATGGAAATAACTAATAGTTTTGCATAATACTTGACACGTAAGTACCAGAGGCTATCACAGGTGCATTGGGTTATATTGAAACGATTCCCGTTATATAGCTCTCTCGAGTTCTCGCACAGCACGTTCATCCAAATAAACTCTTCTTATTTTTAAATATAGCTTTTGCCTAATATTTTATATTGACAAGCTGTATTTCAAAAGAATATTTTCGATTTATATTAAAATATTTATTACATAATTGTTTTAAGTTATCTCTGTTTTGAACTTGATCTAATGACCATTTAAGAATGAGAAAACTTTATCTATGAAATTTTGAAGTATTTTATATTCTTGAGTCAATATATCTATATGCTTTCTATTCTATGTTATTTCTGCTTACATTACATTATAAAAAAGCGTAAAAATATATAAATATAACTAAATCTAAGAGATGTAATAAATCCTATCGTCACTCATCCATGTGACCCAATTGCATCACTCCTGTCAGATAGCTGCGCGGGCGCCGGCTAGGATAATTAAAAAGTATGTTGTACGTCGCCAATAAAAGAACGAGTGTGGAGTGTGGAGTGTGGACCCGACACATGCGAGCATTTCTCACGATACCATACCTACCACGTAATTTGTCATAGATTATAATGAAACAGAAGTAAAAGCTCCTGTTTTTTTTAATATGGAACAGCGTTTGGTTTTCTTGCACGTCTTTATATAACATCTTGAATTCTAGACATTGCTTATTGTATGGCGGAACACAACGCCGCGTATTGTCTTTCCAATATGATATAGCGGGCAGATCTAAATAATCCATTATTCTAAGCGAGAAGCGATCACACAACTGTCATGTTATAGTTGATGTCAGTATTAGTCTTTTATATTTAGTATGTTTCTACTGTTCCTACTTTTTATTTCATTAGAAGTAAAGATCGTTGACAAAACGTAGAAACATCGTCCCATAGCTTTTGCAGCTTAGGTGATCTTAGGTGAGCTTAGGCAGTTTATCGGTTACGTATCTCAAAAGAAAAAAGAATATCCTCCTAGGATCTTTTAATTGTATATATATGGCTAAACATAGACAATATAAATAAGAAAATAATGTCAGTCGAAGACTATTTTTCTTAAGAACTTGTGTAGGCAACAATGTGATATCAACATCACATATGATTCACCAATATAACAAATCTGCACAGACAAATCAAACATATAACAAATTATATATCTATTTTAACATCTTTAATGTATAAATTTTTAAAATTTTTTTAATACTCTTTGCCTGGAGACCGGTAAATCGAGGCCGCATGTGTGCCTGTGATTCACATCGTTCATTAGCCGCGTCCATACACCACTTATCGCGAAGCCACAAGGTGTTGACATACTATATATGATGTACTTACTGTACTGGATACAAATGTTAAAAGCATACGTAATGTATAATTAATAATTATCCTCATTTTAAATTAGTAGAATTATTAGAAATTGACTATTACTAAGTCATGTATATTTAGACTAATTTTGTAAATTTATTAAATTATTAAATTTTATTTTATTTCATTGAATTACTGTCATATATTACAATGCATAATATGTCTTTGATGAATGCTTCATCTTCATTTTGCACTCATTTCACTTGAACTCTAGCAAGTTACAAATATATTTCAGCTTTTATTGCGCATTAGCAAGGTCAAGTCAAGGTTAATTCAACCTGCCAAGATACTCTTTTCTTAGGTTTCCACATGAAGAGACGGAGAAAAGTAAATAATTAATTCCATTGAGTAAAGCTCGAACCTATAATCAGTGCGCTTACAGACAGACTCTGTATCACGAAGGCCTCGATATATACCTACATATATAGTTTTATATTTCTATATATCCAAGAAGGCGATGGCTGGATGTCGTGACACAAGACATGACAGCCAATAGATATCCGACGCCGCCGATATCTTCTCCATCTCTCCTTCACAGAGGCATGACTACAAAGCAACGTGCCCCGAGAATCTCTGACGCAAAGACATTTTGTAATATCCTGCGTCGCTTTATCTCGAGCACGAGCCAGTTTGTATATGAGCTTCTGCCCCTCCACAGTACTTTATTAGTAATAAGCACTAACTAGTTTTATTAAAAGTCGTCGTTTTATTTCTATTAAGTCTGACGACTCTCAGGTTAAGTCCTAACCAGAATTAAGCTCCAAAATCTTGTCAGAAAAGGTCGTCAGATTTGCTGCACCACCGATTTCCACTGAAACGACAACAGAGCAGAGAACAGAAGTGTTATGCCTCTCTCTTTCTCTTTCTCTCCAAGAACATGTAAAGATAAAAAACAACATATTATTTATGATTCATTAGCAACTAACCAAGTTGCCACATTAAAAGCCCACTAAGCCGATATCTCTAAGGTAATACAGCAATGTGTTGATCTCAAAGCTCAATAAATTACAAGGAATGTTTACAACGACACCCACTCGAAGCTTTCAAGCACTCTCGTATTAATTGAGTTCAGATCCAAAGGACAATGACCGTCGCACGCGCACCTCGTTTTATAGGACTTGCTGTTTGAGATACTTAAACGACAAGTTAAATTGTTATTAAGAAGTATTTTCAATTGATTTACACTTCATTTTTAAAGATAGTAATCATAAAGTTTTATTAATTAACAAAAATATATAATTTTTGTGAGTACTTTAAAACCAATTTCATTGTATTTCTTCGATTGAAAGTGGATGGTGTAGCTCCAAATCACATTCAGATGAAAATTAATATTCAATATATAAATTTGTTGTCTATCGTGGTGCAGTAGTATAGCGTCTATCTTACATACCAATGTGAATTTAATGTGAATTATTTTCATTATGCTCTGACAAGACAAACTGCACTGTTGGATTCTTCTTCTCGTAATCAGGTGGAAAGGAAACGAGATAAGATACAACAAGGAGGTTAAAAGGTAAAAACCGTTTTTTTGTGCTTGCTATACAAAACGTGGTAATGCGTACAGACAAGTTGAAATGTCTTAGAAACCCGACGTTTCAAAAACATTGCAGTAGAAATCCGGTGAGCGAGTTTCATATAAAGTCCAGGAAATCGATGATCTAATTAAAAAAAATCATCTCAATAAATTTTTTTAATGACGAAACACCGAAACCGAAACATTTAATGATAAAGTGTCCTCTAAACGTGTTTGATGGAACGGCGTGACTCAGTGCGTTATTGTATGAAGCATTACATGATGTGCGTTGACTTATCAAGTGTAGAAAACTGTGGAGACTATTGGTTTTGGTTTTTTTTTTATTATTTTAGCTTTATTTCACAGCATCTTGGTGTAACACGATGCGATCTAATATATAATATCTTGAATTTTAGTGTGAAGCTGAGAACGTAATGTATTGACACTAGGATATCTCTACCTATCCTGATATATAAGGAATAGAGACGAAAAAATATAACAATAATAAGTGTATGAAACAATTATGAAACAAAGCTGTCTTTTTTTTGTGTTACTGTCAAAAATATTCTTCATTATAATTTTTTTATGTATTATTTACATTAAATTCTTCACATTTATGTATAAAAATTATTATTTTATTATAAATATATATTATAAATTATAAATTGTATTATAATATATATTATAAATTACAAATTATTTTTATTTTCCAAATCCAGACAGGTGAAGAGAACTCAGCGATATATCACTTCGCCTTACTTTATTTCTGATCATTCACATACACTATGTGATGTTGTATACTATGTGATGTACTATGTGTGATGTTGTATGTTATATACTATGTCACTATGTCATACACTATGCTGGATAGGAGTAGCTAAATATAAAGAAATAGAATATATGTACTTTGTTCCACATTAAAAAATGCGATAATTTACCTAACCCATTCCAAGTACACCACACTCCTCTCCCAAATATTACCTCTATACAGAATAAATTAAAACGTTCATACATATAAATCGCTCTCATCAAAACTTTGTCCTTAGGTAGAAGACAATTAACAGTGTAGCGGGGTCAACAGCGACGCGTACCGGTCAACTCGTACAATTGCCGACGTGGGAACCGCTGTGACTAACGCTATCCTGAACTTAGTCTAAGCAATACAAATTCATTGAAATCTCTATACATGTATGGGGCACGTAGAGGTCACATAGCATGCTTACATGCATTTATCATTTTGCTAAAATGAGTAAGTTTATTCCATGAAAAAAGGTATTTTCACACATCATTTCCTTATATAACATTAATTATACATTAAACAATGAAATTCATGTATTACCGTGAATTATATTGATAAATGACTCCGTTATGTACTTTCAACCAATATATAACTAACAGGAGATAAGTTCAGGCTACAAGGAATCGAAAAAACTAACCAATATTAATATTTTTAAGGTAGACAGGGAAGATTTAGTCCAGACACTCCGTTCTCCGCTTTCCACCGGGACATGAAAATAATGGATTCCCTCGAGTGTTTATCTGACGCTGCCCCACTGCACGTCCACGATGGAAATGAAATAATATTACTAATACATTTCCTATCAATATTTTTATATTACGTAATTATCCGTATAAGTTTTTTACTCGAGAACAGTGAAACTTTTAAAGCACCATATACTTCAACAACAACAGTTTAGTTATACTAATACGAGGCTGATCAAACCTTTAAAATTCTTAACTTAATAGAGTATTTAATAGAGTATATAACTAAAGCACCTAATTGAGAATATTATAAAAATCATTACAAGAATTTAAAAAAAATGTAAATTAATACTTATATAAAAAATATTTTGAATACTGGAATTCGGAACTTCAGAGGACTCTACGACTATATGAACGACTCTACACGAACATGTGTATGCACCAACTAAAAAGTTGAAAATTTAAAGTTGCCAAAAATATAGCATGTACTGAGAAAACTCTGGAATTAGTTCCAGCTTTTGGCTATCAAGTTTAGTTTTTCGAGTCCGACTACCAATTTTAGTTTTAATGGTTATTTACGTTTGTACTTCACAGATTTTTTGGACCTTGTGTACTTGAAACGCTTCTATTTAAGTAGAGCTAGAAAATAAATAAAAACTAGCTCCAGTTTTAGCTCCATAAAATGCACGTAGTTGTGAAGAACTACAAAGTTTTTAAGCATTTTTGAATAATATACTGAATGCTGAAATATTTTAACTAAAAATAGAAAGAAACTTCACTTCTATTCGCTTCGCTCGCCATAATGGTGAAAAGACTATTTAAAGGACAATGAGGTCTTTGTTATGATTAATAATTTGGATGATATTGGATCAATTCTCAGCTGACGTTTTATGTATGTATGTATGTTTGTTCATCTGTGCTTGATCAATGAACGAATTTTCATGCTTTTTAGATATCTCAGAATCTAGAGCTCCATCTGGGATGGTTTCTATCCTGGTGATTTTAAGAATGATTAGAGAGAAGTGGACAAGACACTGGTAACTAAATTAAAGCAATTTGTTAGACGCTTATCTTTTTATTTAATTCAATTATTATTTAAAAATATTTTAATTATTATTATAGTTTTAAGTGTCAATTATTAAAAAATTGCCAAAATGAAAAGACATATAAAACTAGCGGGTCCATCTAGACTAATAAAAAAATAGCGATTCATAGAAATAAGTGAAAAATCAATTGTATTTGAATAGATTTGAAAATTAAATATCAATTTTAAGTTTGTATAATGCTTAATTTACAGTATAATTAATGTCGCATGTGATACGAGTATGTACATAACATATATTTATTATACATCAACTTTCACAGATATATACATTAACAAATATTACATATAAATATGATGAAGTTTATATATATATTTTCATATAGAGAACAAACACTTCTTCTTCTTCTTCTTCCTGGCATTAGTCCCGGCTTTTTGCCAGGGTCTGCCTTCCGACTAAGACCAATCGGTCCATATGAGTGGCGAAGTGGTTTTTTTTTTTTTTGTGGAGCGATTGCCATCTGACCTCCAAACCCATTACTGGGAGAAACCAGGAAAGGAAAGGGAATAAGAGGCAGAAAGACTTGGAATATAGGGGAGGGACACCACTTACATGGATTGGATCGGGTTATGAAAGTGGTGGCTCGAGGTCCCGGGGTCGCGTACCCGTATGCCGGAAACCAAATATCGGACAGATAATTGGCTAGACACCCTCTGAGATGCCAACGCCACGCGGTGTTCCCAGGCGGTCACCCATCCAAGTACTGAACGCGCCCGACGTTGCTTAACTTCGGTGATCGGACGAGAACCGGTGTGTTCAACGTGGCATGGACGTTGGCATATAGAGAACAAACACGTTTTGGTACAACTTGTTTATATAATAAAATAAAGTTACATTTCAACTTCGCAACGTACTTTTTTACTACGACAATTTCATAAATAAACAGTAATTCGAAGAAAAGGTTTATATGTATAATATATGCATACAGTATGTATCTGTAACAGAAAAAAAGAACATCGACGCTTTTTAATGTGATATTGTAAAAAAATATAAAACGTACGCAATTCAATCTCGGGCGGGTCTCTAGTAACAATTATAATAATATAAAAACATGTATTTAAACTTATATAAATGGGTAAATTACTATTACTATATATATATATTCATATATATATATATATATATATATATATATATATATATATATATATATATATATATATATATATATATATATATATATATATATATATATATATATATATATATATATATATATATATTCATATACTATGTTAAAATAAACCTTTTAATCATCCCACCAATATTCTTACGACTTTCATCTAAACTTAACTACCGTCACAAATCTCCCCTACAAAGAAAAAGCAAACAAATCGCTCCAACAGAATCTAAGCAATCTTCAGGTATTCGCTACAAATTGGCCTTAATAAAATACTCGGCCAATTAACGAAGCAGGGGAAAAATAATAAGAATCACCTTCTTAGATGGGAAGTGATCTGTCCTTAATTGCGACTGGGGGATGCTGTAAGCCAGCTTTAAAGGTTCTACGAAACGTAATTTAAAAAATTACTTGGAAAATTTTATTGTACAGTGGAGTTTAAACGTTAAGTTACTTTGTTGGAAATTGATTTATTTATTTATATAGGTATTGGAATTGTTTCCTTATTAGTTAGTACTTGGTTTAATTAAGCTTTATATATATATATATATATATATATATATATATATATATATATATATATATATATATATATATATATATTGTGTATTACATAAAATCGTAGTCATTGTTTTTGATTTGTTATTATTTTGAGTATATGTGTATGCTTACGAAATTCATGCAGCATGTTTTCATTTTTTAAAAGCCAATGCAGCAACTAACACTCTCTCCTTTCTTTTTTCTCTCCTTTAGTTCAATTTGAGTGACAATCGACTCATATAGTCAACTTCTTCGCTTCGTTCTGGGCCAAAATTATAACCAATCTTGAAAAATATCGTCAGGATATGTGGCATACATAACTTAATATACGAGTATCTCTATATAAGTACTATTGAATAATAAACATATTTATTACTGACCTCATCCATTTTTCAACCAAATAAATAGCTATGTAACAATATTAACAAATTACTATAGAAACCCAATAACTATATCAGATCTTCAATCAAAGTATACAGAAGTGGTCAGGAGTCGGCCTCCCAGGTCTGTATCAGAGATGCTATCTCACAACTTGTTCAGAGACTCCTCTTGATTTATGCGTTCAGTTAATCCGACTATTTACTAGTTTTAGTAGAAGGTAAAGAGGGCCTTTTTCCGGTAGCCCTCCGGCTGAAATAGGTGATGTTTGAGTAGTGAGCTGATAGCGATTTAATAATTTCATTTTAAATGACATACACATGTCCTTATAATATAATAGTTATAAATTTTTACCTTTCGGGAATTACTAAATATTGTGTATGGCATATGTGGGCTATATTGGGTAACATCGAGGCGATTTACGTAATGATTTGTAGCCTATATACATATAGGCTAACTCGACTATGAAACACATTTTTTATACATACTGAATTGGTTTAATTGGACACAATTTATTTATCTCTATACCTGTATAATCTAATAAACATGAATAATACAAAATTTTTTGAATCAATATTTTTTATGCATCAATGACAATTTTAATGTGTACATACAAGATTTTACAGTAACTTTAACAAAATAATTGTTTTAAAACATACCGCTAAATCCTATAAATTAAAACCATCAAAGTGTCTAAGGAGAGTTATCAGTCACCCCGGTGATGTATATCACAGACGGACGAACCAGCCCGCGCCCGCCCCCGCACCCGCGTCCGCGCCCGCGTCCGCGTCCTTATGTCCAGCGGCGGCTACGCAATTATCTATTTCACTTTCAGTAGATTAGTTATGACTGTTTAAGAGATACGAGTATGTCATGAAGATGTGTTCTGTCATTTTGTCAATGAGTTTAGGTAGAGTAAGATATATTTTTGGCTTCACGCTCTTTCCCGCAAATAGCAGGGTAAGCTGAGGGAACCTAGTGTTAAGACACTCTGTTTCCCGTTTTCCGACTTTCAAAATATTGCATGTTAAGTGGCGTAACTCAACGCTACGCTGTGTATTGTTACTAGAGCGGGCTTTTATAACCGTCGTGTTTATATACTTTACCGGTTGTATTTATTAAGAGAATCCATTTATGTACAAAATCTAAAGTTTTTTATATACAAATTAAGTGTCTGGAACTTATTCTATGTCGACTGTCCATACTCCAACATCCAACTCCACATCCATGGTTTATGGTAAGTACCTACACATTTTCCATAACTAATTAAAGTAAAATTAAATAAACTTTACAAAAATTAAGATCACTTCATAGAGCAGTCTATTGTACATTCGGTGAAAAAGGTAAGACAAGCGAAGACTCGTCTCCAAGCCGACTTGCATACGAATGCGTTGTTATATTTTAGATAGGTCGCTTGAGAATTCTTCCGAATACGAAAGATAAATAAGTCCTTAGTTATTTCACCCGGGTGTATGTAATTATGTGTGCTTAATTTATAGACAACTTTGTCCAGACTGCTTAAGTTGCAGTATTTTTTGCTATATAACAACTAGTGCAGTTCGATTCAGTACAGTTCAGTTGTATAGATGTGACGTTTCAAGCGTATTTTATTTTTTCAAGCGCCGGTTTATTTTTTCACTTTTTTTTAGTATTATAATATACTCGTATTACCACGAAGAAATTAAATAGTGGCTCTTTTAAAATATAATTTACAGTTACTTACAATAAATAATATTTGGTTTAACCACGTAGTATATGTAGTTTTCAAATAGTATGTCTATTTGTATAATATGCATGTATAATATAGCATCATCTGTTTAAATATCAAATATGGTGAATCACCTTGGCCTCAAAAAGCTGTAATGCATTTAAAAAGAATATTTCTAAAGGAATGAGCAGGGTATTCTGCAGATGTAGCGCGATCTCCGCGGTGAGCGAGTCCATATGTTCGAGTCGCTGTAAATCATCCACCGTCGCGATATGCGATATGAAAATTGCTTTATTGCATTGTGCTTGTGTCACACTAAAACTTATTATAAGCTATATTTTTATATTAATGTATATATAAATGAAAATTCTTTTACATACATACATATACATACTATTTAATAGAATTTTTGGAACGTATAATATAGAGTGTTTTTCGAAACTACATTTTTTAAACATTTTTACAGATAGCTTTAGAACTATTAAAACTTGGTTGTAAAACGTTTATATTCAAAAATGCAAACTTATGACAAACAAAATACGCGATATGTACACACTTATTTTATATATAAATATATATACAAATAGAAAATCTATCATATTGAACGAATTATTTGAAAACACTTGCTTTACAATCAATGTCCATAACAAAAAGACAATTTTTCTCACAATATATAACAAAAAATATATTTTGGAATGAAAAAAACATATAAAACTTGATATATAACATATATTTGGACGGTATGCTCTATCAGCTATCTCTCTATTATCTCGTAACAGTGTGGCCACGCCGCGTCGCAAGTGCGGGTGCACTTGCTATTGATAACTCAATATCGCGCCGTTAAACTTCCACAATATGAAGCACTATGTCTTCTGGAACATGGACATTTGCTGTAGAACACGTATTTGCTGGTTTCGGCTGTTTTAAATTGTGAATTTTGGTGTTAATTGAAATGGCAAGCCGTGGTTCAAATATAATGCAGATATTTTATTGATGCAAGTTACAGCGTCTGATTACAACGTGACGGGTGTGGGTTCGATTCCGGCTCGGAGGGAATGAATTATTTAATTTTCTAGTTTTAACAAGGAAAAGGTAAAGTAGAGTAAAAAGTAGAGAGCGGAGTATCCTAACACTAGGTACCTCTGTCTACCCTGCTATGCTGGAAAGCGTCAAGCTATTTATTTATTTTAAAATAAACTCATCATGTCAATGTGGCGCTGTAGAACAGGACCTAACTAGCGATGGTTGTGGGTTTAAACCCTGAATTATATGTCCCCGCTTAAGTAAGACCAAAGTAGTTAATTTACATTCGCAATTCTATATGCTATTTATACCCAATATAATTTAGCAGCAGTCTTTGATTATCTGCTAAACCAATTATAGTTATAGGCTGAAAGATGTTTTACAATTCTTAGTAAAATTAAATCTATATTTAGTTTGTTTTTCATATAAAACTGGTTTTTTGCAACTTAAATTGAAATAGCACTTTATTTTCTATTATTCCTTGCCGTCTTCATGGAAATGACTTGTGCTAATTTCCTTCAGCTAAAATATACGTAAGTGTATTACTCACTAAATATTTTAGATACTATACTTATTATAAGAAAGAATTAAGCAACGGTGACGTAAGAGCAAATATCAAGAAGTTGTTAACTTGTAAAAGGAACGACACATATGTAATACGAGATAATAATCTTCGTTTGGAATGAGAATATTATTTAAATTATTAAGAAAATCACATCCATTATTATTCTGTCGTCAAATATTAGATATGAATTTAGTGTAAATGCTACATACTCGTACATAGGAGAAAGTAATCTCGCACTGAGTACAAGTACTAAACCAGTCTTCAACAGTGTGAACTCGTGATATGGAAATCAGAACAGTGGTAGTAAATTATAGTGTAATAATGTGCAAACACCGGCCGGGAACGCCAGATTAATTGCCCAGCCACTGGAGCGCCTGACGTCAGACGTGCACCTCCCACCAACAGAACAATCAAATATATACATATATTTGTATAGTCAATATTTAGCGACATAAATTTTTAGCGACTAAAGTAAATAAATAAAATTCAAAATTTGTTAAACAAGTCATTTTACTTTTTGGTTGTGTACCTACTATAATTTTCAAACAATATCTTCTATATTTGCAATCTATTTTATTTCAACTAAAGTATTAAATAATACATCATAGTAAGTTAAAAGCGATTCTATATTTTACGATATACTTTAATAGCTATAAATATATCTTGTTAAAACTAAATAAATTGAACTTTACGCCACAAAAAACACATAAAATACATTACAAATGAAAAAAAAACTGCATACAACATATAATATATAATATATATAATATTATTCACCACTTGACAATCCACTCGAGCGACACTTAATTTGGCATCCAGCGGTCACCTGAACTCGGCGCCGTGATGTCGCAAGGGGAGGACGGGGAGATTAATTACTGTTTGATCCAACTGTACCCCAGGTACCTCCTGACATGGACATTACGCGGTTCCTGTCACTCGCTGATTTACTGCCTAGGCTGGGCTATATCCTAGGATCGTAGGAAATTGTAGGAACAATTGACAGATTGTTGCTTTGCAATTTGGACTAAATTGCTTTTGTGTAGTAATTATCCTTGTACATATTGAGTCCAGACTATTGTAAGATATGTAATATTATTACGGTTATATAAGTATAGAATAAGCAGAGGGGGGGCTTTAGTAGTGCAATGGGGCAACGTCTGACTTTTAACAAGACGGTTGTTCGATCCATCGGTGAGTGAATAATTTTTATTTTCTCTTTTAAGACAAAACACTACGTTCCACCACTAATTGCCTCACAGTCAGGTTGAAAACGGAGAACGTAGTGTTGTAACACAAGTTTCTCTCTTCCTCCCCTTCTATATGAGTAGTAAATCATGAAATTCAGATTAATTATTGCTATACTTAATCCTAATCATTTTAAAAAAATAATATATATTTTAAATTTTAAAGTATGAATTTCAAACAATTACGGTTCAAAATTTACAAGCCTCGTTCAATTTGGCCATAGCGGGGTATTTCCATTGATTTCCTGTTCGCACCTACCGCAAGCCCGAGGCAAAAAGGCAAGTGGGCATCCGTTCCTGTATTAATTACGATCGGGCTGTAATCGGTTAAGTAATGACCCTTGTACGTTTGACAGGCAACACCGACAGGTGCTGACGCCGTGATATATACATGTATGTGTGTATGTGTGTATGCACAGTGCTGCTGGATGCGATGTGTTTTGAATATAATAAGTGGATATTTAAAACAAATAGAATTATTTGAGAGAGAATACACTATTTTATTTAAAAAGAAAAAAATGCAAATAACTCCAATTATTATACGAATTCACTGATACATATATTCAGTGTTCAGAATTCAGTCGTACCACATGATATTCAAAATAATATTTATATAAAACAGCAATTTTGCAGCATTTTTTATACCAATGCTTTTCTGAACGTGGGCTAAAAATCTCCGGTTAGGCAATTCTCAAGTTCACTTATATATATAGCCATCTAATATAAAATAATAATCGTATCTAAATAATTCAAAACAGATAATAAATAGAAATTTTATTATTCTACGAATATATTATAGTTTGATATTCTATGATATAATCACACTGTATAAGCATTTAACTGATAATATTATAATCGCCATATAACTAAAGTAATAATACTGACAAGTTACCAGAATCGCATCCAGCAATCAATGTGAGGTGTCGGCCATTAGCGAGATATGAAAGTACAGGTCAGCGTTAGCCCTAATCGACGCCGCCATCCATCACCCACGTGAATAGGTGTGTTTGTAGGGACCGTGGAAAACATTGGCTTTTATGCACTATGTTATATATGTATATAGTTATATTTATAATGATAGTATTAAAAATAGATAGTTGGTTCAGATTTATGTCGGGGAATGATTAATTTATTAGAAATTTTCGTTTACGTATGATGTATTAAAAAGATGAAATTTTCCCTGCGAAAACAAAAACAGCTATTTTAGTGTGACGTAAAAAAGTATCAATAGTTATAAAGTTAATAATCTCTCTATATCTAGTAAAGTTATTTCAAAATATTTAAAAATAATAACAAATAATAAAAACTTTAGTCATTTATGAACACTATTTCATCTCCATCATTTGACCTTTAAAAAAAACCTTTAGTCTATAAAAGAGCTATAAGAACTGTTGTTGGTCATTGGCACTTCTTAGCAGAAGTGTGACCTAAAACTAAATTCTAATAAAAAATATGCAAACTAAATATAACTCAATTTCATGAATATAAGAAAAAAATCTAATATTGCAAAAACCTTTTTAAAGTATGTATTTTTTGCTATCCCTACTCCACTGTCCTGCAATTTCGCCGACACACGTGGCGCTTGTAATGACGCCGCGGTGTCGCTCGATCCATCACAGCTATTGTACCATCGTTGTATACTGCGACTACGTCTTCTAATAAGTGAACATCTATACTGTCAATATAATATGGCGAGTAAATTGATGTTTAATATCTTAGTTTTTGTATGTAAGGCTTTTTTTTAATTTAAGGTCTAAAATAGGCTTAGAAAATTTTATCAACTATATTTTCTAGAGTAAGTTTGTGTTTGCAGTGTTGGTAGTGTTAGGCAGAGGGAATTGTAGACAGAAGGAACCTAGTGTTAAGACACTCCGTTCCCCACTTTCCGCCAGTTCGAGCATTGCGTATTGAGTGGCAGAACTCAAGCTGCACTTTTACCTTGTTGCCAGAGCAAAGAAAACTAAATTATTTTTAGTTACCATTTTTATAACTGTTAACATTTGTGTGTTTAGTAGCTCCACACTACAAAGTTCAACTGTAATATTTAATACAAAATTACTATTTACAAATTATATTAGAATTAAACATTATAAAATTGAAGCAAATCTTCAATACAACTCTATTAGGAACGTACTTTTATCTGTTCCACACACCGAGTCACTACCACATGCAATATCGCACCGATTCAATAAGATTTGAAGAGGCACATCTGCGGATGCTGATTGCGTGCCATAAGGTGGCTCGCCTCATCTGCCTTTAATCCATTAGCCACCTCGTTCCATATTTAATTCCCGTACCCCTGCGATTGTCCGCCGCTCTCTGTCCTCACACATGTCGTTACCCTACTATATATTAAATTTGATAAATAGCCTCGCCAAAATGTGAACTACCCTCTCGCCTACCGTGCCGCCGCGTCGCCGCGCCGCCGTACCGGTTACAAGCAATCGTCTCTGTTACTCATACAATTACAGATACGTTTAGATTGATACGCGCCTAACTTATCGCCATTTACCGTTGCGTTTTATGGACAGTTAAATACAAACTATAAAATGAAGCCATGAAACGCCATTTTCGGTTGTGTATATGACAAATATAATTGTAAGGTTTGACGGCAGGGACGACGTGCACTTTACTGGATACCCATGCAAGTGATTTGGAGGGACGGAGGTAAGATACTGCAGATGTTTCGGAGGGTTCAAGGTGGCCCCTCATACGAACGATATTGATGACGGCAGCAATTCTGTTTAACGTTTTCAATTAATATAAACGCTCAACAGGCGCGCGGGTCCGACATAAATCTAATAGACAGCAAAGTGGTATTACCACTTGAAAAATGAGAGGTGGCAACAGCATCGCGCCGATCCCTGGACTATCAAATGATCATTCCTGTGTTCAAACGCACTTTCCTTTTGTTTTCACGGTTAAATTACGCGAGCCGCAATCCAATTGCGTTCATAAAACGAGCTCCGAAGTTGGCTTTACAATTGGAAATGAATAAAAACGATCCATCAAATTGGAATCGTGCGAATATAGGAACTTTCACCGGCGAGGCGAGGCGAGGCGAGGCGAGGCGAGGCACGGCGGCGCGGGATCGATATGAAATTAGGTAATGGAAACTTGATAGCTAACAAAAAACTGAATCCCCACAAGCCCCTGTATTCGCGACAATAAATCTCTGTATGTCCCTTTGTCGACAGATGGCGCATTATGGCACCCTAACAGGTAACTTTATACCGTACACTAGACACGCTGAGCGGGGTCGTACGCTTAAGCGGTATAATGCTTTTCAATTCCAAGCGTTGCAGACTGAGGTCAGGTAAGTGCATTAGATACGAACAATAGAATATTCAATTATGTAAATGCTGAAGCGGACATGTGGGCGATTGTGCGCACGCGTTCAGAGCATGTCGACGGTGACGGTGACGTCCCATACTTTGGGATTATGCACTTTAAATGTTAACAGTATTATGGATGATGTATCATTTATTTTGATGAGGGTGTCGCTGGCATTTGGTGGTACTTAGCTTATTATTTACAAAAACGGATTTAGATATAAAAAAAGCAAAGTATTACTTAAAATTTACAATATGACTTCGACGTTTATAATAAATAACGAATAATGGATTAGTTAAAGAAAGAGGGTATTTATATTAACAAGAAAATTGTATATATGAAGCAGTATAAATTAATATTTTATTAGCTTCGCTCTGTACCCCGAGAGGGAAACCTACTATTAAGATACTCCGTTCCCACACACCTCGTTCGAATTGCTGACTGAGTGAGGAAATGATTCTTTTCTCAAAATAGAAATCGAACTCACAACCCTCCCGTTTAAAGTCCTCATAAGCTGTAACGTTTAACAACGAAAATTAATATATAATAGTAGCTTCCGAGTGGCGGAACTCAACGCCGCGCTTTTGCCTTGTTGCCAGAGCGAGGAAAATGAAAAGATTTTATTTTTTCCGTGTGAGTATTGAACCCTCTGTAATGATCCTCTGCGCCACAACGGTCCTATTAATATGTTATTTAATATGGAAAATTAATTTCCAATTTAAAATTTGATCATCCCAATGACCTCTGAACACTCCACAGCTATCTCGCGAGCCAATATTTAAATATTATCATAGCTTATTTAACCTTAACGGTGGTACATAGCCTCGGTGTACTCGAACAGTGCCTGATTAGCGTCGAGTCA
Organism: Dione juno; assembly: GCA_037127375.1. Lineage (NCBI taxonomy): Eukaryota > Metazoa > Arthropoda > Insecta > Lepidoptera > Nymphalidae > Dione > Dione juno. Next base: position 6,006,177 of record JAXRJS010000043.1, read on the forward strand.
ACACGTAATGGACGAGATAGAGCGGCTTGTTTAGTTCCGCTATCTATAGTACCTTTAATTTATGTTAAATGATGTTTGCTTGTGTTTATTTGATTATATTGCTAATTAAGGATAATGATATGTTTTTTTCTAGGAATTATATAACTTGATTGAAATCGTATGTTTTTGAATTTTTGTGGTCCATCTGTCTATCTGTCTGTATGTCCGTCCGTCAGTCAGTCAAGAATATTTTTCTCAAAAACGTAAGGAGGTAATAAAGTGAACAGTACAAAAAAATTCAACTTGTTAGTCGACGTAATTTAAATATACGAGCATTATTGTTACGTGTTTTCCGCATATTAAATAAAAAACGTCGCGTAAGTAAGGGTTTGATACTCTATAGGATACTTCACATTGATCTAGACTTATGAAATTTACTAAGAAGTGAGAATCTTCAATCAATACATAATATCAAAAAAAAATGTTCCAAGCTATCCTTAATCCCAACCCATATATATAATAAGCTATAAAGTAATTTAATAATGAAATCCATTAAATCTTCTCTACAAAGCAATTACAATAATGAACTAGAGATCGAATAAAATTGAAACAATTACAATTTTTTACTCATTTTAATTAAAGTCGTTTAAAATTTCACGAAATGGCCACAGATCAAATTTCATTTTAAACTTTTCACATTAACTTTCCGTACGCTTAAAAATACGCCGCAGGGAGCGATCGGGCAGTATTCTAATGACACTTGACTACTGAAGTAAACCGCGGATTATGGATAAACCCACCGACTGACATGTAGCGATTTTGTTTTAATATTAATCATGGTAGTACCAAGATGTAACCAAGTACCAAGAAGAATTAAAATGAAGAAGAAGTAAAACTTAAAGATTTTTATTTTGGGATTACTTTTTATTCACTTGATTTAGTTGATTTCAGTAATTAAACATATGCGCTTCATCGACGTCGTCTAACTGTAAATTGACAGTTGTGGGTTCGATTCCAGATCGGATATCTTGAAATTGTGGTGAAAATGGAGTAAATCAATATTTAGTTTAAAAATCAAAACTCTACCAAAACGAAATTATTATTAATTACTTAATAAATATCGTATCGCTGCAAATTCGTCAGTATCTTTACATTAAGGTTACAATGCCGAATCATTATTACGAGCGTTGATTGTAGCTGTAATTACGTACGGGGTGTTAGCGGGTTCGGGTCCGCGGGGCGGGGGAGCGGGGAGCGGGGGAGCGGGGGAGCGGCGGATGGAAAATTATGTTTTTACGAGTCGAGTGCTTTAGACGTTTATTATCATTCGTTTTACAGCAATTGTTATGAATTGATAAAATGGGTGTACCTATTATGGGATTACATTTTTTATGTTGTCCAAAATGTGTGTAGACCCGAGTGGAGCGTAAGCTTTGATTTAGTATGGATTTATTATTTAATTTTACTTTTAATAGATGTAATATTTATTTTTTGTTAATTTACCTTTTTTCATGTTAATCTCAGAGAATTTAGAAATGCCACTTAGTGTTTTGTTTTATTTCTTCAGGAGAAGATTGCAGGAGAAATCTAGTAATACATCTCTTCATTCTTTGCTTTCAGCCTATTTACCTACATCCTGTAGAACTGTATACAAATATTACTTAAAATAATATTTGAATTAACAAACACCTTATTCGATCACCAACCACTTGATCTGCATACCATTTGTATTGAAAACAAAAAAGTAAAACCGCAGCAATAAAGTTGTATTTAATACAATATTTACAATATATAACAAATACTACCTAGTTGGTCTCCACTTCCACCGGAAGGCGGGTACGTGCTCATTCCGCGCTCTATGAGATAATAAGGAGCAATCAAGAGATATTGCTAATTGCCTCTGAGACTCGGACAGATAACACCTAGAATATTGTTTGTATTGTTGGCCCCGATTATGTTTGTACTAAATTATATAATTAATAAGCAAATATATATTTTTTTCTAAATTATTCAATATTGTCTCTGTTTTGATAGTTACAATATATATAAAATAACTTTCCCTCCCCCACATATATGGGAATTCAAAGGGAATCTAGTGATTAGACACTCCGTCTCTTGCTTTCTTCCCAATTTTGAGATATTACGTTCAGTGGCTACAATGCTGTTTCTGATATTGAATATCATTATGTCTGTGTGTACTGTGTATTTTCGTAGCTATGCCGTAGATAAGATATCTCTTGGACTAATATCTTGATAATATTTTAAAATCAATGTATACTCTCTTAAAAATTTACTTTTAATAAATAAATAATATTTTTAAAAACCTTTTAGGACAGCCATAATCATAGATTTAAACAAAATTAACTATAATATTAAAAGTGTTTGGTTAATGAATCAGAAAGCAATCATTAAAGTCTAGGTGCCGGCGAGATCGAGCACCCATTGATGCAGGACGCGCTGTGCTAGTAAAATACTTATCATGGATGTCAGGATTACTAAAAAAGATATTTATATTAAATAAAATAGTTGTTTAGTAATAATAAGCATATAAGTAATATATTATTAATATTGTATAATATTATTTTAAGATATATATCATATATACCTATATTTATTGATAAATTTGTGATAATTGAATTTTTGGCAGTGTGATAATTGAATACAATATAGTTATTTAAATCTTAAAATTTGTTTTGGAATTATTGCACATAAAAATAAAAATCGAAAGATATTAAACATCTTTTAGCTTTGCTTTGCTTTCCTTTTTTAGCTTTTAGCTTTTAGCCTGGTTGTAATAAGGTAGGTTGAAAGAACTACCATGACAATACATTATTATTTATTATGAATTATATATCGCGTGAAAATTTAAATAATTTTATACCTTGAGTGGGGATCGAATCCAGAACCATCGCGTATGTGGTCAGAACGGCCTCTTATGTTATATAAGAAGTAAAAAAGTTGGCAAATTTTGAATTATTAGAAAAAAATATAGATAGGCCACTACAGCATATAATTTACATGCCAACGATGAAATATTTAATAAAAAATATATCTAAATTTAAGTTTAAATTCCATTCCAGCATCTATATCTATTTTTAGTTGAACGCCAGCACAGTGCAGGACAAAGATCGCCAACAATCCACGTCAATTTGTAAGCTGACAAGGTGCGCTCGCGAGCACTCCATCGACTCTACCGCTACAGCACATAGAGTCAATGAGCTGACTCTCTAATTATTCTCTATTACGCGTGCTTGTTTAAATCGATTATGGACATGTATGGGTAAAGCATAGCGACGGCATGTTACTTTATTAGACGTAAATTTAAAGCATTTGTTCGATCAGAACCAAATATTAGTATAATTTTGTTAAATATAGTTGATAATCGTATTCGTCTCTTTTTGTAAGGGATAAATATACTAGCAATGTAAATAATTAAACAGTAACTAATTATATCAGAAGAGTTTACCTAAGATTATAATAACCCAGAATGGAATTAGAAAATACATGAATTTATAAACTGTGTACCTTACAGTTATATACCTCATAATAATTAAATAATAGATTATAGATTATTATTATTTTATGTAAATTTATAATAACAAATAAACACGAATTAAAGTAATATACATAAAAACGCAGCATATATTGATTTCATTTTGAAAATAAAATATTTTAATATCGTCTCTACAACTTTCGTACTGGACAGAGCCAGGCGTAGAGTCCTTAACGCTTCACTCACGTTTATTCATTCTCCTCGCCGACATTTTGAGTGGTATCAACACTAAATCTGGTTTAGTGCACGGTTTAACCACGCTCTACATATTTATGCCATACTCTACAAGCATACGTCAAATATTTATGGGCAAAATAGAAGATGAATTGCTAGAAAACAGTTAGTGATTTTGGTTACTGATTTACATATAAGAGGGTTGTCTAACTATAAGAGATGACTTTGGATTAGAATTTCATTCAAAATTACTAATTACTTTTCTTGTTTACTATTTCCTCGGTCCAATTAAACACGTTTGTGTTCACGGAAAGTTGGAAATTTAAATTGTTACTTCATTGTTACATCAAAAAGGTAGTATAACTTAGCTTCACACTTTTTGCACATGCATATAGATAGACATAATCTTTGGAGACATGTCATCACCAGGGCCATCATTTTACAGTCAGCTATACCACTGTGACACGATAGCCTCATGGAGTAAATGCTTAAATATAATTATAAATATCTAATTGTATCATATAATAAGCATTAAGGGTTAAGCAATAATTACTATTTAATCAATGTTACTTACTGTAAAAGCTTTTAAAATTATACATCGCGGTCGGTAAACCATTTAACTTACATATAGCCATGTTTTTGACTGTATTACTTAATTTATGTAAAAATAAAATGCTTCACGCATTTTCCCTCTTTTAACACAGTAGATAGGGAACCTGGTGTTAAGGCACTCCGTTCCCCACTTTATTTTTAACTTTTTTTATTTTTATTCCGTTTAACCTGTCGTACTAAGCCAAAATAACATAAGTGTATATCAAAATAAAGAACAAATAATATGCCCGCACAAATTGGATTGCTTAAGACACTTTTCTCGTTGTACTTTCATTTTATACAATTCTAAGACTGATGAAGTCCAAAATTCTATTACATTATATCAACAATATAGCGATAAGCCACTACAATATAACGTAAATACATACATGCTTTAAACGAGCGCTGAGATCCAAGACGATATACTGGCAATAATCCGTTTACTTTTATCACAACCCCTTGTCCGACTGACCAAGCCCTGTTCACTTGTAAAACAACCCCTAATGTACGGTAACTAAGGGTGACTTTTGCTCAACTGAACGAAGGTCCAATATAGCTGGTACTGTCTATCAAAGATGTTATTACCTGAAACATATAAAGACGGCTGGTAAAGGACGGCCCGAGGCAAATGAAATGCAAATAACTGTCGCTAGAGGGATGAGACGTTTGAGTGAATAATTTCTTGTTAGACGCGACGCGCTGTTGTCAGTTGGATTGCTTCAATGAGTGCTTTTGTAAAATATAATCAAAAATCTTAAGTTTTTACTACGTACTGTTTTTTGTTTGTTTTGTTCTTTGGTTTATTTTTCTTAGATTTGTCTTTATTTTTGGATGGGTTACTATTACTAGTTTCTCCTGCGGCTTCGTCTACGTGGTCTATAGAAGATATTACAAATTGTGTATGACACTTGAGTAAGGCAATTTCAGGATATACAGCGGTTACATACAATTTAACGACGATTATCATGATGTCTACCTCGATAGTCGGATTACCCAATACAAAACAAATAATATTTAATATAAAAAACGCTTCTAATTTATAAATAATATAGAAATATAAATTAGGTTCACTTTTATAACTCTGCCTATACGAGTACATGGAACGATTAAAAATTTCTAGAATTTTTGTTGTATTTTTTTTAAGCTTTGTATACAATTGATTTTTAGATTTTGTTTGCTTTTTATGTAAAAAAAATGATTTAGATAGCTTAATTAAGTACTTTTAAATAATAGATATATATAATACATGAAGTAAGTAGACGGTATTTAATATCTACATATGTTTACCATTTGTTTGTTCGTTGGTTGTTTTATGGCTTCATGGCTTGCCTGTTTAGAAAAATGTACTGTAATGTAAAAGATGGAAGTAGCCTTATAAATCTGTAAAGCTAATATTAAATGTGCCATATTTTATATATATATATATATATATATATATATATATATATATATATATATATATATATATATATATATATTATATATATATATATATATATATTAAAAATTAAATATACTCATGACCCTTATTAAAACTTTAATGTAAGCTTGCTTTTAACAAATTTTTCTCAGCTTTACGTATTTTCTTGCAAGATATAGTTTCAATATTCCTTTTAATCGATCTCCGAATAAAATCTTTATAATTAAAAAAATACATATAGTTTTACTTATATTTAGCGAGTTTCTAAAATTATACTTCGTTTACAAATTTTTCAATAAAACCTATTGAAGTCAATGCCACATTTAAAATTCATTTATTTCAGACTAAAGACATGACTATATAATATATTGGCTTTACCTTTTGCTTCCTACGCTGAAAATACACACTTTGTCAATTCAATCTAGTAGATTGAATTGACAAAGTGTTTATTCAATTTAGCGATATTAGCCCAATAAATTATTCACCGTATAATACCTATTAAATATTAAAAGATAAGTAATCATTAGATATAGATAAATACAAGCATTTGCTCAAGCAGGTATTTGAACTCACGGGTATACAGGTACAACCTGTCACTATCTGATATATTTTATTACATTCTAAAGCTACAATTCTATAGAGGCTACATTTTGAAACAAATGGAAATGAAAATAAATATAAAAATTAGCATACAACCCTGTTCCAAATCCGCTGACGCGTTGTCCTTTTACGACTTGCACGTAAACTCCGAACACTTTGTTTATGCGCGGCCGATTGAAACCAATGGAATGACCTGCCTTTATGGGCGAGCCTTTCTTTAAGCGTTTATTTAGACTTGGAAAAGGCGGTACTGAAAACTCAATTTCGATACATATTTAAATAATATATATTTATTTATTGTCTATGCAAACTATAAAGATTTCGTTTCAGATTTTGCTGTAATATATTTCTAGTATTTACTTAATATATATATATATATATATATATATATATATATATATATATATATATATATATATATATATATATATATAACAACGCCGTAAAACTGCTACCGAGTCAGTGGAAAAGCATAACCACAAAATTTTATTACAAAAAAAAAGACATTTAAATATCCAAACTTTTAAAACTGAAATTTGACGAGATTGCTCCAGTAGTACAATTGTACATGCAATTTGGTAAACTTTAAAGCGTATAAAGCGTTCTATATCGCCACTAGCCCGATACAGAGACATGGGGACATGAGAATATATTCGTTTAATTGCAGTGTAGTTGGGTTGTTCTCAGTTTTCAAGACCTCACCGCAGCGGACCGGAATGGCGATATATGTATGTATATATGTCTGTATCTTACTTTATACTTATAGATTTATATTTATATATGTATATATTGACATTAAGCTTGGTTAGAGTTTAGTCATTATTAGAAATATATTTATGTTTAATTAAATAAAAAACAGCATTGGACTTCAACACTCAACATTTTTTGTCTAAAAGACGTCAAATGGAAAAATGAGTGTCTTGGCACTAATTGAGTGACTTGATTTGACTATGACCTTGGCAAAATTAATAAATTTAATTATTATATAACAAGTACATATTATACTTAAGGAAAACATATTTAAAAATGATAGCCAAAGCCACACTGTATTAATTCACTTAATCTCAACATATAACTCTTTGGAGTCTATCTGTTAGGCTTATTTCGATTAATTCTTTATATTTCGCCGCAATAACATCTTAACAATATTAACATTGACTAGTGATGACTCCAGACTCTGCCTGGACACATTAAATCATAACCACTTCCAAAAATAACCTTATTTTTGGAAATTCGACATTTCGAATTGCATTGCAGCATTGCAGTAACACAGCATTATTTTTATATAAAAAGAAATGTTCATATGTATAGTCATTATATACCCATATATATATATATATATATATATATATATATATATATATATATATATATATATATATATATATATATATATATATATATATATATATATATATATATATATATATATATATATATATAATATATATATTATATATATATATATATATATGTATATATATATATATATATATATATATATATATATATATATATATATATATATATATATATATATATATATATATATATATATATATATATATATAATTATTTTTGTAAAAAATACCTACAGATAATATGTAAGTACTGACAAATATATATATGTATATAAAAACAATACAGAATAGTAATAATGAAATCAACAATCAAACAAAACATAAATTAACAGTGTTGGAGGCAGCCGTCCGCGATGTAGTGGCCTGATTTATTACAATATTCTATACATACATACAACATAAATGTACATATATATATATATATATATATATATATATATATATATATATATATATATATATATATATATATATATATATATATATATATATTTATATAGGCAAGTGAACAAGTGTCTACAAATCAAGGAATAGATAGTTAAAGTATGGTATCTAAGTAGTTACAGTAAATTATCCTAGCCAATACAAAAGTTTGCATATTAAGATATTAATAGAAAAGCAATCAATTAATTGATTTTGAATATATTTTTTAATTTAATAAATAAGTAATTTTTGTAAGTACACCTCTAAAGTGTCATTTTTGCGTTCCGATGTAAACAAAATTACATTTAGCGAGTTATTATTATTATTTTGTCAAAATATCATTTTAAACACGACATTGTTTTAATAAAAAAACACAACTACAGTATTAAAAAGATTGTAATCATTTTTTTTCTTTATTACTAGACCTAGGCCAAACGCTACAGTCCTTGCTGTACCTCTTTCCCCTTCCTATCAGGATAATGTGTAGAGGACAATGACAGTGGACGTGTCATTGTCCTCTTCACATTATTTACCACACTAAGGTTTATATTATGGAATTTGAACATATTTGATTTAATTATCTACACGCTCTTGTTTTCTCTAGCCAGGAAGTAGTATGTTTCTAGGAAGGAATATGTTTCCTTGTGGATAGCGGCTTCGGGCGAGTGGGTTAATTGGCGGCGTATCGGATATGTCGAGACCAGAGCTAAGACAAGGCAAATACACGTCGTGGTCTTCTACGCAGATTGACGAATTTCGGAGGTTTTACTTGACAGCTATATAAAAATTAACTTATTGCTTTTGTTTGATATATCTAAGTTTATATATGAAGCAGTTTTGTTAATATATGGTTCAAAAAATATAAAAGCTATTTAGGAATTTCAAAGTTCAATCAGCGCGTCTTGGACGATTCCCACATTTTTATTTTTTTTGATTTGTAAAAATTATATTTTAGTTCAATATTAGACTGATTCTTATCACTGAATCTTAATATATTCTAAGATACCACCTTCAAGCTTTCTTACATCAAATTACAAGCACATAAATAACGTATGGGGCTGATCGGATCGCAGTGATTTGTTGCCATATTTACTTATTTACTTAACCCAGTGATACTGTCATACGGCGGTACACCACTGCCCTTTACTTGACATATCTAAATTAGATACACTACTATCTATGAGAAGAAGCTCCTTGCAGAAGCTCCCTTACAAATTTGTAGAGATATATGCTTTCAAATATTATATTGAAATTGTTATAACAAAAGACTACGACTATTATATCAATAATAATATATCATAATTTTAGATCTTATAATACTCTTATTGCAATACAAAAATTTTACTTACAGAATACTTTTTCAGGATGTTCTAATAAATTCGTTTGTTAAAGATGTTACATATTTCATGTGACATTAACGTTACCGCCTATTTATCGTCATCATAAATCGCTATTTATAATATAATAAAATTTATAACCGACATAATCCTATCCATAGCGTCTTAACAATTCTACACACGGCACGTACAAGCCTTATGTTTTTTTACACTTAACCTAAGTGCCCCAAAAAGTTAAAGCAGAAAGAAGCTTTCTTATAATCATCTTAGTGCTTATTTTTGTAAGAATGTTCGTCAAGTTCGTAAAAGCTCAATAACCATCGACATAAATAGTATTAACAACAATTGATTTACATACAAATTGCTTTACACAATATTGCTGACGGAATGGCGCGTGACGCGTGCCGACAGAATGTGGGGCCTCGCAGTAAGAGGCTTAGGCCTTCAAAAACTATTTACAATATTAAAACTCTTGGCATTAATAATATTCTATAAAATTTTAATTAATTATAAATTAATTAATATAATAATACCAATAATACAGTATATATTTTTATTGAGTTAGTTATATAGCAAAAGTTTATTATATAGCAAGAAGTTATTTTAAAAACTATTAATACGTTCATATATATGTAAATTTGAAGAATAATAAATATTATTCGATCAAATTCACTTTTATATTATCAGAACTCAAAGCCATAAACAATAATCTTAAGCTAATACTAAATTAAATAAATAAAACTATATACTCGTATTATATTTCGTATAAAACAAACGCAAATTCTCTAGCCACAGGACGCATCTACCCTACACGGGGGTGTCTCACGTGACTCATACTGCATATTATAAGAGCACCTGATTGCGCCTGATTTCATCTGCTTCACTCATCTTATTGAGCAATCACCTACAAGTTGATATCATACGATCCGATGTCGATGTAATTTGCATCTGCTTGCTTTTATGTTGGTAATATTCATATTGGATTTTACATTTATGTCCTTTCATTGTTTTCATATATATCATTATTGTTAATGCAATTCAAGAACTAGCTCTATATTGCAATGCAAATTAAAATGGCCTATAATGTTACTACTATATACAAAAACTTTCCAAACAAATGATTTAATATGTTTAATCTAACGCATAGTATGCCCAAAATTGTATTGTAATTGTATCTAAAACAGGAACAGAGTAATTTATCACTACATACCACATCATTTCCCAACAAAAGTCATAAGAAGGGAATATTAAATCACTGGTATTGGAAAAACCGAGCTACATTACCGTAACACTATGTATAATAAAACTGTTAACATAACATGTTTATAGAGAACATATTTTCTTTCCTCCTGGCTATTATTGTTTAGGAGGTACCTATTTTGGAGGTTACACGTATGCTACGTGTACTCTTTCTTTGGTCTTTTTTTGTATGTGTGAAATAGTTTTATAAGTATTTTTAACTTAATTTTAATGTCCATAAGCCATAGGTTTCATGGATTATTCTTTTTACACGTATTGTATTTAATTCTATTGTAAATATTATTATACTGTATACCTTAAATAGGTTTCGTTTTATTATTTTAAATAAAATAATGATATTAATATCGAAAAAACGTAACATCAAAAAAAATCCATTAAAAATACACATAGCATTTTTTTTAATAGAATAATGAAATTGTTACCTAAGCCTCCTTAAATGGGATTGAAGTAGTTAGTATATTTTTAGAATACCCATTAGATTCTTAACTCAGATATGAGACTCAAGAAGACTTGCTAACTTCTTGCAGACGCGAGTAATAACGCAATAAATATTTGGCCGCGAATCCTCTCTATGCAAATAGAATGGACCTTATCTGCCCCAATAGGTACGATCACCGCATACGACCTTCCATACTTTAGTGTAGAGATAGAAAAATAATTAAGCTATTATCTTTTTTTCCTGAGATCAAGCAGAAAAAAATGTTAACACACTATTACTTGACATAATTTTTTTATTAAACTAAGTGAAGTTTACCCCTTTTTTAAAATTAATAAAATCTGCTATGCAATCAGTCTCTTCTCATCTCATCTCTTATAATTGACAGATTTTGATTGTGAGTTTGTTTGTTTGTTTGTAGGAAAGATACTAATTTGAATTTGTTTTATTATAGAAAAAACAATGCAAGCTAGCTTACGGGTCTCCTGATGGTAAGTGATCACCACCGTCCACGACCGCCAAAAAAATGACCACCTTACTAACTTACATTTAACATGTACACCGTACTGACCGTCCTTCGCGAATTTCATTTTTTCCTTCTTATTATACAGAAAAAACGTATATGTTAATGGTATAGCAATAAAAAGATACAACTTTAGATATTCTTATATTATTAGGACAATAGCAGCGGGTTAAATGGAATTATCAAGTGGTTCTCTCTAATATGAATAATGGTTAAATAAATCCTGGTATTATGTTTATTTACATAATAAATATACTATATATTTACATATAAGTTGTGGACAATGGTTGATGTTGGGTTTTCTGATTACTTATACTGTATATGAATCATTTTGTAGCTTTATATAATTTTTTTTTCTAGCGTCTTGACTTAATTTATACATATTGTTGCTCTAATAGTTTATAAAGAATATAAATTAGTACTTCATTATTCATCAGATAAAAAATAACGGGTTTTGCTAAAAACTGTAAACTGTAAATGTACATCACGATTAACAACAATTAAATAATAGCAAATGCAAAATTATAAATTTTACTCCATAATGACACTCAACTATGATGATGTACTTACATAATGTATAATTGTAAACACAATAGTTGTGGGCTGGAACCCAATCGTAATAATAATAATAATAACAGTATCTTCAACTTTCTGATGAAGCAGTCAGGCAGGCAGGCATCACGCAGTCTGACAGCGTCACTGTAAATGATATCATATGGTTATAGGGTCATTCCTCACTCGAAAAATTTGAATATTCTCGTTTGCCTGCTCTCGAAAACAACGAGAATAAAAGATCGAGAACGGAGTGTCTCAACACTTTGTTTCTTTGTAGGCCACAGAGTGAAACTGAAGGAAAATATCATAAGCTAAGTAAACTTTCTTCGTCAACCTGCACATTCGTCTTGTAAGAAACATTCCACCAGGCTGTCCTTATCAGTGAGAATAAACTACCCATTCGAATAATAAATTGTACGCTGTTTAATTTACGTATGTAACTTAGTCCTTGAGCATATTTAATGGAGCTGCCTCCTCTTTAGTTCCCGCAGCTGACATCTTAGTCGCAACTCGCATACCTTCAGAATTTATATACCTGCTGAAAATATTTTTTACGCAACTACTTCAAGTACAAGGCAAATTTAGTACGGACTGAAAAAAAGACTTAATAGGTACTTAATTTAAGAATTATATTTGTAACAATCATTTGGGCCAATAGGTATGAAACTTATCAAGTAAAATATTTTTGGTTTCTAGATTTGAAAATACAGTGCTGATTGACTATCTAGTACTTCATCTTAGATATATATTTTGTACGTCCCTACTCACTTCAAATTTTCTAAAAAACATTTGTCTACTTAAGTATTACAATTTAGTACAAAATCTTTACAAAACCATTTTCCAGTCAATGCTAGTAAGTGTTCATTAATCGCGGGGCATCAGAGCTGGCGATAAATTAGCGCGGTCGTAAATCGTGGCTCACGCCCACACTCGGGCACAAGCAAACGGTGTTCCACGTCCATATATTTGTTATTTCAAGGTGTATTTTATAAAGAAATACTTTTGATTTTCATTCTAATAATATTTCTATTATACAGGTAGGTTGTAAGGTATGTGGAAGTAGTGTATGTAGTAGTAGTAGTGTAGTAGTGTAGTATGTAGTGTATTGAGATATCTTGGGTCGTAAGTAATCAATTGTTATAATTTTTCCCTATCTTTACAAGAGATTTTTTTGATATAAATATATTAAAAATTTTATATATTCTTAAAATTAATTATGACACATCGTGAGTAGTTTTATCTGCAAATGTAATTACACTACTTTTTTGGCGCTGAGACTAGAGTATTAAAAAAAATTGCACGCGTTCACGTTAAATCTCATTTATATTTGTACTAAGCTAAATCTGTAGATTTCTGACACTGAGGGAAAAAGGAAGAATTGTTACGATAATTTGATAGTAGTAATATATTTATTATTTCTTTTTTATTACATACATATATATATATATATATATATATATATATATATATATATATATATATATATATATATATATATATATATATATATATATATCATTATCCCTAGCATCTTAGTCAGAGAGAACGGGGCGCCTGCATACCTTCGCCTCGTCCACTGTTACTTACCTCTTCATACATGCTCTTCAGGGCGTCCTCATGCTTTTGACGTGACCTTCCTCCAGTATCCTCGACACTGTCCTTTAGAAGGCCAACCGAGGTCTCCCCTTACCTCTCTTACCACTCACTTTTGCTTCAGATATCATTTTTACCAATCTTTGATCACTCATTCTCTCGACGTGAGCAAACCACCTGAGCATGTTCTTCTTCAATTTTCTTTAATTTTTAGTTTTTTGTTAATAAATAATTATTATTTAGTATTTATTAATGCAGCCTGTAGAGGATAGTATAATATGGACACTTTGCTATTGTTCATGTCACATTATTACGTTTCACCTGTAAAATTTTTACCTTGTATATTATTAGGTACAATTTGAGCAAGCAAGAAGACAAAAATATTTGTGCTTGCATAATTGCTAGAAACCAAATATTATTATAATAATTAATCACAATTGTGTGTGAAAAACGATTTAAAAATATATGAAAAAGCTTCAAGAACAAATTAAGAGCAGGTGGTCACCCAAAATCTACTAAAACTGAACGAATCAACGAGGTATTTGAAGAGAACCTTCGTCAATTTAGCAAATTGACCCCCAACTTCTAAGAGCAGAGCTCAAGCCAACCCGCATAAAGCCAAGAATAAATTGGACTTGAGGAAAACTTGACTTGCTAATATGGCTGTACACAATTACAAATTCACGGATTGAAACTATACTTTGAGTGGATTGAAATCATTTTGTAAAGTAGATGAAGCTTCAGTTTAAGTGAGTAACTTAAAAAAATAGGCAATAGTTAATTACTTCAATAAATTCGATGTTTATTTTTAAAAAATACGAAAAATGCGTTACAATTTTGATGAAATGAACTAAACTATCTGAATATTACGAACGTTTAATATAATTTAGCTCATTATCCATAAATGGAGTGCAGGTTCGAATCCAAATCAAAATAATCATTACCCTAGAATATTTTTCAACATTTAAACATAATCAAAGCGAATAATCATATCCAAAAAGTAGATATAATATTAAAATTATGCAAATAAGTACGTGGACCTCGTTAGTTGGATGTCCAGTAATACATATGAATGAAGCCCGATCACAAACTTTAATGAGTACCAAACGTGTTCACACTGTACAGACAGCTAAAGCTAACATAATTATTGTAATATACATATAACATATTAATATATTATTTGTATAATTTTAATTGTTTCATTAATGTAAATAACTAATTTATGTATTTAGTTAAATTGACAAAAGAAATGTTATAAGAGATAAGTCGCTGTGGGACAGCGTCGGACGGTTGTGGGTTCAACCTCTAAGACAATGTGATGTAACAACAACAACATAACAGATAGATAGATATAATTAGAATATTTTTAATAATATCTATTTATTATGTATTGCGAATAATCTCCTTAGATTACTTTACATAAACCTTGTAAAAGTGTTAAGAATATATATATATATATATATATATATATATATATTATATATATATATATATATATATATATATATATATATATATATATATATATATATATATATATATATATATATATATATATATATATATATATATATATATATAAAATACTTTTATAAATTATTTATTTGCATTTTGTATAAACAATATAATTACATGAAAAGCTGGACGCAATCAAGAGCAAGAGAAGTCGCGAGGCGAGCGTTGCGGTTTAATCTCCCACACCGCGCGACACTCGAGAAACTTTTTAATTCGCCCCGCTATGGGATACAGGCCGAGGAAGTGATGGGAAATTCTATTTTGTAGTTATTTTGAGAGATCATTTGATAAGTAAGGAATTTTATATAGTTGTACTATTACAAATATTGTTTTAATTAATAATATTTTATACTGTTACAAATATTAAAGTATTAGAAAGGACCGCCGCGGCGCAGAGCCACAGCCACTGCCTGTTAAACACGACGGTTTGTGGTTACACTTGGGGAGAATGAATTATTCTCATTTTCTCGCTCTGGCCACAAGTGCGGCGTTGATTACCGGCACTCAACGCGGGATACAGCGTGAAACTAAAAAAGAAACTTCCAATGCACTAATGTAAAAAAAGCTATTATTATATTTGAAATTATATATCGCTGAAAAGATTTGTGAAGACAAGAATTTCTAAAATATCACTGTTTACTTATAAGAATTAATATTTAAGTTATAATAATCAGTACAGGTACATACATATACATATCCACAATATATATAAGTCCACATTATGTCAACCGCCTCCTACACTACAAGGTGACAGGGCAGGGGGGTAGCGTTAGACGCAGCCGTTTTTAATCCAGCCCGGGCCGGCATTAGCGGCAACTTTTCACTTTAGCCACGTGAGGATTTATTACAATGCCGACAGTTATCGTACAATTCAATGTGTGAAATAAGTTGAAATACAAATATTAAAATATTATTGATATTTTGACACATTGTAGGTGCTAGCTATGCATAGTGTGTTTATGCCTTACCTCAATACTTATTGGATAATCAATACATATCATATACTTGTAAAAAACACTCTACTCTCTGCTTTTTAGTCGTGGTTTCCTCCGTGGTCAAATACGAGATAACTCTGACGGCAGGTACAATGGGTTACAATAAAAACCTTAAAATCTTACTAATATTATAAATCTGAAAGTTTGTGAAGATATATTTAGGATGTTCGTTCTGGTTTCATGTATAAAATAACACAGTAATTTAGATGAAACATCGCAGTAGTATAGCTTACACATCTGAAGAGCATATGGGCTACAGATCACGAAAAAGAATGCAATTAACTTTACTGTCAAACAAATAATACTGTTACTTCTAATCCTAACCTAACCTTACTACAAACTACTAGCGCTATATTGATGCTATGTTTTAAAACAATTAAATATGGCACTTTAACTAACGGAAAGGGAAAATTAAAATATCGTTTCGATTAAATATTAATCCGAGTTAAACTTTAACCCATAGGTAAATGTGTATAGGGTGTGACAAGTCAGTCACATCCTAACTAAGCCAGCTTCGTATATTTTCTCAAACAATCGAATGCATTAGTCATCTTAGTTTATAATAATAAGTTATTATGTACACGAGTATGACCTAATGACGAACTTACGTTTCCAGTAATCTGATGTCAACTACATACAATGTATTACTTGTGTAGTTATTAATGAATATCATCAGCTTTAATTATTGTTATCTAGGAGTATAAATAAATCACATTTTTCTATACGAGTATATGCACAGTTAATTATGGTCTTAGCTTCACGGAACACTCGTTTTTCACTCTCCGTCAGTATCCAACGATGGAACAGACCAACTGACCCTATATATATATATATATATATATATATATATATATATATATATATATATATATATATATATATATATATATATATATATATATATATATATATATATATATATATATATATATATATATATATATATATATATATATACACATGCAGACATTTATTTTCTTTTACCTTCTTGAATATTCCCTTGAAGGATTAACAGTTCTTTTCGTTCAGACCCAAAAGCTCGAAAAGCTAAAGATAGCTTTAAACCTTTTTATACATAATAGGTAACTATAGGGAAAATGAACTTAAAATTGCGACTGCTCCCCCCTAAGTAAACATTGTAAAACACTAAACAAACTTGGTGCGAGGTTTCTTAATAAATAAAGAAAATCAGAAAAACAATTCTAAACAACCACCTATTCCCTTCCATGTTGTAAACGCGTTAAAGCTTTAAATGTACTTTGTTAGTAGAACGTGGAACGTAGAAAGTTTAACTTGATGTTAGGAAAATTCTACTCCATATTTAGTTAAAATACCAAAAAGATATCGTACTTGGAAACTTCATTTTTCCATCTATAAAGGTCTTACATATAATGTAAGACCTTTATAGATGTAAAAATGAAGACGAAGAGAGAGAGAAGAGAATTTGAAATCAATGAGATGTATTACTAGCTTAGTAATACATCTCATTGATTTCGAATTTCCAATCATTACATCTCCATACTGTACTGCACATAGCAAGGTGGACAAGGAGAACCTAGTGCCAATATACTCCGTTCTCCGCTTTCCACGGATTGTTACCGAATTCAAGACATAACGTGTTGAGCGGCGGAACTCAACGCCATCTGATTTTTTACCAGAGCGGCGAAATGAAAGCAATTCATACAGTCGTAGTATACTCAGTATGCCTGAATTGCAAAATTACCTAAGAGAACACTTTGTCATAACTGTTATAACGTTTGTGTTAATCAGGCAAAAGCTTTCTCAATCTACATAGATACTAGAATCGAACCAAAAACCTTCAACTTGAAGCTCAGTCATCAAATCTTAGCTAACATAGCCTTATGCATACATATATTTTGAGTCTATCTACCCATTTCGTATCAAAATATATATTTGCGAGCGTTGATCAGTAAAGGGAGGGAATAAATATTTGCCAGAAGTAATAAAATCATATCGTACCTGCGAGCTTTATTAGCGCCGAGCGAGCGCCCTCGTGATGTTTTGTAAACGGCAATGTATTCATTGGATGAAATGATTTCTTTATCTTATATTTACGTATCGAGGGCATCTTGACGCAGTGGCGCAGTTGCAGTAGCTGATTGTAAACTTGACGCTAGTGAGTTCGAACTGTACCAGCAATGTCTCATAAAAATTGGCAATAAGTCGGAAAAGGACTAAAGTGTCTTAACACCACGGTTCTCTCTGCCTAACCTGATTAGAAAAAAAATCAACTTTACGTAGAAATATGTCTAGTTAATGTAACTCTGTCATATAGTTTTTGTTTCAGATAAAATTAATAAGGTAATTCATTAAATTTGTTTATTTCGAACGAAAATGTAAAAGGCATAAGTTCAGTCAGTTTAGCTATTTTTCTAAGCATAAATATTCCATGACCTCTACGAGCACACAACCCGCAATCATCGCCACAAACAAACCTAGCTTCCCTCCCCTCCCTCTCCTCTCCTCTCCTTCCACTCTACCTACATTTAATATGTACTCACCCAAACAGATTTACATTACACCAAAATATCGCTTAATTAAGCTTGCGATATCTTTACGTCACTTGCTTTTCAATCAGGCGTTCCCACGTGCAAACAAAGTATCGCTTGTTGATTGAACAACCTGCCCTAATCAAATTTATGTTTGTTCGTCTTGAGAAACCGGGGGGTTGTTCACCACCCCCTATCAACCCCCACGTTGAAATTACTCCATTTACACTTCAATCCAGGTCGCTTGCCTGCCGGCCATTTTTCCCGACAATACTACCGACGTCTCGTTGATTGAAACGCGGCAACACGCCGTCGAGCAAACAGTGCTTTATGTCGATTAAATTATTGTACAGAAGCTGTCTGTATAGCGGTGTAAAGGATGACTGTTAAATAAATTTGGGGAGATTTGAGTAAAAATCAACTGAGATAACATAATACTGTATGTGTAACTATAGTTATGAAAATTATCGTTTATATATAAATTTCATTTTTGGAATCGGAATATAAGTAATTAAAATTTAAAGTTACACGTTGTAACTTTAAATATTAATTACTTTTATTTAACTATTAATATTTACATTGATTTAATTATTATATCTATATATAATTGTAAAATAAAACCTTATTTGTAGCACTGTAAAATGTTTTATAATGTAAATTTCGATTATTGAACAGATGTGTCAGTTACTACATTGTTTTTGATCATATAAAAAGGATTGAATCATATAGAATGGTGAATTAGAGAGTATTAGAGTTTTGAGTTTTTGAGTTTTTGAGAGTATTTGAGTTTTCTTATTAGAGTTTTTGTAGTAACTATCGCACGAGAGAAAACCAACTCATATTAGTTTGAATTTTCCTTAGCACCGACATACACTAGAGTGAAAATTTTCAGAAAATTTAAAAGTAATAAAAATTTCATTTCGTAAAAAACGCAGGATAGAGTTTCTTAACAACTACCCTGGTATATGCGGGATACAGCGTGCAGCAAAAAAAAATATATGAACGTAGACTCGAACTCGCACCACTCAGTAACCGTCCAAGTGGCATCCACACAATTTCGTTCGACTTCTCTACCCTTGTAGAGTATAATAATAAAAAACGTATTAAAAACTCAATATTTAAAATTCCAAAATTATTATGTCACAGTAGACTGTAGAGACGTCAGACCACCGTTACCAGCCACGTTTATACGCCACCTGGTACCATTAAAATTTCAATTACACGCCACTCGCGGGGATTAGTGGGTAAATAGTAAATAGTATTTGTTATTTGTTCTCACAACACTAGGCGGGAGCGACGCGGCGCGACGTTGACTTTCTAGTTTCACTTTAAGTTTCCCAGGAAATGCTTGCAGCTTTTCGGCTTGTCAGTTTTAGCATATATTATAACATAATTGACGCCATTCTGATTCAGTGTAATATCAGACTGTGAATGTAGTTGATTGGGTATTCGATTCCCACTTAAGGAGGTTACGCTAAGTGGGGAAATGTGAACGTTATTGTTTAGTTTCAATTTCGACTTGTATCAGTATGAAGGTATTTCTTGTTTTAGTCAATGTTGGCTAGAGTGCTTGGACGGTATCCAACAGGCGCGAGTTTGAATCCCGCTAAATATATATTTTTTTATACATTTGCTAAAACGTTTTTCTTTCCTTGGTGTAAATGTAATAATAATACTGCTAAAAAAATATTTTAATTATTTACAATTCTTTGATCTATCATTCAACAAAATTTTCCAACATAAATCGCATTGTGTTCACGGTTAGATACTGTTCGACTGTGCCACGATGACCTCTAAAACTAATATAAATTTACTTTAGATTTACATTACTTAGTGACTCAAAAACACTACGTCTTGAGCTTTCCTAATGATGAATGCAGAGTGAAGCTTAAAAAAGTTTATTTTAGTAGCTTTTTGATCTTTAATGCATGCTATATGCTTGTTATTGTTCTTGGGAGTTCGACTTATGTACGATGTTTAGTCGAACTTAATCTATTAGTGTTATATGTAAATAGGTGTCATATTTTATGATTTAATATCATACATATATATGAGGTGTCTATAACATAATAAAATTATATTACTAGTGCCGTCGATACTATATGCTATATACAATATTCAAATTGAATGGAAACACAACGAAAAAGATAGAAAATACACAAACACAATACATTCTTCTCTACGCTGACTCTATTTCAGTAAAAACACACAAAGGCAGCAAATAGAGGCCTCTTGTTAGGAATTATGTTAAGTAGCGAGCGGCCGACATCGACAAAAACGACTCATTGAATAACCCGCGTACAAAAGTACCGAACAAAACATGCACGGTATATACTGCTTTCCGCTTTCCAAAGAGCTTTAAAGCTCATTTATATAAGAAATTATTTTTTTTAATAGAAATATAGTATATTAAGAATGTGTGGAATTATTGTGGATTAAATTTTATTATGGTAAAATTATATATATAATTTTTTTAACAAACTAAAGGACGATGTGGTTATGTGTTGTATCATACAATACACAATGTATAATATTTAAAACAAATGGTCTAGGGCGAGTCAGCAAAAAAAGATATAATTTTTTTTTATTTAATTTAATTTTTTATTTAAATTTATATTTTGCTGCCCACGTACATTCTGAGTAAGACTAAGAAAAGATATATGCTTATTTTGCAGGATTTTGTTTGTAATTTTAATTTTTTAATTATTGCTGTGACAAATCGCAAATTATCACTTGTAATCAACCTTTATAATTCTAGAGTCAACCCTAGTATCCTAAGTATCCTATAAGCTTTGATTATTTTGTAAGCGTCAAATTATGTGGCGTAAACAGACCATTTTTCTATCGATATCTTTTGGTTGAGTTGATTTCTATGTTTCTATGTTTTATTTTTACTCTACTCTAAAAGGATTGTGAAGACTTGAGTATGGAAGTATCAAACGGACTGACAAACACACAAACGGACAACAATGTGATCGTATAAAATGTACGAAACACAAAAAAAAAAAATTGGAGATAGAGACCTTGTCAGAAGATTTTTTTTCAATTTCTAGACATTGCATATTGCGTAGCGAAAATTCTAAAACAGTTCTAAAACTAGTTCCAAATAAATAATTTAAAATCAAAAATAAAAAATACAGTCGAACGTGAGCAACACCACATTGTCTCGGTCATCGCAAAGAGGTCAACCCTTCGTGTAAGACGGCACCTCCCTTTCCGTGTCGCGGGCTAAGTGCAAAAAACACGGACCCCCGCCTATACCCTGGCCTGGATGGTAAGTGGCGTAAGTGTGAAAGCAATAACTTTTCCCATAGGTAAGGGATCCCTTAAAAATTTACGTTTATTTATATTTTCAGTTCTTTTGTTTTCATGAGATAAGCATAGGTAATGTTGAATAAGTTAGGTAAAACTATATTAAGTGGCGGAGCCTAACGCCGCGCTTTACCAGTAACCAGATTGGTATGAATGAGGAGGTCAACTATTATTAAAATGGAAAAATTAATTTTAATAAATATTAGGAAAATATATGTATGTTTAATATCTATTAATAAGTACTGATTATAATCTAAAGGTAAAAATGGCGACATTTTCTTCTCTTCCCAAGATATTTCATTAAGTTACAGGTCAAGGGTTTTAGGAAAAACTAGAAAAGACTTCAGTAGAATAGATGGCAGATTACCTATAAAATTCGTGCTAAAGTGTCGATTCTAGTCGAGAGCCATTATGATGTAGGTGGACTATGTTTGAGGAGTTCTAAGTAAGTATTTAAAGTGAAGATTGAGAAAATAAAAAGGTCGCACTTTAATAAACGATAGCAAAAAAAATGTATAACTATGACAATATTCAAAACTTATTTAAAAATTAATATTTAAAAATTATTTTGTCGTTGGTACATTATAGGTACGTACAGGTATACATATTATGTAATATAAAATGGGCAAAGAGCTTGAGAGACGAAATCAAATAATATATTTAATCTAAGGACATGAAAATATTTAAAATTATATTTAATTACTACCCCAGGTGAGATCACAACTGTCCTGTTTTCCTTTGTCGGGACATTATATTCTAACTTCGGTAAAGCTTAAAGTACTTAAATGCTTTGGTCATACATAACTATTATATGTTTAATAAACTATATTAATATTATAACATCCAAGAGATTGTTAGACTGAACATGTCAATAAGTACTATTTTGCAATGCATTACAAAACGTAATTCCTTAAAGTAATTTTAAAATCACAAACAGACACTTCAATTATACATATATAAATATATATCATAAATATTATATATTATAAAATTCTGGGTATCGTGGCTCAATGGGACTCAGCGTCTGACTGTAAATGCAATGGTTATGAATTTGATGCCCACCCAGAGAGAAGTTAATTATATTTATTTCCATTCGCTAGTGAATTCGCTGTGACGTCGACGTCAAGTCCCACAAAACAACATAGTGTCTTAAAATTTGATTGTCTCTACCTTGGTAATATAGCGCGTAACTTAAAAAAGTACCTGTCATATTTAAGTTTATTAAATCATCCAAAGAGGCTCTTATGCAGGCTTTAGACAATTAAATAAACATATTAT
This sequence comes from Dione juno, assembly GCA_037127375.1. Taxonomy (NCBI): domain Eukaryota; kingdom Metazoa; phylum Arthropoda; class Insecta; order Lepidoptera; family Nymphalidae; genus Dione; species Dione juno. Next base: position 6,029,592 of record JAXRJS010000043.1, read on the forward strand.
TAAAGACTTACACTATCGAAATACTGACTTTAATCAAAATAATCTCATCAGAAATAAATAAGACTTATCTTATTAGAGACCAATTATAACCTATGTTCATTTAAATTTATAAAACCCTTAAAGAATTACAAAACACTCTACAAAAATATAAAAAAATAACGCTACATATATATAAGGTTATATAAGGTTTGGTAATCGCACGGCGCAGGTGTGCCCAGGTGCCGCCTTAGGGCGTGGTCACCTGGCAGGTACTTACCTGTTACGCCCCACGCCCACCTGCGATACGCTGTGTTTACGTCAGGTTGTTTATGTATTGTAGAGTTTTTTGTAGCAAGTATGTATATAGCTTAGATAGGATTTATATATAGATATCTATATATTATGATTTATATAGATATAGTAATTAGTTGAACATTTGAAATGAATAAAAAAATATTTGTTATATGAAATTTAATTTCAATAAAATTATTAATTTAAATAAAATATATATTTAATATATAGATATTTCATATATCATGAATTAAGTTAATTCATAATAAAACGTTTGAATAAATATGGCGCTTTTAACCTACGCCACATACAAAATTTCTGAAAACTAAGTAGGTTAGTAGGCCTACCTATTGTAGGCTTTTACCATTTAACTGGATATGGCTATTTATGTAGCTATGTGTCTGGAATAGTTCATTAAGCTGTTAGGACTTTGTAACATTAGCATATATATATTTAATCTTTTCCACTTTTCACTTTACATATATAAAAAAAAATTATATAAAAGTATTTAATGTCAAGCTTCATGTATAGAAAATTAACAGTACTAATAAATACAATTATTCACCGTACAATATTTGCTATGAAAGTTACTGGACAAAAAGCGGAGAACGGAGTGTCTTAACACTAGGTTCCCATTGCCTGCTCAGATATCAACGGTATACAGCGTGTAGCTAGAAACACACAATTTCTTCAATTGAAACTTATACCTACAAGCGTACAAATACGCAACTGAGCAATAACGACGAAAACCTTACACTATTGTTACTTAGAGAAAACAGTCTCTACCAACTCTACATAAAGGTAAGAAGGCACTTAACTAAATGAGTAGTGGCGCAGTTTTATAAACAACTTCTATCGCTAATTAGATCACATTGTAATTATCTTAATGGCGATGCCTTCGTCTCGCTGATGCTTTTTTGTATTATAGGTTTAGGTACACTTTTGTTTGTGGCTTGTGTCATTGTTGGTAATCAAGATAATGTTAGTGATCATTGATATGACGCATATAACGGAGTGTCTAAACACTAAGTTCTCTAAGCTTTGCTCTTTGCTCTTTCTACGAGCTTTAAGCTCTCTAATAATTATTAACAATAACAATATATACCTACTGCTATTAGTATAAATATCTAAAATATTATAAATACCCATTAGAAATAACGAGAACAGTAAATCAAACGGAAGAATCTTTTTTCCATTTAAAAATGCGAGCACCTCCTCGAGCTACTCCTTTAATTCCCACCATCTGGCGAACACCTCAACCCTTCAAATATTATATCATAATAAAACACTAATTGCACAAAATTCCTTCCTCGATAAAGGCAAGACGCCGCTCTAATAATAAAATTAATTAATTAAAAACAACGCGGCGCAATTTTAAAATCCTAGTGGTTTCTACACATTGTCTCGTTCACTCACCCAAAGATTGGATTGGAGTGACAGTGATGGAACAACTTAGTTGCATTTTGACGACCCATCGAATAAATATTTGAAGTGGGTCCGATATAATTGTGTGAAAACGAGAAAAGTTTTTCAATCTGCAATACAAAGAACTTGATCTGATGTGGAATTAGTCTCGATGTTAAGTGAATTGCTCGAGATATCGTTATTATAACAGCATCGGTTAACTGCTGACTTTGTTCTTAGGAAAGGAACCAAGCACCAGGACCGTATATTATATCGTATATATTATAATATTATATCAATATTTCAATAAAAAGAAATTGAAATAAGTAATTATTGATGTGTCTATACATCTATCCCTATATAATGTTTTATTAGTTAATTAATTAGTTATAGTAATAGTGTTAATTTTTGGAGTCAATATCCAAATATGAAGTCTACAATTGTAGTTCATAGAATTTCTTGTAAAACTAAAAATTCCGCTACAACCATAGAATTCTGTCTGGACACCTTTCTTACGTTCCAACAAAGGATCTTTGTCTTAATATACAATAAAATTTTTCTTGGCGCTATTTTAATTTTAACTTAAGAATTCTTGATATATTCTGCAAGCGAATATTTAAGTGTATCATTTAATACATATATAGCAACACATACTTCTTGTACGTTATAGAAATATACAATATAAAATGAATATATAATTTTCTATTTTTTTTTTTCAGACTTCGATAATGCTAAATTTCTTATATCCAGCGTAGCATGATTGGTTGTATTAGTAGTATGTAGGGACTATTAAGTAAGGCCTTGTGCTAATACTGATGTGCTTTTGTACACATAAAAGTAGAGAATTCACAACATGAACTGGAAAAATTGTCAGAACAGAATGTCGCACGTTTACCTGAGCTTGGAAACAAAAATAATTTAAGCATATAATAATTAACTGACATTTCTGTGTGTACAAGACATTTTTAATTTGTGAAAATTTTAGTTGATTTTTACTATATTGAATCTTAGGTTAGGTTTTTATACAATTTTATATAGAAAATATGTTATATATTATTCAAAGATAATATAATATAGATAATAAAGATTCAAATATAATATATTATTCAAAGAAATACATTTCCTATACTCTAAATCTTAATAAAAATCTAAAAGTTTAATTACTATAATAAAGCTCTCTCTAAGCCCCTAATCAACAAGAATCAATACTTTAAATAAATAGATAAACTAATTATACCTCGTCTAGCAGTACAAAAGGGTTATTAACGAATTCCAAAGAAACAAAAACCATTTAACAGGCGAGCCCTCTGAAGACATACAAAAAGTTTGTGGATCGATAATATGGACCTGCCTGTAAGGCCAATTAACGGACTTATCTCTCGAAATAACGCGATCAAATAGAGGGGGGAGGGGGGGAATGGAGAAATCAATCTTCTCAGGTTTGAATGGACAAATGATCTTTAGGGGTTGCGATACGACATCGACAAGTTTATTTAGTTTGAGCATTGCCTTTGTATATGAAATCATTAAGTACTTAGGATTTAAATTTTAAATATTTTATGTTATGTCAAAATAGCTAACTAGGAGAATGGAAAAATTTTTGAAGAGTTTTTTTTTTATTTCTTCTCCCATACAAGACAAAGCGTGAAATTGTATTACGCCACATGACACACAATGTTCAAATTCGGACATAACATGGAGGTATACATGGCTTAACCATAGGTTCTCTCTGCCTGTCCTGCTATTTTGGGACTTGACACTGGACACATTATATATACTGTCTATCAATTTTACTGAAACAAGTTGAAATATATCACAAAACGTGATATAGCTCAACAATATATAGTAGTCTCTCATTTGTTTACTTCACATATACCAAGTGAGCAGATCTATCCCAGTATTGAAGAACAGTACTTGAATTATTTTTGATTGCCGCACAATTCAGAGACACGATTTGTTGACTTGTTTATAGATAACAAAGATATCGTCTCTCAAAGACTAAAGAATACGTCCGGTGGAGGTACAGCCGGCACGACGCGGTGCGCGGTAGTAATTTAAATATCAAAACTAATTTAGCGAGTGGCGCACTTTGATTGCTGAATTAGGTGGCGCGGGTCGGAGAAAAATTACGATCGCAAGAAAGGGTTAAGTGATCAACTGTAGAATGGAAGAATTTATTTGTATTTAATTTTTACGGAACATTTGTGGCATATTTTTGATTATTTGAATGAAGATGCTAATATAAAATGTTATAGAAATTATTTATTTAAATCGCCTAAGCCGATCACGATCTTACACTCAATATAACGCTATGAGAGATGTGTTAGATGAGATCATGTAACGCTTTAATGTAATAGAGTATAAATCAAGATCCTAGTTAACATTGAAGTCTACTTGTTATAGCTAGTACAAGGTATCACGCGACAGCCACCAGCGTTGCGTGTATTTTGATTTTAACTCATTACGTTAAACTTATTTTGCCTAGTTAGATATTAATATATCGATTGATAACATTTTTATTTTGACTATGACTATCGATGCCTGTATTTCTTTATTGTGTGACGTTTTAGAGACTCTTGACTCATTTTGTGTTAGGTTTGACGACATGCAAGCACTTGTCTTGTCACATCTGACCTGATGGTTACGAGCATTCAAAGTATAGGAATCTAATATTTTCCCATTATGTTCTGATATATATGAATACCACCTACGTGTAGGGGAGCTGTACACGTTTGAATATACTGTGACGTGAGGCGTTTACCTAGCAACTGTAATAAGCCAGCAATAACTTGTGACGCACTAGCGCCGCCGCTGTAGCGGTGTGGCTTTTATTATTACGTTTGTTAAGAAAGAACGCGCTAAGTATCACGTCGCTGTCTCAAAGGCAGGAAACCTGTGCATATATATGAAGATTACAAGTTTATCAACTTTTTGAATCGTTTATTCCAAAAACAGTGGGTCTTAGGAAAAAAAATTAAGATGTATATACCCTAAGTAATTTGTTTTCATTTCATTGATGACGATGTTTTGAACAATCCTACCAATTTTCAGCTGGATGCGAATTTTTGTAACCTGACTCCTATTTCTTGGTCTAAATTGAACTGGACTTGGATAAGCTTGTAACGCCTATTAATCGCCTCCAAAAAGGAAATAAATCATTTATGGATATGAGTATACGCGTCTATAATAAAATTTCGCAATCTATTCCAAATTTGCTATTACAGAAATTTGAAGAACATTTCAAAACAGTGCCCATGAGCCTAAGCTCATAGGCTAACATATTACACTGTTCGGGAAGATTTCGATGCAATAACTATCTACTATAAATACTATCTACTATCTATATTCTAGTACTACTATCTACTATCTATATACTATAAATACTATCTACTATCGATACTTATTACTACCATTGTATACCTACATTAATAAATTTGTAACATTGATATTTAAAAGAGCAACTGCCGGTTCTTGCCCGTTCTTCAGCAGAACTGTTTTCCGAACCGGTGGTACCGACATGTACATTCGACGATACAAAAATGGTTCTAAAAGTCTATTTGAATAGAGCAGGTATGACTTGTTATTATAATAAATAGAAGACCCGTTGATGCATGAAGTACACTTTGCCACAGCAACGTGTATGTCACTTTATACAAAAGTTATATTTTTAAATATGTAGTGTGTGTAATGATTTATTTATTGATTTAATGCACTTTATAAGCATAATTATTGAAAAATACCTAATAATTTTCGTAAACAGAATCCAAAGTTTTCTTCACATTAATATACAGATAAATTTTAGTTTCCTTTCCAAAATAATTTCAAAACAATAAGAATTAAAATGAGTTTCAAATCACAGAACCCCTTCCCTCCGGTCCTCAGGCGCGAAGTGGTCGTAACGTCGATCGTCCCATAATTAGCAAAAATCGTGCGACATTCCGTTCGCTATCAAACTTTCCTGGAGTAAAACGGATTGTTGTCCATTCAAATACGAATGCTATGGCAAGCTATATGCTACTAATTTTTGAGCCATTGTTCCGTCACTTTTATGGCAGGATATTTGCAATACACTAGTGTTTAGACATCATGTTCATTTTATGTTTTTTTTTTATTTCGTAAGAGGCCAAGAATATTATAATTTCCTCATTTATTTAACTAATTTCTTATATTTTTTATGCTATCTTCATTCATCGAGTATACCAACTATTACATATATTATTCTATACATATAAATTAAAAAAGATTATTAAACAAAGGATAACTCTTGGGTTATAATTTGTATACTATATCGCGTAGCTATACAGAGGTGGGCACCAAGCCGCGACCCTGAGAGCCTTCCAGTTAATTTGTTTTCCTCCAAATGACCGGCCTTTAATGAGAATTAAGGTGTTTATGGAAAGGGCGATAATGGAAGGAAAGTTGATTTCATTTCGGTTATTAATGAATTAATGACGGCTGCGACTCCTGCCCCGCCCCGCCCCGTCCCGCCCCGCCGCGCCGCGCCGCGCCATACCGCCGGTCGCTGTTGCTGGAATTTATCGTATTCGGAAATGGTTGCCTTAATTCTAACTTTCGAACCTACCCAATTGCCTATATTAAGAAGTTCTTAATAATAACTTTAATTTGTGTAATTTATTAGTTCCTACAAAATTAAGTGTTCTTTAAAATTAAATATTGAACTGAACAATCTAATAATATAATCATGTCTGTAATAAAATCAGTGGGACAGCGTCCGACTATAAGGATGATGTGGGTTCAATTTTCACTAAAGATAATTTACTACCTAACCTCATTCTAGAAGTAAGTATAAGTATACGTCGTTGAGTACCGCACACTCCAAACGTAGAGTCTAATAGTAAAAGAGAGTAAAATACCCTAGTAATCTATATAGTTTATTAATATATAGGTACTAGGCAAGTAACTTATAAAGACTAATACAAGCTTTACGAAAGTAAAATAATTTTTAACATTCTTTCTTTAAGAACGCTACGCTTGATTTAATATTCACAGATAAACGTTCAGTCGTGACTAGTTAAAGACCTTGTACATTATCATCCCCATATATATTTAATTAGATTCATAACAGAAAGCCGTCTTATACCTTAAGAACAATGAGCTGGTAAAGAATTCTGCAGTCTAAACAATAGAGGCGAGCGCTAAGACGGGCAAATGTTTGGAAACTCGGACAAACAGAATAATTCAGTGGAACTCAATGAAACCTCAAAGCGGATCTTAGACGGCCGTAGTCCAAGATTTTTCTTAGATCCATCGTAAGTTGTTAGAGAGAAGCGATTCCATTATGTAGCGATTTAAAAAAAACGCTAATATACTAACAAACTAACGTAGCTTAGGAACTTAATATATCTATATCTTGGCTTCAAGATCAGATGCAGAGATTACTATATTAAAGATGGCATTTATCCGGCAAAGTGGAATCATTGGCCACAAATTAATTCCACCCTCTTTTAATGTTCAAAAATCGCAGCCTCTAATTAGGTTTTAATTCGTTTTATTGGGCCCAGTAATGAAATAACGGCGGACCTGCAGTAGGTACCAGTCCTGTTTTATTACTTGGAACTTTCCGAGTTAACGTACGGTGTGGTCTGTGCGTAATGTTGAAACTTCGAAGGCTACCCAATCTCATATTTAGAATCTTATTTGATTGTTTCGGAATTACTTTTATTGACGCCGCGCCGTCCAGTACACTTACACAGTACACTAGCGTGTCAATAGTACAAATCTGATATAAATAGATGTTCACTAAAAACTCCTTTCTAATTGTCAAATTTTATATATATATATATATATATATATATATATATATATATATATATATATATATATATATATATATATATATATATATATATATATATATATATATATATATATATTATATATATATATATACATTGACAATTAGAAAGGAGTTTTTAGTGAACATCTATTTATATCAGATTTGTACTATATATATATATATATATATATATATATATATATATATATATATATATTGTGTGCATATTGTTCATCACTCTTTCCACTCTTACCTATATGCAACTGCATTTTTTGTTTAAATGCATTCGCATATAGGTTTATTTAATTATTTTATTAAGGTTTATTATATAGGATAGTTAAATTATTAGATAAATTATTATCCTAAACGATTAATGTAATATATTAAAAACTAAGGGTACTTTTGTATTTAGTTTAGACTATTCTAAGTTATCTTTTTTTATACTGACCGCTTCTGATTTCAAAATATACATATTTGTTTGGTTTAGAAAATTGTTGAACCGAATGAGTTCAGACGAGATTTTCTATAGTAATTTTGCTGAATGACTAAGATTTGATTTTTTCCTAGTGATCGGTAATCGGGGAACTCATTAGCGCGTTGTTTTTTATCTGCGGGTAATGAAGCGTACAGTGTCGTTAGGACGAGTCCAGGTGACGGTTTTTATATCTTGACTTTTACGATCTACATTAATGTCACGTTAAAGTGAAGAACATCTGATCAATACCTACTAACTTCTTTCTTGAAAGCTCACAGGTACAAAGTATATGTAAAAAAACGTATTTTTTGTCACACATTTAGTATAACAGTCTAATAGTAAATAAAAGTAGTTTTAGCCTTACAACTAAATAAATAAATTCCGTGGACGATCTTTCTATATAAAAGTAATTTATAAAACGTAGCAGTAGATACTGTCTGTAAGCCAGAAACATTCACATCAAGTGCAAGCAAACATTTACTAAAAGCGTATATCATTTAAAATTCTCTACAAAATACAAAAAAAAAGTAAGAAAAAAAAACACCCGTTTGACTTGGCAGCCTCAAAATAAAAATTCTATGAGCGATGTTCTCAAAGTTGTTGCAATCGAGTTAAAAATATATATATATATATATATACAGCTGGAGAACATCGTGATTACATACAAAGTGAAGATATCCAAGTTTGCAAATTAAATATTATTTTTTCCCGGTCCCGGTCGTCCGAGTCGTGTAGCGAGGTTAACTAGTTGTATAAAGCACACGAGTCTTTAATATTCGCCACTGGGCGTCTACAATTAACGCTTGAACAATTTCATAACTCAACTTCGCCTTTGAGCGCTGAAGAGAGAAGGAATATTAAAAAATATATCAGCGACTGTAAAAAAACAGGCGGACACAAAGAAGTAATTAGATTAGCAGAAGTCCCGTTCAATCGGATCCCGCTCCTTTGCTCGCTCGTGCTCGGGTTTTTTGTTCTGACTAGTGTTGTTTCTTTTTTAAATAGTCTATATTTATGTATATTGAGTTTAAGTTTTAATACAATTGTTCTAAAAAAAATCCCATAATTCTCCCCATTCGCCACCGTTCCGTACCATTGACACTAATTTGAATTAATTTGATATAAGATTACAAAAAAGTAAAAACCTTTTGAACATATTATAAGAAAAGTCATATAAAAAGTTATTTCAGTGTAATAAGAACGTGGACAATCAAATTACTTAGGTAGCTTATGAGTGCGACAACCCGCGCTCCCAGCGGGGCGAGGTATCAGAGCGACCGCCCGCGGCGCGATCATACCCATATATTTTATATTTGCTAGCGTGCAATCTTGATGCATTTGGAAAACTTTGAATAAATATATACATATATATGTATACGTCTATATCTATTCACTTGTGCACCCATATTGTGAAAATACTCCATTCTCCACATTCTGCCCAATTATAAGACACTACATTTTTTATAGAAAAAAAGTTAAATATCAGGCTTATTTATATTATACAAGTTATACAAAATAATAATTCTTAGAGTGTGACGCATTGAGCACGTTTTTAATTATAGCTTCGGTTTCCTCTCAAGGCACAGACCTACCATACAATAATATAGACATTCGTATGACATTACATTCAGGAGCGAATTATCTCCAAATCGCACCATATCTTTATCGTATTTGTCGAGATTGAGTTTTTATGTAAGAACACCTCGCGGCGTATCCGAACCTCCCTTTATGTTCGCCGATGGCTACCAATAGATTTCAGGATTCCGCTGTCACCGGCTTTTCTAGACATCAAATCTTCTAATATAAGTGGCGATAAAAATAAATAAGATTTCGCGTTACGCGCTTACAAAGCGATGTTTTTTTTAGACTATTATGTACTTTTAGATTATTATATTTATCGCACTTTGGACTGTTCGCAATGTCAGTAGGTTTGAATCTCGTTGAAGGGAATATTCGTATTCATAATATTGTGTATTCTATGAACATAGACAAGAGGACACATTTCAAATGTCATAGAGCTATAATGATTAGGGTTTACCAATTACTGTTTACGTGAGACAAATGTATTGAAAATTAAATAGATAAATATTTCTTTCTTTAACAAATATCGTTTCAAAAGTATGAAGCAAAGTTTGCAAAATAAACTCAAATTGATGAATTCACCCATCTGAACACTTAAGTCAATAGGCCATGAAAGTGATAAGTCGCGCGTGCAAAATGCAACGCAGTTAGACGTGGGGCGACGTGGACGCGTTCAAAACATCTTATCTAACATCGTTTACTATTGACAATGACCTGTGGCGCCTCTTCTTAGAAACGTGAGTCCAAGTTAAAATGATAATTCACGGGGAGCCTCTGTCTGTAAACGCGAAGGTTCTCAGTTCGATTCTTATTCGAGGGTTATGTATTATTTTCTCCTCTCTGGTAAGCTAAAGCGCGGCGTTAAATTAGTGTGCAAGTTAACTCGCAATTTGAAGTACGAATTATTTTGTATACTAATGCCACTCTGCCTGTCCCAGTATATATTCTAAAATATAATTCTACTCAATATTACTTTCTAAAATTCCTGAAAATTAATAATTATCGCATTTCCCAATTGACCAAACAAATACACCACTATCCAAGAACTTACAAGACGTTAAAATGACAATCAGTAGATAGACAGCACTTCATACATTTCATCCATTTCATCCAATTTATTTATTCATACATTTCATCCATTTCATCCAATTTATTTATTCATACATTTCATCCAATTTCCGGAGATTTGGTGATGAGTGGAAAGAACCACACTTACGAGTAGCTAATATGATATAAACAAAATAAAACAAGATAAATATTGAGCTAAAAACAATCAACTTTTCTTATAAATGTCACAACAAGAATTTCTGACGTGTATCGTACCTACATTATTTCAATATAACACGTAGATGCTACGAGATGAAGGAACGCGTAAGTGATAAACCAAGCTACATATTTAGTGCGTATATATCGGCGTGTGTAAACATGTTTACACAATAAATGCCGTGTTACAAGGAAAAGTTCATGGAATTACCTACTGGTGGTACAATATCTTTATAGATATAAGAATTTCTAATTAGAGTGAATATTTAATTCAAGTATCTATCTGTTTGTATACTACACTCTCCTTCGAAATTTTTGTATGTAAACAATCTTATATGGAACACGTCGCTTATATAAGCCCGTCGCCGATTATATAAGAGTAATAAAAAAAAATATTATGTGCAATTTTTATAAATAATCTAGAATTCGTTTTTAAAATAGCGAAAATCTTTATATAAATAATCCCTAACTTATACAGATAGCGCCGTCGTAGTCCAATTACTATACAATGCGATCTGTGTGCGTGTGATAAGTGTGTGTTCAATTTCTACTAGAAAGATAATTTTGGTTTATAATTATGTCCGCCTTGTATAAAACATCTCAGCATTGTTTTTCGAAACACAAGATACATAGTCACTTTTTAAATATACGCAAAATTTTAAAACGCATCCTTACAAATTCTAAGTAGATAGTAAATAATTTTTAGTAGGTTTTTTTAATAATTTTGATGAGAACACTTTAGATTCTGATCTGATCCTGATACGTGACAATACAGAAATAAAAAGTATATCTTGGATAATGTAATTTAAGTGCCATCCTTTCCAACTGCCGACCACCAGAACACGGTTGCCAATAAAATTTATCAGTTCTTACCTTACCGATACGTGTTGAACAATTTCCTATAAGATTTCTTAGTCCTTGTAACAAGAGGATATCGCTCATTTTCCTTTGCCATGGAAATTTGCGAGGAATGGGATATAAAAAGCGAAGACAGCTGAGATGATCTAAATAGGGCCGGTTTTATAGCTGATCGTGGTTACGTCGGCCTGACGTGACATCTCTCTGGGGACGTATCAAGGTAACGGTACAGATAGCCAAAGCTGCAGTTTGGATGAAACGTTCAACAAAAGATATGGAAAATGTTAAATATACTCAAGTAATTTCGTCAAAAGGTAGTGGCTTACTAGTGACGTTTTTGAAATTATGAAAAAAATATATATTAATTTGCTCATTTTATTGTTTCTAATAGATATATCAATATCTAACTACTATTAAAAACGCAAAATGTTCGACTCTCCAGATTGAAATTATATTGAAATACAACACTGTAGTTATAAAAAGTACTGGGAGAAATATTTTATATAAAGTAAAAAATATAACTAATATAGCAGGAAATCTATGGACAAGAAAAGCAACTAATAGATTAGAATGGAAGAATTTAGGTCTCCTCTAAACTCCTCCTCCTAACTCCTCCTAACTCCTTTACAGGGGAAGCTGTCGATGTCACTTAAAGGCACTATATAAACGAATATTATGTAATATATCTGAAATAAAGGCTTTCATAATTATTTATAAAAACCAAAACTAAAATCAAGAATGATAATATTATTAACATATAACGTACCCATATGTATACATAGACCTAACCTGTGCTCACAGTGGAGAAAATTAAACATGTTTTTAAAGTATAGTAATGTGGGGAGCATCCATCACACTCCATCTAAGCGAAAAGTTCACGTTGAATTTTTAAATAGCTTCTGAAATCATTTGAATACATCATTATTAATATTTTACACATTCCATATATTTCCTCGTCGTTTGTCGATTCCCGAGATAAATTCTCAAATTTACTTTATCAATTACATTAACAATATTATCATCTTGTAGATGTTTACACTATAACTAATCAGTATATAATATTTACTATAGTGGAGGCCGTCGTGTCGCAGCGGCAAAGCGCGACAGTTGTGAGTTCGATTCCCACTCGTGAAAAGGAATAATTTTCATTACCTCGCTCTGATAAGAAGACATAGTGCGGCGTTGAATTCCGCCACTCAATACGGAATGTCTTGAAAATTATATGGAAAGTGGGTAAAGGAGTTTCTAAGCTAGGTTCCTCCTGTCTTAGCCACCTTACTACAGGCGGTATACAGCGTAAAGTTATTTATTATATTTTAAAAATATCTATTTTAATACATCAGTTCCTAAAACGTTCACAACAAAGTAACCATTTATTTTCAATAAAACAATTTCGCCTTTGCATGTCTGCATTGATAAAGGATTTAATTATTGTTTGAAATCTCATGCGGCGTGAGGGTTCATCGGAGTGTGCTCCAAGATAAATGCATGTGGGGGCGCAGGTGCGTGCGACCGCCACCTATCTCATCTACATCGGGACCGGCCTCTATACCCCGGCCGCTATGCTCTCATAGAAATATCTGGCTTTAATATAAATTATATTATATTGTTTAAGTATCCCAACTATATTTTTCATGCTACAATGATTTTTAGTACAAATGGCTTTCATTTGCTCTCTGAATAACATTTTAATTACATCCAAAGCGAAGCGCAAGTATAATAATTAAAATGATTTATATTTTATTTTTCTTTCTTACTACAAGTATCGGCAGTATAAAAACTGGGTCAAACAGTCCTGATTTAATATAAAAGTAAGAAATCGCCGACATATGGCAGGCCGGCCGCGAGCGCCGCCGCGACGCCTGCCGCTTGTCATCCGCACTAATTGTTGTTCATAATTTGTTTTGAGCGTCCGCCGCCGCAAGGTGATATTTTATCCTGCCCACATTTAAATGTAAATGCTCCAACTTCCCGGCCCCGGCGACCACCTACGCACATAATTTTCGCTTGTCCGACGTATTTTCGACATCGCATTTGAATTTTAATTTGTTTCCTGCCGAATTAGAATTACAATCGGCCTCCATTGATTACGTCTTTAGGTAGTTCTTAGGTAGGGTCCTTAATAGCCATCGAAATTGAACAGAACGTGAGTGGACAAATTGGGCCGGCCGGGTCAAGATAAGGGCGAAAGGGAAATGTTCATAAACAACGGCGACTCGGTCCCAATTAATAAAGCAACGAACTGAAGTAGCGCAATTAATTCTATGCCTTCGTAGATTTTAATAGTTCGCATAAATCAGAGCAGCGGCCGGTGGGTTAATCGTCGTTTAATATGCCGGACTCCAGGGCGGACTCCGGGGCGGCCTATCGAACTATCTTCTTACAATATATTGCTCGCCAATCCCAGATAAAGCACGATACGTGTATCGACCATACCCCCAATTTTTTCTGTTTAGAAGTATATAATATGTTGTATGTTTTATATAAACATATATCTTCGTAAAGACACGTCTGCAATTAACAACAAATAATTTAGTTTTACTTCAGGTTGTAAAAATACAATACAATACAATTAGTACTATACAACTAAATATTGATAATTTCTAGAAAACAGACAAATCAGAAATGTATACAAGAATACTTACTTAGAGCTAGCAAGAAATTAAAAAAAAAGCATTTTAATCAGCCATATTAAGTAAGCGCGCTCCCAATACGAGTACGAGTACGTGTTAAGTGGCTAAATTATACAAAAGCAAAGGTTATTGAACGTTACCACGTTTAACTTGGGAAAGTAATCGCTGGAACGGTGGACGAGATTGTCCTTTCAGATTCAATTATATTTCGGACACTGGCAGGAGGTAGCCAAACTCAATTGCAGCTAGACTTCGCGTTAAGTGGTTATATCCCCTAACAGAAGAGGGGCGAGTGGACACTAAACACAAGGTGTTAGGGGGTAATAGTTGGGTGTGAGGGAGGTCCTCGGTATATTGAATTTGCGGCGAGCAACTCCCAATTGTTATCTTCCGATGCAAGGTCGCCCCTGCAGGTATGGACCTTTCTTTTAAGATAGGGCTTGGGTTTAAGTGTCAAATTTATTGAATTATTCTGGTGAGACAATTTTTGCTGTTATTTTTTATATAACTTACAGAATTTACAAATAAATATATAGAATATGTAGAATAAAATATATTTATGATATATATATTTATTTATATATAGTAGTAAGTATTATTAATAACCATTACTTTTGACAACATTAAAATAATATACATTTACGTAAAGATTTAAATATTAATATAAAAAATGCAGTAAATCTAATCTAACACGATTGAATACCCTGACCGGTCATTCGCCAATATCATTAATAACAGTTATCATGATTAAATTAAGTAAAATAGGCAAGCACTGCAACCAAGATTTAGCAGACAGTATACGAGGAACCCGCAAAAAGGAAATTCAGAATTTTAATCGTGGGAGCGTGCGGGCTGTAGAACGTTTATTTAAGGTTAATTTTGATTCGGTCAGTTTTACTTCACCGGAACCGATTTGGGGCCGATCGCTGATTTTGTTTATTTACCACCGATATTCAACCTCGTGGATAGCTTTGAACTGTTTAAACTGTAACTTTTGTGCCAATAATAGTTCTACTCGTCATAGTTTTACAATTGTACGTTTATTTATTGCTATAGTCTTCAGCTACATTTTGGTTTTAGGAAATCTGAATTTACTTTGTTAATACCTACATACATAGACATATATATATAATATATATATATATATATATATATATATATATATAATATATATATATATATATATATATATATATATATACATTTTTTTTTTCGTATATGGGATGATTGATGAAAAGATTAAATGTCACACCTTTCTCCATTCTCCCCTTCTCAAAGAATAAAAAGAACAATAATTTATTTTATATTTAAATATTAAATTTGAAACTTAAAATCATGACTATGCCAGGTATAAGCATGGATATTAAGTTCAAAATCTATATCCACCACTCATAGTGTCCAGCTGAGTGCAGTAGAACCACGTGACTAAGTTATTAATGTATATAACGATGGAAGGTGCTCCACTAACAAACTTTGCACTTTGATAATTCATTTAAGTACACCCTTGTTATGATAATGGAATATATTTATCGTTATATGTATGTATTAAAATTAGTCAAAGTTTTAATTTTGCTCATATTGCTATTGAGAATTAGAAGTGGTTTAGTTCAAACGATTAGAGTAAGATGTAAATTATGATTTTAATAATGCATAACTGTAAGAGGTGAACTATTAGCTTATAGGATCACTGTCCGTCCGACTGTCCGTCTGTTTGTTCTTGTAATCTTAAACTTATAAGTCAACACCATCAAAAGATACTTCCACTTTACTTCATTTCTATCGCATATTTTGAGGTGTGTAGTATAATCAAATCCTCTGAAAAGTCATATATAAAGTAAAACTCAAAGAATTGGTAATTAATTAGTATATCACAGTTTCACCAGTATAAACTTATGTTTGTAGTCTATATTATACAAAATGAATGCATACTCTCGAAAAGTTGAAATTGTCAACTTTTATAAGATGACTTTTATGAGATTATAAGATACTTCCCGTTTACTTACATTACCAAATTTGTGCATAGCCCCTCGGTACACGAGCCCGACTCGCACTTAACCTTCTTTAATTATATTTACTATATAACTTGGAAAATATATTACCTCGATCATGAAGACAGTTACATATATAATAACGCGATTTCCATATAAATACGTTCATAAAATATAACACACTATTAAACCAAAAATATTTTAATATTCCTATACTCTAATTGAAAATGGTCGTAAAGTGTTTATACAGCGAAGTCAATTTGTACAAGTTTCTCTAACTCGGCACTCACATGTACGACGCGGCTTGACCGGTACTAGTCTTGCCTCTTAGCAAACTCGTCATTCTTGTCTTTAATTTGATCAACTTAAGCTAGGACGTATTTACCATAAATACGGTTACTTTACCACGAAATTTGCAAGTTAAATTAATTTTATTTAATATATTAGATTCACTTTGTCATATTATTTATTAAAATATAGGATGAATTTGTATTAAAATGCGACGTTAGGTTCTGCTATTCTGTAAAGTGAAAAAAGTGGTAATTGTAGAGTCTGTACACTACGTACTCTCTGTCTACTCTACTATATACTAGTATATATATACTATAGAGCAGCTTTGAAACGCTTTTAGTTGCCTACTTTAATAGAATTTATTAATTTTAAATAAATTTATTCCAAGCAATAATACGTCATATCCCCAATGGTAAGTTGGAATTTTATATGGCCTATACTTTTAATAATGATCCACACTATACAAAATATCTGACATGACAAAGTACGGTACGTATTTGAGCATTGATTTAAAATAATATTCTGTACGAAATTCGCTAATAGCTTATGCTTGTTACTAGCACTTACATTTTCATTCATTTTATAATTTTAGTTTGTCGAAACTTTGGCTCAAACCCACAACAGAGGGCAACTCAGAAAGTTGAAAGGTAGTACAATATAATAATTGTATCATCTGACAGACGAATGCCATCTCGGTCCATCCGTGAGTCGTGACCACGGACTACAGCAAGTGTTACAAACATCATGTTTTCGGAAGTATACTTCCTAATAGGACCAATACGACCTCCCTATTGGTAATAAACGCATAAATAAATAGTTAAAATAGTGTAATTATATAATTTTAAACACATATTGTTAAATAACATTTAAAAAATATAAACTTCATCTAAATGGGATCGAGGCCAATACTATCGCTTGTCAGAAACATCTCATCACTGCCATAATTACTATAATTAATATAATTAATTTGCATACAAGAACATGGCATCACCGCATCAGACGGTAGCTCTTAGTGCGTAACGAATCATTCCATCGGAAATTACGGAAATGTATACAAAACAAACATGAAAAGAGAACTAAATTAAGAATTACATCGGACGCGAGGTGTAGGCGGTAGCGGAAAGTAAGTGAGTAGACACTTATGGGTATATATCTTTAAGTATAAAAATCTTATTTTTTTAGATTTTTTTAATGTAAGCAATGGGCGTTTTATTGGCCACAACTTAATAGTCATTTAAGCACTAATCGACGTATCTGGGTGCGAATGCGGATTCTCAGAATTTAATGTAACAAACATAATAAAAAATCAATTTTAATTTATATTTTAAGGAACATTCTCAATTGAATATTTTATAATTAAATCAAATGCCAAACATTTGCCAATCATTGGCAAATGACACGCAATGTCTCAGAATTGGGCGGATTTTGGAAAACATAAGCGGAGAGCTATTTATTAGTTTATATTTTGTGAAAGTTCCTTACAGTCATTGTTCACTCCCGCCGCACTCTACCTCTCCGAGGGAGGCACTGAGGCCCCCCTCAATAATCCTCCTTGTTATTCTTATGCAAATGCCCCGCACGATAATAAGTGGAACGCGAATCACCAGACGTTATACAGATTGGAAGAATTCGCTGACAGCCGTGCGGTACACACGGCGAGGCTTTTCTTTTGGATAATTATTTAAAATGTTGTTTTAGGTGCTATAGAACATAGAAACTCTATTTCTTCTTCAGACCGGCTTTGAGTTTCGCTAAATTTGGTAGAAAGTGAGAAATGGATTGGCTTATCCTATATGTATGATAAAGCGTGAAAGTAAATAAAACTAATCTTTTAGTAATGTTACAAAATATAAATTTTGCTACGAAAATGAAAATTTTAATATACATAATGAATTTAGTATCACATAATATTAATAAAGCAAGAGTCACTAGTGAGAGAGGAAGAGACACAGTGTCGAAGATACTGGAGGAAGGTCACGTAAAAATCATGGGGGCCCTCGGAGAATATAATCGTATGAAGAGGTATATAGGGACTGTAGTGCTTGACTCTCCGAACTTTCTGGCTCCCCCGCTAGGGATAAAACGTGAAATTAGTAAGTATAATATTAATATATGCTTTTTACCTAAATTTTCATTTTTTTATAAAATTAAATACTTATTTATATTATATTCCGTGCAGTCCGTGTAGTAGTATAAAAAAAATATAAAAGTTCGTGCTATTTACATTTAAAATAACCACCCCGTGTAAAAGCACAGTGCGTTTTGGAACATTAGATTGTAAGCCCACAACGATAGCATGTAATCAGTGCTGTGACGTCACACAACTTTTATTTCTATACAATTTAATGCCCGCACCGAACACCGACCGACTTATCCTTATTTTTCCTGTAATTTAAACCAATTATTCGTCTTTTTGTTTCTTGTTTGTTAGCAAAATCGATTTTTATTATTGTTTATTGTACGATAGGGCGGAAATTTTCATCATTTCTACGTTTTATGTGGCAATATTGATGAAAAAGGTATTTCAGTTGACTTTATAGATAATTGCATAATTATGACGTAGACATCGCGGCGCACTTGAAAGTGTTTGGGTACACAGGATAGTTGTAGATTTTTTTATATATATTAGACGGAAGCAAACGAGCAAGTGGGTCACGTGATGTTAAGTGATCACCGCCACCCATAGATACCTATGATGCCTGAGGATTCAGGGGTGCGTCGCAAACCTTTTAAAAAGGTGTCCGCTCGGGTACTATCGCGTGGGAAGCATCTCTGCAGGGAGTTCATTCCATAGCACGGTCGTCCGTGGTAGGAAGTTTCCTTTGAAACGCACCATGGTACTCCGCCAATTATCCAGCTGGTGAGGATGGAATTTTAATTTACGGCGAATAAAAAAATTAATAGAATTCAACAAAATAATTATTTTAAATTTATCCTCATTGTAAGTTATATTTCAACCGACAATATCCCATACATACATACAAACAAACACATATATATATATATATATATATATATATATATATATATATATATATATATATATATATATATATATATATATATATATATATCTTCTTCTTCCTGGCATTAGTCCCGGCTTTTGCCAGGGTCTGCCTTCCGACTAAGACCAATCGGTCCATATGAGTGGCGAAGTGGTTTTTTGTGGAGCGATTGCCATCTGACCTCCAAACCCATTACTGGGAGAAACCAAGAAAGGAAAGGGAATAGGGAATAAGAGGCAGAAAGACTTGGAATATAGGGGAGGGACACCACTTACATGGATTGGATCGGGTTATGAAAGTGGTGGCTCGAGGTCCCGGGGTCGCGTACCCGTATGCCGGAAACCAGATATCGGACAGATAATTGGCTGGACACCCTCTGAGATGCCAACGCCACACGGTGTTCCCAGGCGGTCACCCATCCAAGTACTGGACGCGCCCGACGTTGCTTAACTTCGGTGATCGGACGAGAACCGGTGTGTTCAACGTGGTATGGACGTTGGCAATATATATATATATATATATATATATATATATATATATATATATATATATATATATATATATATATATATATATATATATATATATATATACGGGCGCGTTCAGTACTTGGATGGGTGACCGCCTGGGAACACCGCGTGGCGTTGGCATCTCAGAGGGTGTCTAGCCAATTATCTGTCCGATATTTGGTTTCCGGCATACGGGTACGCGACCCCGGGACCTCGAGCCACCACTTTCATAACCCGATCCAATCCATGTAAGTGGTGTCCCTCCCCTATATTCCAAGTCTTTCTGCCTCTTATTCCCTTTCCTTTCCTGGTTTCTCCCAGTAATGGGTTTGGAGGTCAGATGGCAATCGCTCCACAAAAAACCACTTCGCCACTCATATGGACCGATTGGTCTTAGTCGGAAGGCAGACCCTGGCAAAAAGCCGGGACTAATGCCAGGAAGAAGAAGAAGATATATATATATATATATATATATATATATATATATATATATATATATATATATATATATATATATATATATATATATATATATATATATATATATATATATATATATAGATAATTACAATCGTGCCACAATAAACCGTGTCAGAGGAAATGCGCTGATTACAACACGTTATCAAAGGCCGGTGAGGTACCTACATACGTACATGAGTGGACGAGCGCTCGGGCAGGCACAGGCCAAGGCGAGATAAACTAAATAGGTACTAAATGTTATATATCTACATATACTAGCTATTTTATATCACTTTGGGACAATATCTTGTTATATATTTATTATTTTTAGAATTTTTATTTGTTTTATTTTCATGCATCGTTCGTATTCAACACTAGGGAGTGTTAAGACACTCCATTTTTACTGTATGTCTATTTAAGACAAATTACGCATTAAATGATGAAATTCATATCTCTTGTAATACAATTTTGTTTGTTACGTTGCTAAGTTCCGCCACTCAACAGGCCACGATCAGTATTGGAGAAAACATCGACTTTATATTATGTTATCTACATCCGACCTGCTATGCATGAAACAGCATTTACTTAAAAAATGGATCGAATTTAGCACCTAATTTTATCTAACTAGCTTGAAAAGACGCTAAAAAAATGGTATATCATTTTAAATAAAACATTTTTACTGGATTAATTGTTTAAATTTTAGCAATTTAAATTTAAAAAAAACATATAATACGAAAATATACGTGATTTATTAAGTAAAGAAATTCATTTAAAAATTGTAAAAAATCATAGATCGATTAATATACTGTAAATTTTAAACAATTACCTACGAGGGAGCGAATCCACAATCCATTACATGTCCAGTCGCTATCACTATCCTAGTGCACCATTCAGATATCAAATATATTTAAAACTAATAATGATAAGATAAAATACTGTACATACATCTATACAGAACTACATATATTTTTATGTATAGTTTATCTAATGTGAGGTAAAAATCGTTCCGCTTATCACACTCACACACGCGCGTGTTATCGCTCCACTTGTCATTCATTCCGCCATCTTGTATCAATGGACTTACAATAATTTTACACTGGCCTGTTGGTTTATAAGTAAGCAGTTTACGTGCTAAGCTGGAGAGTGTGGGTTCGACTCCTATCTCGGTTAACTTCTAGGTTCTTTATAAATTATTCAAACTCATATCTAGATTAATTTAAATAACTTCAAAACTCCAAAAACACGTTAAAACAACGTAGGCACGTCTTCTAGTTTTTTTCTATTTAATGATAAATATATTTGTTTCTTGAACAGTAACAAAAACATACTTATATATATGCTATATACCTTATATAAAAACCCAATAAATTTGTAAAACAATAAAAACCGTAGCTCTTCTACATACGTCACCATTGACGACATGAGACCATCTGATAACCCCGACTAAATTATGAACACGATTTGTAATATATAAGTAAACAAGTAGAGAATCATTCGTCTAATCTATTTATAAAATAAATCATCGTTAGTCGATGTGTAAATAAGTTTGTTTATTGTTACTACTTGTTCAAAATTCATCATAGCTTCAATCATAGCTTCCTTCAATTTTGAGCCCATCTCTATGTACTGGGAGTCTCCCTATTTGGAAATAGGAATAAATCAAGTTAAATAATACATAAGACATAAAACCACGTTGAGATCAATAATTCTAAAAATCAATATCTTGAAAATTGGCCGGAGAGACGGAAATGGAGTGACTTAACACCAGGTTCCCGCTCTACCTGCTTTGCCTCTATATGCGGGACCGGGACACAATATGAAACTAACACTGTTAAGCTCTATACCTAAATACCAAAATGATTCAAATTAATTAAATATATGAGGCAACTTTAAAATTGTAGTGTTCCTTGTATTAGACAAGGAACACTACACTTTGAAGAAACCTAACCCTTACTTTAAGTATATATGTATATTTCAAGTAATAAATTCGACTCACAAGTCCCAACTAAACGTTGACAACAACAATTAAACACTTAATTATCATATTCTTTATAAAAATCTCTAAACCCACACAACTTTTGCAGCGCAATTAAATTAACAGATTAAAAAAATTGTGACGCAATTTCTGATCTCATCTTCTTCATTTCTTATATATGTATACTTAACCGAAATATTTTATATACGCACTTATATTAATTTAATGGAATTAAGTAAGCTAAGCTTAATTATAAAAAAATATATGTAAACAGGATTTGAAATTGTATTAAAAATAATAAATATGTTATCACTTCGCCGGTGCCGGGTTCATTGTTATATTTAAATAATTGTGTGTACTTACCTACCATTTAATATACTCGTATATAAAAATTGAGTGAGTCCATTAATCAGTAGGGACAAGGTGTGACAGTAAAATTATCAGGATATCGTTGTGTGGGATAGGCTCTGAATTTGAACACGAGGGTCGTGGGTTCCTTTCTCAATCAAATTACCTTCTTCCCGCCTTGCTCTTTATTCAATACGAAATGTCGCAAATTTGGGCGGATAATGAAAGACAATTAGATAGGAATATGTCAAAATTGGTTTGGTTTTAGCTTGACGCTGTATCTCAGATATATTAGAGTACGCAGAGGGAGAGACATAGTGCCCAGACACTCAGTTCTCTGCTTTCCGCCTTTCGAGACTTGGCGTAACGGAACTCTTGTTACTAGAGCGAAGAAATTGAAAATAATTCTATTAAGCCACAACCATCACGTTTACAGACAGACACCGCAGGGCCACTGTGTCACGATGGTCTCTTCAAAACTAGTTATTTGTTTTGTTAGTTATTAACTAATTATTTTTTCAACATGTACTTACGTTACTTCCATACTGTTTGATTGAGACAGTGAGACAGTGCCAGGTGACACATATTTACGATGGCAGGAAGTCTTGCTCTCCGCGACCCTCGATAGCGCAATCTGAACACGAATATCATAAAAACCTTATCAATCATTGTAGAAGGTTAACGCCTTATTTCACGGCGCGGCATTGCGTAGTTTTACTTTATAATTTAAAATTGGATATATATATATATATATATATATATATATATATATATATATATATATATATATATATATATATATATATATATATATATATATATATATATATATACAGTATGTGTACATATACAGTAGATCTACTACAATAATAATAATAAAAATAATAATAAATAGAAGATTTTGCCAAAAAGAAATCACTTGATCTTTTGTATCTACAAGTTTATTATTTTTAGCAGATCATTTTGTATAAATTAGTACATAGAAAGTACTAGCTAAGCACTACAAATAAAGTTTATTGAATACATTTTACAATAGCAATAGTCGGTAAAGACTATTATACATATATATATATATATATATATATATATATATATATATATATATATATATATATATATATATATATATATATATATATATATATATATGTATAATAGTCTTTACCGATTATTGCTATTGTAAAATGTATTCAATAAACTTTATTTGTAGTGCTTAGCTAGTACTTTCTATGTAGTAATTTATACAAAATGATCTGCTAAAAATAATAAACTTGTAGATACAAAAGATCAAGTGATTTCTTTTTGGCAAAATCTTCTATTTATTATTTTATTATTATTATTGTAGTAGATCTACTGTATATGTACACAATAATTGATATATCTAGCTTCACAGGACTTGAACGTGCTACGTTTAACTGGACAAATACACCACTTTTATAGTTTTTTACAGTATTGCGTAGTTTAATTCCCAAATTAGGGCGCCGAGGCTGTGTCGTAGGTGAAAACCTCTATCTGGCCAAACGAAAGTGAACTTTAAGCTGCTGTAATAAGGGGTTGTAGTAATATTTACCGTTGTGTGACGTCAATAGTTATTTGTGTGCGTGCTATCTCAGGGCGGAGGTGAAGGATCGACGCTACTCACGTTGTGGTGAGCACTTCTGGGAAGACGATACGATGCTGATTGATTGCTCTTTGTTACTTCTATGTATATAGGTATATTGACTACCTGATTATTAGCATTTTATGTGCAGTTACAGTGCATTATTAACAATATATATATATATATATATATATATATATATATATATATATATATATATATATATATATATATATATATATATATATATATATATATATATATATATATATATATATATATATTGATAGGTGCGACCCGAGCACTCTGCCATCAGTCTGTATGACATATTAGAAACGACTTTCTGGCAATTAATATTCTGGCAAATAATATAATATTTTACGTGGAAAATTTAATTGTGGGGAAGTTATTTTAATTACCTATACTATTATATTACTAAAAAGGGGAATTCCCTTAAGAGAGATATAGAAATAATATTTACAGAACGTGACGTAGCGACTCAACGTATTGTGGGTTGAATTCCGTTCTGGTGACAAGTCAAAACGCGGCGTTACTTGAGTGGTTGGTTGAAGACTCAACTCTTAATACTAGGTTCCCTACTTTGCCTGCCTGGCCGTACTAAATGATATATACATATGGGCCGAAAAAATCGTTTAGCTATTAAAGAACAAAATTTACATTATAATCCTATATGCCATACGTTGTAAATGAGTACGTTGATTAATAATTTCTATTGGTTCAGACTTCACGTAATAATATATTAATAGTTTAAACTAATTTCATAGGATATTTTTATTTATCCAAACAGTCGCATCACACGAGGTCTCTATACATGCGTAGACCCGCGGGCCGAGACAGTGCACGCGATGAGGTAAAATTTTATATTTTCTTTTTTCTTAAAATTTAATTTTTTCTAAAAATGTTAACTAAAAGGTGTCTTCATTATCATAGTATTAACTTCATATTTGTAGTTAATATTTTCAGTTCCTTGCTCTGATGTATGAACTGCGTGACGTTGAATTTCGCGATTCAACTAACAATATATTTAAATCATGCGGAGAACGGTGTATCACAACACTATGCTCTCTCTCTCTCTCCTCACTGCTCTAGGGGAAAATGTGTGAAGCTGAATAAATATAAATATTTTGGCACAGTTAAGAACTATTTAAATTTATATACTAGCCGTATTTTCCCTATTCTCTTAGAAGAGAGAAGAACTTATAGTGACCAAACACTTTATTTTCCTTCTCCAACAGCAACTATTTGTAACCAACAAAGTAAATCGTATACTTTCAATTAAGTAAATTAATTCTGCACTCTATTTTTTTTATTGTAAGTCCTGTAGAACTGACAATACAGGTATATTTTTAATATATATATATATATATATATATATATATATATATATATATATATATATATATATATATATATATATATATATATATATATATATATATATATATATATATATATAAAGAAAATATTTCAGGCTTAACCGTACCTGTATCTAGATATAGACATCATGAACAAGTCCAGGCAACCCTCGCGCCCGTGGCACAGTTGGCGCGGCGCCGACGAGCCACACCTCGTTTACTTTCCATTACGATATACACCCGTGCCAGTGTACCAAGCCAAAGGTGAGCCTTGTATATACTAATATCCTATAATAAATAATACTAAATGATATATGCATATAGGTTTATTTGATATTTGTATGGCATTTATAATATATACGTATATTTAATAATGTTTTAGGAATCGGACTGTGAGCTCCAATTATGTGGGTGTAGTTTTATCAACGAAGCTAAAAAAATCTATAGATATAACACCTCTTTTCTCACTTTTCTCTCAATTTTGATTATTATTTTTTCTTTTTTCTTACTGGAACAAGAAAAAGAAAATAATTTAAATATACAATATAAGGTAATATACAAAGCAATATACTTAGGTAATCAGGTAATTCGATCCGAGAGAGAATCGAGAAGCGAACCCACATTTATCATTTATGTCGTGTATAAACGATGTCCTATAGCACTATAACAGTTTATATATATATATATATATATATATATATATATATATATATATATATATATATATATATATATATATATATATATATATATATATATATATATATATATATATATATATATATCAGTTACCTTACTATACATTCGTATATAACATAGTACTGGTACTGTACTGTGTACGAGGACGACCGTCGCGGCCGGAGGCGACACAAGAGAACACTTTTAAGCAAGAGGCTCTTCGCCAAATTCCTGCCATTAATTCTAGGCAGGAAATGAAAAACCAAAGAAACAAAAACAATATCTCACGCCACATAAAACGTTGAGATGCGAATGCATTGTCGCGGTGCAGTCGAGCGGTCGGTTTAATTAGTCTTTAGTCTAGTTAGATTTCTTTATCTTGGACCTGTTTTTTTTTTCTTTGGATTTACGAATTTTTATGTAGATAGCTTTTGTTTTTTCTAGGATTGCTTTAATTTTTTAAAAGTTTATATATCTCCGGCATATTACGCCCAGGCAGAAAAAAGGTAATAATGTTACGAGAATTAACCCTTCGCTCACCTACTTTGCAAAGACATGCAAAAAACTACTCCAGTTTTGTTTTATCTGAATATGTTTAAAATATCGATTTTATCTGGCATATGAAGCACAATCGCCCTTTTAATTTACACATTTTTCTTATACAGAAACCTAAATGTACTAAAATACCTTGTTATACATATAGTAGATATTACTATAATAATCACACAGTCAATATCTGATTAGTTTAACCGAAACTATCGCAGAAGCGGTCGCAGTTGTATCATTAGCAGTCGTAATGCCTGTAAAGGCTATGGACATGCTCTCGCATCAGAACATGTGTAAATTTAATGTTAGACTATGAATTTACAGGTAGGTATATGTAGTATCACTAGGTGCCATTGGATATAATATCCGACGCCTAGAAATAATATGGCTTACTGTATTGTTTCAATTTTGCTTAAACTGATCATAAATAGCCTTAAAATATATGTGATTTTTTTATGAATAATAATTTTTTGATAATTTTTGTAGTGTTTCCGTTCCACGGTTTCTTATCGTTTGTGCCATTTCTTCTTTTTTTATTGGTGTTTTTGTGATTTGTGTTTTAATTATTTTAATATTGTAGCATAGAGTTGTGGGATTGTTAAATGACCCCAGCTAGAAGTCTGGTTCAGTTTCTACTTGGGAGACTACCAAGAGCTCATCCAGAGATCTGTCATCTGTCAGAGATCATCCAGAGTTAGGCTGACAAATAAACTATTAAAATTCCTATTATTATCTAAAAAAAAATTGTTATGAAATATAAGAATACCTATTCTAAAGCTGACGCACAGTCTGACTCTTTTCTAATGCTCGACGTTAGTGTCTATTTTTGTATTATATATATAAGTAAAAAAGTATATGTAATAAATAACAATTATCAACAGAATAATATTGCATACTTCATCCATTTTTTCACTTACGAGATTTGAATTAATTTGTATACTTTATAATAAAATATTGTTTTGTGATAAACACAGCGTTTAGTCTATATTAAGTGATGCAACAAATATGTACATCCGATCTCACGCCGGACTACTGTCTTTTCCTTGTAAGAACGAGAAGGCGCATCTAGAAAAAGACAACATAGCGTTGATATATTGAATTCTCCATTATTATATTTTCCAAAAATGTAGATCTATTTTAATTAATACCACTACCACTTTTATATTATTTCAACGTTACTCATTTTAGTTTGGCACACACGGACAGACATTAAACTAGTAGTAAATATAAAAATATGTAAGCATATCGTTCACCGCCGACCACATCCCGTCGGCCGTTACCTGAGGAAAAATATTATGAAAATAACTTTACAGCGTGTTATGCAGTTAAAATGAAGAAAACATGGATTTGAAATTAGCTATATCATAGTTTTTGAGGCCGTCGTAGCGTATGGTGCGGGTTCGAACCCCACGGGGGGAATTATTGTACCTATAGGGTGGTGTTGATTTCTGCAATATCCCGGTGGAAAATTGTGAACAGAGTATCCCAGCACTAGATTCCCTCTGCTTACCCTGCCAAGCAGGGGAAAAATATGAACTACATAATTTTACGTAATTTTACAGGTAATCGTACAATAATATATTATTTTGAAATTACATTAGAAACAATTATTTATTATTATTATGGACTTCACTCTAATATACTTAATATGCATTATGTAGGTAAATCAATAAAAACCGCATCTATGTATTTGTATATCTGTGGTGTACGTCGGTGGGAAATTACTATGTTTTTATTATATAAATATTTTGTATATAATTTTATTTGAATAACAAATCTCTTATCTTTAGCAAAATAATTCACGTATATTTTGATATTGTACCTTTTTTTCACACTCGACGTGTCAAGCACTATGCTAAGGTCTGTGGTCACTATTAATTAATTTGGTTAAAGAGTTTCACTTAAAATGTATAAAAATTCTATAAATTTAATATTTTATTAAAACTTAACATAATCGAACGTAAGGACTACTAAGTAATTAAATATAAAGAAAATCTTTGTTATATCTAAAGTATATAGAGAAATTAAGATTTAACATCTTCTTCGTAAATAGCTTCTTTGTGCAACGAGGTTCTCGTATAGCGTACTTCCTCTGAGCGCATACCCTTATTTTGATATTTGACGCGTCATCGCCATAAAGTATGGTAATTAATCAGCAAATAATAACAATAGTGGGGTAGTTTTACGACAAAGCCATACTTCTTCCCTTCGTGTCACGAGAATATTTAAGAAAAAATGTTTAACATACTATTTGTTCATATTAATGAAGCTTATAAGCTTTACTGTTAGTAAAAATAATAATATAAATGAGCAAAATTAATTTTGTAACCTGGTTATTTGGAGATATAGACCCGCACACAGAGATGATAATTAATTATTACACTAATTTAATACCAATTAATAACTAATTGATGGTTGTGATACATTAAGGAAAGCTTAATGTAACATTTAAACGTATTATTTATGCACAGCGACAAAGCTCGACGTTAAGTTGCGCCACTTGTCACAATACTCAGATCATTTAAGTCTAGCTCCTCTCTACCAACCGACCTTGATATATAAAAATAAAAAATATTGAAATATATGTACGATATAAATAGGCAAGTTAATTATAACACATAATTATTGTAATTGCATTGCACCTTGGTACTGGCAACGATTCAAGCGCCGCGGCGTGTCGCTACAAATGTTACACGTATTATTAAATAAATAAACATCTCGGCGACATGTTTCTTACAACACAAATATTAGTACATTATAAGATTATTTTCTTTGGAGGGCAGAGCTCAAGTTATAATCTGATTTATAATCATTTCATAAACGAATAGAGGGCCGTCGTGGCGCAGAGGCAGACCCTCTGCCTGTAAATGCGACAGTATGTGGATTAAATTCCCACTCGGGGAGAATGGAATGATGTTCATTTTCTTCGCTTCGGTAACAAGGCAAAGTCAAATCGCAGCGTTGAGTTCTGCCACTTAACAGGCAATGCCTCGAAACGCGGAAAGCGGGGAACGGAGGGTTTTAGCACTAGGTTCCTACTGCTACCCTGCCTACCCTGCCACGTGCGGAATACAGCGTGAAGCTAAATTTTTTCTATCTTCATAAACGAATATATTATAATAAATACTAATATTTAAAAATATACATTAGAATGATTATCGAACCCACTAACATCATCCAACATATATGACCTCCACATGAAGTAAGGAGAGTTATATAGAAAAAAAAAAGTTTTTAAAGTTTCATACTCTATATTGCCCAATGGGTCAAAACTTGGGTAAATATAATCTTGATAATGCCCTTATGGTACAAGTGAAAGCTCTATATATAGCTCTATAGTAGGTATATATGTGATTTTCAAATATGTAGAGTAATTCTTCCCGTGTCTGGAAAAAATTATATATAAAAACAAAATAAAGAAAAGTTAAACATATTTTCAGTAACATCTCTTAAGGCAGACATTAAATTATTTATTAATTATTATTTGTTATGTTCATTTAAATATCTCTCACATAAAGCACACGACATACTTGTACAATGAAAGAATTTATACAACGTGCTATAAAAGTATAAAAGCTTATTTCCACACAAAAGACATAACACTTTTAAATAATCATAAATTAACTAAGCTTTTAAGACAATAAGCTTAACACCTATACATTTTTTGTGTCACATTGACGTCCGTCATATGGCGGCCATCCGAGCACCGACCTGCTAACAAACGCTAATTGTCCATTGTTTTCTCGAAATACCTTTAAAAATACTCTAAATGTTACATAATAGAGATGAAAATCGTTCGTCGTCATCTCAGACCGGTGCCAGATGGTCTGCACTTCCTGGCGTAGTGTCATCTAAAGTGACTGTGGCCTAAGTAATCTCTTGTTTGTGATAACAAAGTACAATGGTTCTTACGATTGTCATCGACGCGTGTGAAACCGATCCATGTGGTACAGATTACACAGCATCCCGGACACCGGTACAAATGGACCAACAAAAGATCATTGGGAGAGGAGATGTAATGTTTTAAACACTGTACTGTACTCAGTCAAGTGTCACTGTTTAAAAGTATATTATTATTGTATTATTTTGTTATGAAAGTTTTTCCAGATAACTTTTGCATTTTTATTGAGCTTTTAGTATAAAAGCTTTTTTATCAAGATATTTAAAAATCACTAGATGAATATAGATGAAATTTAAAATATCATAGTAATTAAGAAAAAATAGTGAAGCCTTATATTTTTTGTAACAATTGAAGTCATCAAATTAATGTGGATAAAAGTATAAGTAAATGTAGATATATATAAAACAAAATCGCTATGTTTGACAAAATTTAAATTAACTTATATATATTTTAATTATATATATTTTCTTTCAAAAATCTAAAAACTAACTTAAATAATATAGTTTTTTTTCTGTCAAAGGGTTGCAGGTCGGTGGAGATAACCTTCCTGTAAGCAGATTACACTGTTTCCACTGTTTATCGCCACTTCACTAATACTACTGATAATTTTAAATGAATATTACGGGTTCATTTCCTTTACGATAAGCTTGACTGACAGATTTTTTTTCTAGTCATTTACAAATCTTACATTCGTATTCGTATACGCTATGCATATATAATAATATTGACAGTATCGCTTTAGAAAATTTCAGATAACGTGAGTATTTACAGTGACTTGTTAAGTTAAAGTGATTAACGTTTTTTTTCTGGTGTAACAAAAACTTTAAAATATTACGTTAGCGATAAATAACAACACAAATGTAGATATTTGAATTTGGTAGTAAACACATAGGTATAGATTTTTTATTTTTCAATTATATTTCAGGATATGTATATTAAAGGTAAAGTTTATAAAAGCGTATTAAAGGTAAAGTTTTAACGTGTTCCTAGTAGAAAAGCAGTATTTTCTTTGTTATAAATAAATAAAATACTTGCATAAGATATAATATATATATATATATATATATATATATATATATATATATATATATATATATATATATATATAGGTATGCTATGTATGAACTTAGAATTATGGAAAACAATCACATCTATTCAAAAATATTCCTCAATAAGAAAAAAACCAGCATCTACCAATATATATCCCACATCTAACAACTGTACACTACAGCAGAGGTGCTTAAAATGCTATTTATTCAAATAAATTGGCAGTTTTCTCTAACAATTTTTGCCCGCAGCTCGAAACCGTTAAAAAATGCATTGACAATGGCTAATGCGGGTGACTGTTACCTTGTATCGAGTACTATCAAAATTAGATCGCTTTTATACTGATTTTGATAATGATAAAATGTACCTATATTGGCTCTATTGTTATTATTGTGACAAAAAATACTGGTAGTTTTTTTTTTGACATTGAGACACGTTCTCTATATATTATATTTTGAATTTCATTTCATATAAGCTCCATATGTTTTATACCCAGTAAGAGTAATTAAGTTAACTATGTTAAATTTACAATATGTTATATATATATATATATATATATATATATATATATATATATATATATATATATATATATATATATATATATATATATATATATATATATATATATATATATATATATATATATATATATATATATATTTGTATTTAATTTTATACGACATATTATGTTTTAAATGAGCCTCAACACTATGTTCCCTCTGCCTACTCCAATATATGCGATACAGTGGAAAACCACAAAAATAAGGAATTTGAAATATATTCTATTCTTTATAATAAAAAAAATGAGATTCCAAC
The DNA here is from genome assembly GCA_037127375.1 of Dione juno. Taxonomy (NCBI): domain Eukaryota; kingdom Metazoa; phylum Arthropoda; class Insecta; order Lepidoptera; family Nymphalidae; genus Dione; species Dione juno. The sequence continues at coordinate 6,062,415 of JAXRJS010000043.1, forward strand.
TGCATCATAGCGACGTCGTTGTCGCCACATATTCATGAAATCCTTAACTAATATTTAAATTAAGCTCATTGCTCATTAATTAAATTAAGCTCATTGTTTTAATATGAAATAATATTATTCTTAAGTTATATCTTTTGAAATAAATACAGCATAAAATCCCGATACCGTTGGAAAGTTTACATAGTTTCAAAGATTCTGATTCTACTCACATTTCTGCAGTGTGCTTAGACTTTAGTACTTTTCCGTATCTCTTGACACAATATATTCAATAATAAAGTGTCAGGACATGATCACATCACTCACCATCATGTTCCACTTAGTTCTCTGCTGGAGACCGAAGTGTCTTAACACTAGGTTCCCGCTACCAAGCCTGCAAAATACGAACTTAAAAAAGTTATAATACATACATATATCATTATATAGGTATACAAAAACTATAAAATTTTGACATAAAACATATTTCATTTATTACACCAACCGAGTATCGAACCTGGGATCTTCCTTTTTGAAAATCAAATAACATCAAAATATAAACTAAGTTAATTACACAGTGAGATTGTTTACCTGTTACCGTTCCCGCCAGATGTTCCAGCTTTATTGCACTCCACAAGAGAGGCGCTTTACCGAGAATCGTCTATAACTAACGTACCTCGTACCTACAATAATAAATGAATTTACGTACTCATCATATAAAAAATAAAAATTAATATAGCTATAGTAGCGCAGTAGGGCAATGTTCCATCATAAACAATAGGCGTGGGTTCGAAGTTATTATACTTAAACTAAGTTAACTATTTCGTCTAGCTTTGTTTCAAGTGCGCCATTGACGTGTCGAAACGAGAGACAGAAAGTGGAGAATATAGTGTATATATATATATATATATATATATATATATATATATATATATATATATATATATATATATATATATATATATATATAAATATATAAAACCCCTATAGATACCTACATCTCGTCTAGTAACATTACAAAACAAACCACACATATAAATTGTAACAGTTTCGAACGAGTTGTAAACGAATTTACTTTTCGGTGTCGGTGAGTCAAACGTGTCCGCGGGGGGGCCGCCACACGTGGCGTGGGGTCCGGCGGCCGCCCTCAGCAAATACGAAGCTGTAAGGAAAGTCATCTTGTGACACTTGTATTACGAAAGTTGAAATAAATATATATAATATATTTTAAGAATTTATATTTAGGGTACTATTATGAAATTCCAAAATGTATTTAAAATTTGAAACCCTAGAGCCTTTCCAAGAGCTTAATTTAGTTTAGTTAAGTTAGTGAGTACAGCTTAATACTTTGTTCAAGAATATTTAAATTACATAATTGTACGGAAATAAGATTGGACATAGATTATTATGGTATATATGTTGTTGTCATACTACAAATTATCGAAAACTACTTTTTTAAAATACTTCAACTGTATAGCGAGGTGGGCTGGTGTCGAGACACTTTGCTTTCCACGTATCGCCCAAATTCAAGACGTTGCCGGGAGAAATTTAAACAATTCTTTCAATAAATGATGTATAAATAAAATGTAGATGATAAGTTAACATGGACGTATATTGTGATTCTTTAAAACTAATTATATCAAAATATTACGAAACGTTTGACTGATTCATAAAGCCATCTATATATAAAATGTTATTATAAGCATTATATTTTATAAACAACAAAAAGAGAACTAAGTTACAAGTAAATACAGATATACAATTGTAAGAGGTACTTCGCTTTAATTGAATTTTAACATCAAAGTTACTTGTAAAGCGTGTCAATATCATCAATCCTAGCGTATAAACAACAAAACACGACGAGCTAAAAATGAGCGAACAATGCGACAACAAGCGAAAAAGTAGTGTCTTTACAGTATATTTTCTTGGCATATTCTAAAAATATCTAAATTGGGGTAAAACTTCATCAACGAACTTAATAGTATCTGAAAATTATTTAACTTAACTATGTTTTATTTATTTTATATTTTTATGTGTTTATTTTTTTTTTGTGTTGAAATTTTATATATTTTATAGCGTATGTATGTATTTATATGTATTTGTATAAGTATATGTTTATTTAACATTATTACTGGTATGTATGTATATCTTTTATGCCTTATGTATAGGATTTTTTTTTAAAGTTATTTTAGTTTTATGTAATTACGTAAATTTTTATCTTTATATTGCATTTTAAGCGTCATCTCGCTACCTACTGCTTTCACCCACTTTCACAGGTTGGCTGGAAGAAATCTCTTCTAGAGATAAGTCCACCGTTTGGAACTATATTTTGTTATGTATGTAATTCAACATATTTTATTTGCAATAAAGAATACTATATATAAAATCTAGAATTATAATTCCCGTTATGGAATAGCTAAGACCAAAAACCCATCATTAGTCAGAAAAAATAAAATTAACTATTTATTTATTTTAGTGAACCTGATTGATAAATACATAAGCATGAAACATTCGATTGACATTGACTTAGTTTCCAGAACATGGAATAATAATTTTATTTACCTTCCTACAAGTTAACATGAGTGTTACATTTCAATTATATAGTTTTATTCGACTGTAAAATTATATATTGATGCCACAACGCCACCTCGGCACAATGGGGTAGCGTGTGACTGTACTCACACACAGTAATTGTGTTCAAAAATTTATATTATTTTCATGTCTACGGTCTTGTAAAAGAAGTGTGAGTAAGCTAAGGAGAGTTCTCTCTGCCCACCCATATATATGCTTATATATGCCGGAAATTAATGGAGTTAAAAAATTGCAACCGATTTGCACAAGCCCAGTCTCAGATGTCCAGATGTGCATCGTGCCTTTATTATTTAATACAAAAGCTCTAGAAACAATATAGAATCATAAATTATACACACAATAGTTAGGTGTGACTTTCAAATTGTCCTTTACTTAAGATAATTAAAAAAATATTTAGTTTTTATACATTTTTATTATATAATTTACAAGGTTTTCTTCGTAATTTCATCTACACGTGTGCCGCACGTGTAAAGGTATTGTTGGAAGGTTAGAAAGGTTAGCTTACAAAATTATACAGGTCTTATTCTCCAGGAATAAAGCTTAAAGTAAACAACCTGTATACAAACCGGTAGCATGATCTTGAACGTATTGTCTTTCTAAAACACAAACGCTTAGTAATTAACCCATATATATCTTTGTGATAGGTAACGTAAGCTTCTTGTTTTGTAAGTGATACAGTATTGGCCCAGAATTATGGTATGAATGGCTGAAATGAGGACAGATCAGTATTCATAAGAACTGATAATATAAATATAAAATACTGATTATATAAGTATAAAATTAGAAAAAAGAAATATATAAAATCAAGCTTAGGCTTAGAAATTATTTTAGTTCTTAATGAACACATCACACACGTTGAAATCCTTCTGTAAACGAACGTTCTACAATACTTGCACAGTTAGTGTACCTATATTTATATATTATAGCTATATAAATATAGGTGCTATATATATGTAGGTATATATTATACCTATATTATTTTTAATAAAGCATTTGATAATTTTTAATATCGTTCATCTAATTCTAAACAATATTACTTCCATATTTCGTCCTTAGTACGTGCAGCTCCATCTAGCGACAAGAAGCGCTATTAAAATTGCAAACAAACGAAAATTGTACGCTTAATCTTCAGGTTTGTTATGGAATTAACGTTGTATCGATAATATAGTGGTAAAATCAATATTGTTTAGTAACCATATTCGTGTAAGTACGGTAGGTAGCACAATTATTTTGCTTTTACCGCGAGAAATATTAGTTATATATTAATCATAGGAACCTAAGCCATTTACTATATAGCTTAAACTTAAGGTGGAGCTTTATGTGAGGACAGGTTGTGCAAAGGTGGTTAAAAGTCCGCACTTCTAAGGTCCGCGTGTCTTCGTGTCCACGACGCTCGGTGCGTGGCGGGACTCGGTTAATTAAGTATAGGTGGGGGTGGGGGTGTCGGGGGGCGGCGGCGGTGCGGTGCGGGGGGCGCGCGGGCGCAGGGCGGGGCGAGAGGCGGGCCGGCTTCATTCCGCCGCGCGCCGCGCCGCCAGCGAGACGTCGCGGGCCATGGTCGCGAGAACCGATGAGATGTTCGGCTGCTATGGTGACAGCTACTCATACCGCCTGTGGAGCCTGGCCAACGTGTGGGGCGCCTGCCGATGTGAGTAGTGCGCTCGGACTCTACGCTCTCTGCTCTACCCTCCCTCCGCTCTCTGCTCGAGGGCCTCGGTGCTACTGGCTAGTGCGTCGCGTGACTAGTTAACTCGTTAGTGGTGTGAACGGTGCTAGATGAAAGTGCACAGCTCGCATATGGGAGTTGGCGGTTGGTACGAATCTTTGGCGGCCGGTTGGCTTGCGGACATGAGGAGTAAGCAGGTCCCCACGTCCACCACCTCGGCCAGGCGGCTCGCTGCCTTAAGTAAGCTTCTTTTCCTTTTATGTTTATTTGCGCTTTTTATATTTTCACAATTAACTCCTGTTTCTGTGACTTCCTCTATTTTTTATGTTTTACCTGAATTTTATTTTATTTTATTTTGTTATCAATAATTAAATTCTATCCTGTGCCGAATACAAATTGGGACGTAAAAAATTTTAATATTCAGAGAGTGCGGGAAGCAAAACGTGAAAGTGAAAAAAAAGTTTTGCTCAAAAAGTTAACTTAAACTGTAAAATTTGAACAGGTGAAAATGATATCACCTCGGCCGCATTAAAAATAAAACTCGAGCACGTCTTCATTAGAAATAACCTTCGTGTTCCTAATCTCCCCTCAAGTCCCCCGGGATATAATTCATCCACTTGAGAATCGGGAACAGGTATACACAGACTTAAAAGAAAGTTGCGTTTGTCGAGGGGGAATCCCGCTCTCTTTCAACGTCTTAAATCGTAAATGATTATGTTGTTTTAATTCATTTGCCTTTTCTCTTTACTTTTTATTTTATTCTTCTTTGAGCGCCGCCTGTCTGGAGTGGATAAAGTAATAGGGCCGTTTGATGCGTTAAGACGAATCAGTCGGCAGTGGTCAGTGCGTGTTGCCGAGTAGAGTTCGCAGAAAACACATGAATAAATTAGTGAAAGTAAAGTTTATCTCTTCCTCATCGACGCTACGCTTCAGACGCTTCAGAGCCGCGTGACGCTCGTCATTTCGATATTATATGCTCAATGAACTCCAATTATAGCGCACTACAGATAACATCGGCCACTGCGTAGTTTATCGTTCATATGTTTTGTAAATGAGCGAGGTGTGCAGTTAATTAGCTATTTACATAACAAGATAATTTTTGGGACTGTGCTCTGAACAAATTAAACTTATATCCACGGTTTATTTATATCAAATATTGAAATTAAACTATATGTATCATACATTGTGTTATTCGGCAAAAATTGTGAAAATGTGTTGTACGAATGTAAGTGTTTAATGACTATATGGAATGGATATGGAAATTAAAAACTAAAAGCTTATACTTAGTAGAAAAAGTATAATATAAAAATTGATTACAACTTATTTATTCTTGTCATAATTTATAATAACGACTTTTTACTATACAATTGGAATGTAATGACCGATATCGTTATAGGAAATGTGAACTCTACATTAAACGGTGAAGCTTTATATTTAGTTATTTAGGAAAATATTTCAATTTCGTTTCATATTGAAATTTGGTTTTATATTGAATTCAAATAGGTATATTTAATGAAAATTTCGTGGAAGTGATAGGCGCCTATCCTCCACTAATCACTTGTTTACACATAAAGTGCTTCGTTAATATCGACAAACTTGGAATCTAATTGCTTGATAAACAGTGTTTAGGGTGTCTTTACCGGTGATGACTTAACTACGGAACGTACCCTTACGAGTCTATACTTGTGACAAAACACAAAGCTATATATAAAGCTTATTAAGTTATTTTGATAGCACCTAACTATGCGTATATGTTAATTAGCAATTGTCTTATAAATCTTATAAGTTAGATATGACTATGACATTTTATCATATAAGGGGAAGATTAATTTGTAACCATGTAATTTTTTTTTTAATATTTTTACTATTTGTACATATTATGGTAAATGCAGGCATAATTTAATTAAATATAATGTATGAAAACAGTTTGTGTCACTTATAAATTTGTTAAGTGTTAAGCAACTCTTAACACATAGATACAATATATTAAAGCTTTCTTTACATGTTTTAAAGAATTTGTCCGTCAATAACGTTATTGGACAATTAGTTTCTTATATTTCATGACATGTGAAAGAAATTTCATATCAAGAGAATCTTGTGAATCTATTTACTTTACTTAGTTTACTTTATTTAAAGGATAACATGGATGGATGTATGTATACATGAGACTCGGTGAAATGCTTTTGAAATATCTCGTGGATGATCTCAAATCACTTTCAGTTATTAAAATAAGTAGAATGAGTTGTATCTTTAGGTGAAATTAAACATAATTTCCATTTTTTAATTTATCATTTAAAAACAATGTATTTTATTTATAAAAAGGCATATACCAAATAAAAACTTCGATTGATAAAAATCTTAGATACTTTGCTACACTAGAACAACTCTAGCTCTACAGAGCGTTAGTGTTACTGTACTAACAATAAACAATAAGTAGCCCATTCTGTGTTACAACTGTACAGTTTAATTGCGTTTTAGAAATATCGTAAACATTGACTCAACAAGCTATTGAAAGCATATTTTAACCTCAGGTTTAAAATAAAAATAGATCGCTCCATATAAATACGTGTGACTGAGTTTCAGCACCAAACTTGAATCATAGCGCGAGGTACGAGGCGGAGACACCGAGAATTGTTGTTCAATGAATCATAATTAAAATGGTAGAGAACAAAATAATGCGAGAGTGAGCAGTCGCGCAATACAATTGAACAAATAACCGACGAAGCGGTTCAGTAATAACGATAGAATTGTACGACTTCGCTCTACATAGAGTGTGGCGGTTGGTTTTTTTGCCACTCGGTGTTTAGCGACAGGTGTAACCAATCAGCGCGAGAGCGATCGACAACTCTACTCCTTATCTCTACATGTGTGTGCTGTAATTATTTATTGTAACGCAATAGGAAACGCGGGAAGCATGTGTGAGTCTTTTATCAGCGGACGCCGGCCGCAGTGCCCGTGCGCGCCCGATACTGGCGCGTAGGTGTAGTCGTCCGCTCTACCTCGTGTACGTTATATCGTTATATGGTAAACGAGTACTATTGATAAGCTGCACTAATTCCTACACTGCCTACTTACTATGTTGCGCTACTTTGTATTGAACTTTACTTATTATTACTGTTATTTGTACTTTAATATAAAAATGGTTATATTGCCCTCATATAGCATTAGCATTATTGATTTGTAATACAAATATATATCTCCATTTTGAAATTATGAAATTTATATAAAATACCTGTGCATTTTTAATCGCTATCGCTATACGCAATTAACAAATTTTTAACATAGTTTATTTAAATCTAAAGTTTATTAGGCTTAGTTTATCCGAAATACAAGGCAAAACGTAGTTCAAAATTCAAATTCGAGTTCAAAAATCATTTTTTTAAATTAATTGACATTGAAATTATCAAAACACGTATTCGAGTCGTCGAATGATTATAAAGCTACAAACAACTAATAGTTGCTTAACGCGATCAAACAAACGCAAGGATTCAGAGGTAAATTTCAAAGTACAACTATATTATAATCGTCCAATAAACGTACTAGATATCTATTCCTGGTAAGAGCATCGTACAATATAGCCTATCATGAGCAAGTAAAGTTAATTACATCTCATTGGTTTACCGCTTTCTGATTTATACTTTTTTTGTAAAGTGAGACTAATATGTAGGTGACATTAATTTTGAAAGGTACCGGATACGGTTAAGAGGCGTGGGTTCGAGGCCCGCTGTATTCAATATCTTTTTCTAAATAGTTAGTTGTTAGAATAATATTAAAACAAAGTATATCAAAATGTACATTTTACCACTTTCGCTATCACTAATAGTCACACAATTTATTTTTCAATGAATTACCTATTTTTAAATATATATTATATGTTGAATAGAGAACTCACTATTAACTTAATATGTATGTCCATAGAGGATAAATAATAATAATAACAAAAAAAATTCACATAACTGTATATATGTAACACCTAGTTGGTAAAATCCTTATGTTATAAACATAAACACGTTTTTTTATTTATTCATTTTAAAGCTCCACGTACCTCTTTCGTTTCATTCAATGATCATCCATCTCTTCATTATTAAATGCCCCGTGGGGGGTCCTTTTGTCAAGCACATGACCTCTCAAAGTCATGGAGACAGTATTTAAAAATGGCGGATTTTTTTTTTATTATTCAACATAAAGGTAACGTTTTTATTGAGCTTATATTACCAGAAAATTTCTTAGTAATATAAATACATTACAGATTAAATTAATATATATATTACTTTTATTCTATATGATATTTATGTAACTATAAATAACCTGTGCTCTTATCGTTAACATGTCTCACTATGACGGGTAGACGATGTTGAGTGAAATAGGCACCACTAGCGCCATCTATTGTCAAATAGCAACATCTCATATTTTGTCACGCTATACTTTGAATAATATTAAACCCAAAATAAATTCTTTACGATATCTTACTCAAATTATATAATTAGATAACTATCAAAATAATTTAAAAAAATGATAAAGTTTAGGATTAGTTTGGAAAATCGACAAAGCTGGAAAAAAATGTTTTATGAAATATATATAATACATGCACCTACTCATATAAGTTTTCATTTCCCGCCACTCAACACGCAAAGCAGTCATAAAATTTGATTCTCTACCTACTCTGCTATACCGGAATATGAGTTAAAATATTTATATATGTTTGATAAATAATAGAAGTAAAATAATATTACACTGTTTCCCGCACGCACTTGCCGTGTACGGGATACAGCGGTATACAGTAGGAAGAGGATAACTAGTGTTAAGACACTCAGTTTTCCGCGCTTTCGAGACATTGCGTGTCTCACTGTTGGAACTCAACGCCGCGCAAAATTTATTCATTCTGCCTCAGTGGGAATCGAACGCATTTCCGTCGCGTTTACGATAAAACGCTGTGACACTGCGCCACGACAGCCTCATTTCATATCTCTTATTTAATTAATCGTATTTTTAAACATTGAACTCGTAACTCCTTCCACAGTAAACGGCAACGAGAACAGCCACTGTACCTACCCTACCCTACCCTACCATCTCCAATAATAATTTAGTATCAATAACACGATATAACACAGCAGGCTAGTTATCGTCGCGTATAGTTGGTTGTATTAGAGCTCGGCTTACGAGCTCATATTTTCCAAATTTCAATACCGGTACGGACAGGACGGCGAGCGGACGAACATCATATTAATAACTAACCAATCCTCATTGTTAAATTAACCTGCTTTAAATTCATGATAACTAATACACTAAATGGCGTAGTCTTTCAAATTAAAGCTTTGGTTTTCGGTTTGAGTCATAATCGAGGGAAAATTTGCCTTTATTTTTTCCAGTATAGAAGGTATATGAAACAATCCGTTGTACGTGTTTCGTTTGGCGTGCTTGATGATGGGACTCCCCACCGTAGTTGTTTCGAAATATAGAATAATTTCGAAATATATATATATATATATATATATATATATATATATATATATATATATATATATATATATATATATATATATATATATATATATAAATATATATGAACATACCTATATGAATACTATTTGAGTTATTCTCGTATAGACAGATTAATGCAGGACAGCTGATCACGTTCCGTATTTCGTAGTACTTTCGTTTAATAGATTTTTTGACTTTAGATACTTAGGTCAGAATAAAAAACATACTTGGTGTCTTATATCTATCGTTGTTTTATATAGTAAGTAATTTTATGTTAATTTTACGTGCTTAGAATATCAACTTATCGTGTAAAGACGAAGTTATAGAAAAACGCCCGCTAGGAGTGATATTATTTTTTTTTTAATTATTTTTATTTTCTCAATCTCGTAAATCAATAATCCGCCTACACTTCGACCTGCGGGAAACTAAAAAAGCTCGCCTACTTAATAATTATGTATATTATTTTATTGCACGTCAAAAACTACAATCAAGAAATATTATAATAGAGTTTTGTTGACAATTGTGGGCTGGTTTCTAAAATACATCTCTTCCAGCCAACCAGTGGAAGTGATTAACTGTTACACAAACAGCGGGGAGAGGCGGTGCAACAACAAAATAAAATATTTAAAAACAAAAATATAAGACAAAGTAAATTTAAATAAATAATAAATATTTTAAAGTATAATATATGTACGTACCGACTAAAATTATTAATTTAACATACTAGCTCAATATTTATATTAAGCAATCTCTTGACCGCATTGGTATGGATAGGTATGACCACAAAGAGTATAATGTGTTTTTTTTTGTTTAAAATTCAAAGTATTTTATTTTTAAGAGCAACTAAAAACAGGAAAATTTTCAATATATTATTAGGTATATCCTTGGGTGCGTTATCTCCTATATACCTATAAGCTAGTACACACGTGCATGTACAGAGTACCTACAGGTGCACAGAGTATAAAGCAAATAGTTATATATTACTTATAGAACCTCATTTGTTTAGTTGTATTATTATTGTGTATTTCTCGCCATTAAGATAAATTTTAAGCAACGATAAACGTGGTACTAATGTACTATACGGACATACCAATAGCTTCTATGATTAGAGAACGTGGAAAAATTTTAAATGACGCGGGTTCAAATCTCGCTAAGGTAAAATCATGAAAAAAAACCAATTATAAATACACTTATAATTTACCTGTAAATATTGATACGTTTAATATATAATTTAGTTAAATTTGTACAATTCAATTCACTGCTTTTATTATATAGGTACGAGTGAGTCGCTCGTAAAATTTTGCGTATGCTCAACAGATCTTTGATTTGACTTTTTTACAGCCGCTCTCTAACCGGCCAGTGACTTCTTTCCGCTTTTTAAAACGAATTATTTGTTAAATCGTAACTATATAAATTGCAATCAAGAATAATTTTTTATTTTTCTGCACATCCACGGCTATTCGGTATTCAAAAGGAGACTATAGCTGATTTTTATGTGTAGCTATCGTCCCATAATCGCTGGGGCAAAAATCGACTTAAGCCATAAGTCACATTAAAACTCATTTACTTATATAATACGTACCTACTTTACTTTTATAATACGTACCTATATAATGTTATACTATATTACTGACTTACTGTCAACTTCGACTATCAGTCCCGCAAAGTTTAATCTGTAAAATATATAAAAAGCATGTATACATAATTTGTATACAATGCAAAAACCCGAAATACAAACATTAAGAGTAGTTCAGAGGACACAATACAAAAATATAAATACACAACGCATAGAAAACAATGTAAAAAAGCCACAGAAAAGATTCTGGCGCCAAGTCGTCACGTCAGCGAGAGGCGCGCGGCGAGAGGCGAGAGGCGAGAGGCGAGAGGCGAGAGGCGCGCCGTGCACTACCCACTAGAAACCTAATTAATAAGCGTTGTGTTGTTTGATTTATCCTCGCCCACTCGCGGACGGTTTTAAAAACGATATTACGACAATGGATCTCAAATTATGTGTTTATTTTTTTTGCTCTCATGTTAATTGCTTTCGAATTCGACTCAAAATCTGTTTTGATTTTGTTTACCTTCACATGCTTCAGACGTATGTAGTGTACTAAAGCGGAAAATGTAGTGCTAAAGTACTCCATTCTTTAATTTTCATAAAATTTCAGGATATTCTGTTATGACTCATCTCTGTATACTTTCTTTGTTTACACCAGAGCGATGAAGAAGGCACGAACTTCTTACCACAGACCACTGCGCTACGATAGTCTCATTGGACGGATCATATGTAAAACCGGATAAGCCCTATAGATATATCTACGTCTTTCACTGTGCAAATTAGGATATATTATAAAATTGTATTAAAAGGTTCATGTATATATCTACCGATATTTTTTTAATTTCACCGCATGTAAAGGGTATTATTACTAATTAGTATTAAGACATCTCGTTTCTAACTATCCGCCCAATTTTCAAGACAAAGCGTATTGAGCGGCGGAACTGTACGTTGCACTTTGGAATGAGATAATAATAAAGAGCGAGATGAGCGAGGAATAGAACTGTCAAGCACGCTGTGTGAATGCGCCACGACGCCCTCACTGACAAATGCTATTCAAAGTATAAATCGTCACGCGAGTTCTAGCCTGTAGTTATCGGGGTCAGTCAGGTACATAGCGTCACGGCATCGATCAGTAGTAAATTTTAAAATTAATCTACTTAAATCCGATCAAAAGTGGAGATTGAAACAAAGTGTAATCTGAAGTTTTAAACTAAGTATGAGGAATAGTTTCATTAAAACTGTAAAGGTTGTCGCCCGGATCAGGTACGATAAAGAAAGGTGACAGGTCGCAGATCTCTAACTACTAGTTTATATCTAAATTATACCTAAATAAATTATGTAAACAATGTTTTAATATAACGGACGCAGCGCCGCCATTACGTTAGTATATCATTGTTTTTGATATTGTATTACATGTATTTTTTTGGGCAGTAGCACCCAACATCGCGCCTTATTATTCCAATATATTCATCCTCCTGCAATCGTGATTTAACTCTCGAGCGTTGCGTGTATAGTAGCTTAGTTGGGTAACTAAGCCGTTAAGAAATATCAGGTGTTAAAAATTAAAAATTTATCAACAGTCCGGCCAGTGGCTGGAGGAGGTGCTGAAGGCAAGCCGTGTGAGGAGGAGGAGGACCGCGGGGGGTCCCCGCTGGGACCGGGCGGCCCCTTCTCCTGCAGCCAGTGCCGTGGCGCCTACCCCACGCGCGAGCAGCTTGAGCGCCACGAGACGCTGCACACGCCCAGCACACAGGTGGATAACATCAAATATGTCAGTGCCCATTTTAATATACACCCATGTATGGTGAATAGGGCTTATTGCTCATCTTAGTTTTGTTTAAAATTTTTCTATATTTTACAGGATATTTAGTTTACAAAAATACCTTCTTTTCTTACTTATATTTTATTTTTTACTATAATATTCAGTAAAATATTTCATAACTAGTAAATATATTTTGTTAACAGACGTGCAAGATCTGCCACAAGAGCTTCCTGAACGTGTACCGTCTGCAACGGCACATGATTAGCCATGACGAAAGTAAAGAACTTCGCAAATTTAAATGCAACGATTGTGATAAAGCGTTTAAATTTAAACATCATTTAAAAGAGCATCTCAGGATACACAGCGGCGAGAAACCCTTCGAATGCGCTAACTGTGGAAAGAAATTCTCACACTCCGGGTCATACTCCTCACATATGACCTCCAAAAAGTGTCTTGTAATGAATTTAAAAATGGGAAGAATAAAGCCTAATAATCCTGCATTGAATCCTGACCGAAGTCCATCACGAAAGCGGGCTAATGCAATGGTTGCGTCACAATTAAATAATAATATCGGTCACAATGGCAACTCTTTCTTGCCTATTTTACCAAAATACAACGACGCGACTGCTGCATTTTTTGCAACAATGTCAAATCAAGAAAATAACTTACATCGAATGCCTTTAGGCCAACCCGGTATAAATCCATTCTACATGCCCGGTATGCCCATGAGTCCGGCAAATGGCATAGCACCTTACAGTTTCTCAACGTCATTGAGTCAACTTTTCGAATTGGCTTCCCACCAATATCAACAAAGGAAATTAGAAAACCCAAACCTGAAACATATGGGCCCTCCTTCAGCAGATCCAGAAGATTTAATAGAAGAAGTCACTGAAGATGATGATAAGAGATCGGAGGGCAGCGCAGAATTAGTTATGGATATCGAAGACGAGGAAAATATTTCCATTAAAAAAGAACAAGAGGAGCGACACGAAGCAACATCGCCATCTCGCAGTTATGATTCAGTCCCTATTAGTAACAGCGGCGAAAACAAGCAAACTGGCTTCAACACGATACTAGAGTCGGTTAATGCATCTGTAACAAAACATTTTTTTAGTTCAAATATGGACAAGTTATCGCCAATCTCTGGAAGTGTTTATCCGAATATAGAATCACCATTGACGCCACACGTGACGATTAAAGAAGAACCTGATGACATTCATCGTTGCTTAAAGTGTAATTTAACTTTCAACGACAAAAATGGACTATTAGAACACGAAAAAACTCTTTGTGGAAATATATTTAGAAAGCATGAAGGTTTAGCGGCTCAAGTTGCTGAAACTGTTGCGCTAAATCGATTAGAAGCTGAAATGCGAGCTATACAAAGTGGTGTAAGCGCGAGTGAAGACGAAGATTTTGGCAAAGATGATCGTGATGACAAGGCCTCTCTACATGACAGTGATAGAAAAATTAGGGTACGCACTGCATTAAGTGAAGAGCAACAGACTGTATTGAAAGAACATTACGCCATTAATCCGCGTCCAAACAGAGAAGAATTTAAAAAGATAGCACAGCAGATTGGTTTAGACAATAGAGTGGTACAAGTATGGTTCCAAAATAATCGAGCTAGGGTTCGCAGAATGACTCAAGCGATTGTAATGTCCGACCAACCATTGGATTTATCTACAAAGAAATCCATCGCATCCGTTACATCAAGCCCTTCTCCGTCGCCACCGTGCAGCATATCAGTTACACATTCCGATTCAGAAGAGGCAGTTAATTTAAGCCAAAAGTCGTCACGGAGCACAACACCGCATCGTTCTAATTATCTAAATACGTATCCACATTCCAATTGTTCGTCGTCTTCCTTCACAGATTTTCGCCTTTCGCCTTCACCAGGCGAATCGATTAGCGGACAAAAAAGATTACTTTCTCAAAAAATGCCCCTCAATCCTGTGATGCCAATGGATAAACTTCTCCAATACAACGACTTGACAAACGGGCGCTCCCCTCTTCTCAATGTGCATGCCGTGGAAAGCAGACAAGACTCAAGTCCAGCCTACGATCGCCCGTCTTGGGGTGAAGAGCAAACGCAAAACGAATTTGATGATGAAACGTCTGTACTTAAGAAGAGCAAGTTAAAGATTGGAAATGACTTCAAGGAGAGCGAAGGTCAATTCGTCTGTGACCAATGTGACAAGACATTCGTTAAGCAGAGTTCCCTGGCGCGACATAAATACGAGCATTCAGGTTGGTATTCCCGCATTAAACTATAGGCATTACGTAATGCTCTGAAATAGTTATTATGATAAATAATAATTATTTCAGAGTATTACTTTTATCTGTAACAAATACCTAATTATTTTAACTCACTTAAAGGAGGATATATAATTTGCATAATGTTGCATTACATTTTACTAAATATTGTTGTTTGAGAAATAGAAAATAATATTAATTAAAATATTGTGTTTCAGGCCAGCGTCCTTACAAATGTTTGGAGTGCCCCAAAGCCTTCAAGCACAAACACCACTTGACCGAACACAAGCGGCTGCACACCGGAGAGAAACCCTTCCAATGCTGCAAATGCTTGAAAAAGTTCTCCCATTCTGGTTCTTACAGTCAACACATGAACCACAGGTTCGCAATTTGCAAGCCCTACAGGGATTAAATAATTTGGTAGCTAAATAAATTAGGCTGGAATATGTGATCGTAGCAAAAATTTCGCATCAAGTAAGGAGGAATAAGTCACGATTTGTCATTTAAAATAACTTGTAATAAATAATATTACATAATGACTCCACCGGAAGCAGTTTGTGTAGTTCTAATCGACACTTAGTCTGACGCAGTTTGAATGCAAAAGGTTTTATATAATAGAAAAATTTCAAATGAGATTTACTTACTTCATAAGTGTTTTTTTTTAAACTTTCAATCCACGTACGAGTATGTCGCGAAGGCTGTTACTTAGTAATATGTCTCAATATATATAAGACTTAACGTTTATTTAAACATTCGATATTACAAATTTTATTTGAAATTACCATAAAATATATTTTTATTTAACTATAGAATTAATTATTTTAGAATATTAACATGCTCATTAATTAAAGTATCTATACTATACTGTTCAAAAAAACGCTAAAATAACAAAATTTAAGTGTTCAAGATTTATTTTATGTAAATAGTGAAACGATGCATTTCTTTAATATATCAGGATAATGTTTGTTAAAAAATAACATCTACTTCTTAAAAATCTTTAATATACGGTGAGCTTTACTTACTTAATAAAATATAATTTCCTGGATATTGTTTCGAAATATAATTTAAGGTTATTGCTCAACGTAATATTTGTGTAACTAACTTGACGTAACTTTGAATTGTTAGGACAGTGCCTCTTTAGGCATATTACTAGTGCCAAATGTACCAAAGAAACTCATGCGCAATTTTTAATGCCAAAAATTTTTATTTTTCATTAATTTTAAGTATAATTTTAAAAGAATTGAGTTTACACGTTAAGATATCTAGAGCAAAAGTAAATTTTGTCATACTTTATTTTAAATTGTATATTCATCCAACTTACTATTTAAGACATCACCTTAATTTTAATAATATCAATAGTAATAGTTAATATTTAACTTCTTTTTTTTATAATATGTACCTTAAAAACTTTAGTTACTTATGTACTGCAACCCAAAGGCCAGTACCTGTAGTAATACTCATTTATAAATGCTCTTATAATTTTATACATATACGTCAAATAAATCGTATTTAGAGTAGTTATATGTTAAAAAATCATATATATATATATTATTACATATATCCTATTATTTTAAAAGAGGCAATTTCAAATAAATACGCCGTATTGTATAGTATATAAAGACCAGGTGTCTATCGTGATGACAATATATGTAGGTAAACTAATAAACAAATATTCATGTTATTAACTAGTACTGGAGATACCGCGCATTGTTGAATTTTAATAATATTTCACAATATTCATGTGAAAATTCCAATTAATTAATTAGCCGGTACAAAATTTACGCGCCGAGTTTATATCGACAATGTGAGGTTACCGCAACATGTTGAGGCGTTTAATTTCACGCTTTGTTTGCGCCGACATCGCTCCTTTCAGAGCGACAGTATTTAATATAATATGCAATATTTAAGCAGTGATTGTGTATATTTATAACTACACGATAAAAGTGGTAAAATATAACTTCTTTTTTAATTTCATAAAGTAATAACATTTAAAATATTTATTTATATTTTTGCCCTGAATAGTTGTCTTTAGGCGCGATTAAGTAATTCATTTTTTTTTTCACAAGCCTCAGCCTCTCTCTTCATTAGTTTCGTTATATGTAATAATTAACTAAACTTATCGTATTTAAGTGTTAAGATTAAATAGCATCTACTAAGTCTAAAGCATTCCATGACAATATGGGATCTCTGCTGTGTTTTAAAAACTCTTGTATAATCCAAATATTGTGCCAATTGTAAATATTGTTGTACATAATACTTACATTATATTTAAAAAGATATATGTGTAAATATAACCGCTTCAAATGTATTTACTGTATGTTTATAAAAGCGTAAGTGACAATAATAAGTACATCTGTTCATTGAATGCGTACATATTGTAGCTAGAGCAACTTATGACCTAGGCATTATTGTTACCGGCGGGCTCTGTTATTTATTTAAATAATTGGAAGGTTTATTCGAATTATAGAATATTTATACTACTGTCGGTGTAGACAGGTTCGGTACCTACCTACTAACAGTTTATATAGAAACATCGAAAAAATAGAAATTATAATCGTTGTACTTAATTCGTATACTATTATGAACTTAAGTACCTAAGTTTAAGTTCCAATCAACAAGTTCCGTCTTTACTGCACTTTACTTGGGGCCAATACAAAGTGTAACAACTTATTTACAACTGGGCCTCAAATTGACGAGTGTTTGAAGGTGCCCAGTTAGTTATCTATTTGTGCCCATTTGGGTACCTGCCCCGATATGTCCAAAAGACGGTACTCCATTCAGTATATCAGAGCAGAAAGTTCCTAAGCAAAATATTTTTAAGTGCTACCCCATACCAATTATATTTTTTAATCATAAGAAGTAGATAATTCATTTGTAAAGGTTTCTAATCAACGAATTACATAAATTATTGTGAGCGTCATTTGTCGCAGAGACAGTATTTGAGAAACTTATAACATAATGTAGTTGTATAACATGTTGGCTATGAGGGCTGTGGGCTCGATCTTTTATGTAAGTTACCTCTTTCTTATTTCTAATGAATACAAGCTTTGTATTGATTCGTTAATTTTATTTAATGTATGACAAATATATTATATTCATACACAGAAAATAAAGTAATAATATATATTGTAAAACGAATATTATGTATAAAAAAATATTTTATTATTTTATTATATAAAATTAAATCGAAAGTTTTTGCTCCAAAAATTGACTCACAGCCCAATCAGTATTCCGCTAATACAAAATGTCCTACAGATTGCAAAAATCTGTACTTTATTATTATTATTATAAAAATAATGTGTAATTAATATTTGTAACTAAGCGAGTCTGTTTGAGATATTTCATATTTTATTATAATTTTAAAATTTAGATAAGCAAGTGATTTCCGAACGATCACCGGTGGGCTAGAAAAACCAAAGATTAATTAGTTTACTATAAATGATGTGGAACATGTAACATATAATCCTCCCATCATATAAAATAAGTTTTGTGCCAAAAATAATTAATAAAGCTTCGATGTAAAGTATATTTTAATTGGAAAGGCATTATGTACTATGACATTATTTAGTTATTCTTGTGCAATATAATATTGCAAGGAAGTATTTTTCTTTTTTTTTATATATATATATATATATATATATATATATATATATATATATATATATATATATATATATATATATATATATATATATATATATATATATATATATATATATATATATATATATATATATATATATATATATAGTTTTAGTGATTTAGGCCAAAGTGAATTCCTATTGCCATATTTGTTGTAAGAAGCGCTAGTGTTGGGACACTTGTTGACGTACGTAAGGTAATTTAGATTGTTAAACTTAACCATAGATTAAAATGTGTTAAAATATTGCCTATATAAATTATAGTAATTCATTTTACTTGATATTATAATGTATATTGAATTTATGAATATTAAAAATATATATATTGACAATTCAATGCAAAAGCAAGCGACTTTCATTTTTTTTATAAATTCCTAATTATGCATTGCACAACGTTTATATCCGTAAAAAATGTAAAATATCACCAATTGAATTATGTGTTTAAACTTTATTCAATTGGTGATATTTTCACCTTCATTTGTTCTATAGATTTGTTTAGTTATTAATAAACAGCATAGCGCTATATCCCGCGTATCGCAAGGTAGGCAGAGGAAACTCAACGCTGTGCTTTGTCATGTAGACTGAGCAAATGAAAATAATTCAATTTCCCTAATGGAAGTTGAACTCACAACCGTCACGGTTATAAACCATATTTAAAAAAAATCTTTAAGAGCAATATTAAAATAACCTTCTTTTAATATTGGTTTTGATCTGTTATATTTGGTCTAAATGTACTAGTAAAAGAGGAGCTGACAAATTAAGTACCTGTGCATCAAACATTTTGTAAATTTTTTAACTGTCTCATAATTGTGCGTACCAAAATATGTTCACTATAATTATATATTCATTATATTATCTAAACTATTTAGTATAAATACTTCTCAATGTTTCTTAGTGACCATACCCTAATAGAGAAGGGTTCACTAATTTACACTCCTAAGTCCTAATCATTGTACGCATTGGTGTAGTATACAAAGACAAAAGGGAGACTACAAAGTAGCAAAAACAACCAAGAGTGAACTTACTATATTAATTTATTAATAAATGTTAGTTCAAGAAATTTAGTAAATAGATATTCATGTGTGTCATTTTTTATTTAAAATATAGATGAACCGACGAAGAATATCAAAATAGCATATAGCAGATTTGATATTTTTGGTATATGGAACAGGGAACTCCCTGTAAATTATCGAAAGTACCAGTTTTGATTCATATAGCAAGTTCAGTTACGTGCAATGTATTTTATAATTTCAACACAAATTCAATCACACTGTGATCTAAATGATTGTAAAGCTTTAATAATTCACTAAAAAGTTGCATTCTGCAACTGTCTTGTAATGTTGCATTTTTCAATTTCGATACTTTACCTATGGACCGTTGATATTTTAAGTCCTTACAATAAGACTTTTCATTTGACGTACCGTCCATAAAGAATTTTTTTTTTGCTCTCCCAAAGATCTCTTCTTAATTGAAAATTGTTTTCCTTATTTTGGTCTAGTATTTTCGGAGCGAATGGTCTGTAACAGATACATGAGCTCTAATGAGCATGAGCATAATAATAATTTGTTTAAATTGTCTTAGTAGGGATCTAAGTAGTTTTGAATATCACTGCCACATTAAGTTAAATTTAAGAACGAACGAACGAATGAAATCGAAGAAGTAACAAATCCAAGCAATTTATTAAAGAGCAATTAGTCTATGTTATGTGTATATAGATTTGATATATATGACGTAATATTACAAGAACTATCTTATTATATATTTTCCAGAACCACAATATTGTATTATAAATATATTATGATTTTAGGCTGTACCATATAATACATTCGACACTTTAGGAACGAAAAAAAATAATGACGTTAAATATGAAAAATGACTTTGACAAATGACGTTTGGTATACACGGTACACTTAAGTACTAAACAATTAGCTGTATCTGTGAAGGACAGTGTTTCCGATTATTTAAAAACAAAATTGTTGACACTTTATACTATTATTATTTAATTTGTGTATATTGATATAATTTTAATTATGTCAGACCGTGATAAAAACAGGCGTCGCAGCGTTGAAAGGCAACGTAGTCGTAGTCGTGAGAAACACAGGAGTAGGGACCGAGATCGCAGTAGGGAGCGTCACAGAGATTCTACTAAAGATCGTCATAGAAATGCTAGTAGAGACAGAAAACAGCACAGCCGGGATAGGCATAGAAGTAGCAGCACTGAAAGGCAAAAGGATCGACGCTCTGACAAAAATCAACACAATGATTATCATAAACATGAACGCGACAGAGGACGCAGTTCTTATAAAGAGTTTAATGGCGGTGGACTAGGAGGAGGTGAGTTGAACGTTACACTTATTAATTAATTTTGAGGTTAAGTTGTTAAGTGTTAATTCTCAAAAATTTTAATTCTGATGGACTACTTTATAAAATGTATAGATAAAAACTAGTTATATTATTTTTGTACAGGCTTAGGAGGTGGTGGAGGAGGACCACCGCGAGGCCGATATAAACCTCAAGAAGAAGAATTTCTAGATGCTCGGAGAGAAGAGAGAGAAAAAATTGGAGAAATTGGAGTCTCATCTGTTTGGGGCAAATCACCTACTAGACCTGAGCAAGTATTTTGTGTATATAGAACTATATGGAAAATAAGGTGACATTTGACAAGATTTTTTGACAATGCTGCATAATGGAAGAATTATATTAATAATTGAATCTTAACTTATATAAAAAACTTCCAATATAACTTAATTAGATATAGATGAGATCCTGTACAAGGGTAATACTTACACTAAGGTCAAATCCCAGTCATCCCTCTTTGCTCCTCAACCTTCAATATGATGAGCACTTGCATGATAAATCCAGAGAAAGTTAAGTAATTTATTCTCCAAATAAGTATGATATATCTGTTAATAATTAATACAATGTTTGTCCGCTTAATTTCAATTGCAAGCAGAGTTTATGCTGGTCCGGTAAGACAACTCTCAACATTGAGTCTGTCCCACCTCACATAATATCTAAAATGTAATTAATAATACATAAAGGAGAGAATAGTGTCTTAATTCTTCTTGCTACCAATCTAGGTAGACTATGGGAAAAGCTTAAAGACCAATAAATTATCTATTATTTAAATGATTTTTCAATCTAACCTAGGTATGTAGTGACTAGTGTTTAAATTAATTAAATTTTTATCATATTTTCTAGCTCTGAGGATGAAGAGGTACCACAAAGCAACACAGACACTGGTAAAGATAAGAAGAAGAAAAAATCAAAAGACAAGGAAAGCACAAAGAAAAAGTTGAAGAAATTGAAGAAAAAGCTCAAAAAAGCCAAGAAAGCTAAAAAAAAAGCAAAGAAAAAGTCCAAAGAGTCATCAAGTAGTGACAGTACTAATAGTAGTTGTAGTGAAGAGGAAATTTGGGTGGAGAAAGGAAGTTAGTATTGTTTTAAATAAACAGCTTTGTGATATTATTGAAGATGCAAGTTATATTTGCATTAACAATTTTTTTTTAAATTTTACCATTTAGCCACCCCTTCCATTCCACTCATATGTATCAGTTTATGGTATCATTCCATAAAAATATAAGCTTGACTTTTTGACACAATCATTTTTCAAAACATTGTTGGAATATATTTTATGATTTTAATTTATCACCAACTCTATTATAAAAATAAAATGATGTATGATTTTTTACAGAGGAACATGAAATTATTACAAGCAAATCCAACAAAGACGACTTAGCATCCGAGCCCTACGGCCCCACACCCCGAGTAGGCCCTACTCTCGGGCACAAGGACTTCGGTAGGGCGCTCCTGCCTGGGGAGGGCGCTGCTATGGCAGCCTTTGTGGCGGAGGGGAAGAGGATCCCGAGACGAGGAGAAATAGGGTTGACGTCTGATGAGATTGCAAGTTACGAATCTGTCGGTTATGTAATGAGTGGAAGCAGGTTGGTTTTTTGTTTTTATAATTTTTACAATAAATTGTACCAATATAGAATCAGACGAAGACCAACTCCAACTAGCTTGTAGATGAGCTGGTCACAGAGCCCTATGATCCTACACCCATTTGTGGGTAGTGGGTACCGTCTTACGAGCATAGATTGGTGGTATCTAGGCGGGATAAATGGTTATGAAATCTTAATTCTGATATTTTGTGGTCGCTATGGTTGTAGACTTGGCAAAGCCATTCACCAACACCAGAATAGCGTCTTAACTGTACTGTTATTATATAGTATAAACATATAAACAAGTATAATATATATATATATATATATATATATATATATATATATATATATATATATATATATATATATATATATATATATATATATATATATATATATATATATATTGTCGGTGCACAGACACCGTCGCATGGAAGCTGTCCGCATCCGCAAGGAGAACCAGATCTACTCGGCGGACGAGAAGCGCGCGCTCGCCGCCTTCAGCAAGGAGGAGCGCTCCAAGCGCGAGAACGCCATCCTGTCGCAGTTCCGCGACGTGCTGCAGGCGCGCTCGCAGCGCCGCACGCAGGGCCGCGGGGACGACTAGGACTAGCACGTACATATGGACGTCCCCATCAAATATCTTCCACCATCTTTCAGTTCATTTTCAGACACACTGGTCCTTAGCATCCTGTCATCTTAGTCTTCCCCTATTGAATTCTGCAGGCAGTTCTGGGTGAATTTCACCTCGCCTCGCCTTCTCAACCATTAAGGATCTATGTCCACACTAATATCCACATTCTTCCATTTACTGTAGTGTAATGTGAAAGATGTTTAAAGATACAATATTATGTATGAAATAAATAAGAATAATTTATGATAACACATATTAGGTTAACATTTACACTTGAGCAGTTATTATTAATCTTATATAGGTAATTTTTAAGAAAATCCTTCATTAATTTATTAAATGCCAATTTTTTTATTTAATTGCAATGGAAAATATTTTTGTGACACCATTGTGGTACAATTGGTACGAAAATGTCTGATTCAACTAACTTCAATTCTAGTTAGATACTATATACATACTAAATATGTAGTGAGTAGAGTGAAAGCCACCAAAGTGAAGAGACATTTAAAAAAAAAACAATGTGTAAATATAAACAATCCCATAATAAAATATGTTGTTTTATTTTCCATAACAAATGTGTATTATGAAACACACATTACATCTTCATAACTAACTTATATACAAGATATTAACAAAATGTATGAAAAATTATTTACTTACTAGTAATTAGCAAATATGTACTATACTTTAGAGATAGTGTTTAAATTACAATATAAAAAGCCGTAAATGAAATATTTTTTCTATTAACTTGATGACAAAACAAATATAATTTCACATTCTAAGTATAAAATTAAAAAAAAACAATTATGAAATTCAATGTGAAATCACAGGATTCCTTCTTCATATGATTTACTCCATGAATTTATATAGATATTTGTATAAAACGATTATTATATATAACAACTTTAGAATAAGTGACCTAACTCAAGTCTATATATAATTAGTATAAGTCTATATCTTTGTTTTATTTAAAAACTGGCAATAAATAGAACATTTTGAGTTAGGTCACCTTCATTCTAAAGGTGTTATTTATGTATGTAGTTTTACATATTTTAATGTTTTACATATGTGTCGGCCATTGTTGGCATCAGTCTCAGTTTTCATGTGATTGCATCCATTGGAGCATCTACATTTATTTAAATAAACAAAAAAAAATTTTTTTATTATGCCTTTAGAATAATATGTTATAAATGTGGTCAATGTCAAACAAATCCTGATGAAGACAGAATTACTATAAATTGAACTGGAAATTATACTTGCAAATTGAATATATACATCTGCACTTCTATGCTAATATTAAGCTGAAGACTGTTCGCTTGTAGTTACTGATTCAAGTATATTTTTTTTATGTTGAATATTTAATTTATCTAACTATATTCAGCTATCTCAGGCGTTAATATGTCTTACATGTCATACACAACTGTTAGAAATGTTCAGCAGCCAAAGCTAATGTGAGCATGAAAATGATTTAACATTATATATTTGTGCCTTGCGACTCAATCAACATACAATTTTATATTTCAAATAGTAACTCAAGCAAAAATCATACTAGTAGTAGTAGCAGAATTTTTATACATTAGTATAAAAATTACCATTTTAATGTACACTATTTAATATACAAAAATAAAAATTTAATTATATTTTATCTAATTTATTAATATTTTCACATTTATCACTTGAGGGATTCAAATGTTCAATTCTTCAAACTTAAACACAATCAATGTTTTGTAATATGTTATTTGAACCCCTCATTCTCATTTCTAAGGCATTGTAACAATTTAACCGGAACTCATCTTCCTCTCACATTGAGTTATATGTTATTTTAACATAATTTACTTAAATGTTTCATTTAAACAAAACTTTACTGTACTTCCAATATTTTTTATAAAAAAGAAATATATATGTATTAACAATTGTAATACCTATAGTAAATAGTATTTATAAACTAGTCAAATTTTAATGATTACTTTCTCTACCAAATTCGGTCATACTATTTACAATCCAATATCTAATTTAATACAAAAAAAATAATTTCTTAAACACAATTTGGTAGTTTAGCCTGAATAATGTATTTACATACAATACACTATATAAAATTTTAAAAGTATTTATATTGATATGGGCATACTATTAATGCATCTCTGTTCTCCACTTCCTAATATATTATATAGACATTGCCAAATACTACACTTTACTTGATAAGAATAAGCATTCTCTTAACCCTTGTTACATTAACTCATAATCTTAAAAAGAACTTGCACTGATATTTAAGCCATATTATCTACAGCATAACTAATTTAGTGCGATTCCTTTGTATTCTGGACTAACATTTCCAGACACTGCAGCATCTAAACACTCGACACGCACACACTGTACACTAATCCCTGTCATATTTATTATTTTATTATTTTATTTATTCTTTAGTAAAACTAGACCACAGAACTTTTCCCACACTTGGTTTAGAGTGTTCATGATGACACTAACAATATTGCCATGCTTGACTAACTTGGCTTTACAAATCTTTGCGCTATTAATTAACTGTGTTCTCCTTTTGCTTGTCCAGGTAGGCATTGCAAGTCCTTAATACAACTAATTCACAATATTTTTTAAATACTCGGCTGACTTTGCCTGGTAAATCCAAAACGTAATAATACTAACACTTGTTTTTCCAGCAAATATAACCCAAATTCACTGCATTCTTCTCGTACTTGGTCATCTTGGTCGTCAAAGTGCACAGCTACTTGAAGGAGAAACGTGAACTGATCTAGAACACACTGGCACCATATTGATATCTCGCCGGCTTGCAAGTCCTCGGCGAATACAACCATGTAGTTTGCTATGTACTCTTCTCGTACTTGGCCAACTTGGCCTTGCAAGTGTTCAGTTCAGCTGCCAAGTTGGCGATGGCGGCGTGCGCGGCGAGCAGCTGAGAGCGCAGGTACTTGACGGACGAGCTCTTGACGAACTGCTCCGGCACTCGCACCGTGTTGTCTGCGGGGGCGGGCTCCGTGTCCATGGCGTCTGGCGGCTCCGGGGCGGGCGCGGGCGCGGGCTGCGGGCGGAGGGGGTTTGAGCTTTGACTTTGCAAAAGTGACTTATACATTACAATACAATTTATAGTAAATATTTTATTCTACTCTGTCACTAAGTAGGAAATAAATAGTAAATATAATGTAAAATTAGAATTAAATGCGCAGAATATATTTTTTCTTACGACAGTTTAAAAGTTGAAAAAAAAAATTTAATTTAAAATTTAAATTATAAATTCTTTTTAAATCTCACTGTGTAATAGACCATCTAAAAGCTGTAAAGAATAATGTTGCGAAGCATGTCGAAGAATTTAAACTTATAAAATTTAATGCCTGAATATAATAAAATAGTATTTTATTATTATTTTCATATGAAAAAGAAATAACCAGAAACTGTTCAAAATATTGGGGATAAAATTTTTATTTACATTTCAATTGAAGATAAAATTTTTATAAACATTAGATGAATTATAATTTTTTTTCGCTCTGGCAACAAGACAAAGCCTACACTGAATATCAATGTACTGAAAATTGTGCACAAAGTATGAAACGGAGTGATTACTCTCTGCCCTCCCTAACATACCCTCCATATGCTATCTCATTTATATTACCTGTAAAGCTGACAACGTGATAGTCGAGGTGGGCGTCACCACCGGCATGGACATACACAGTGACGTGGGCATGGGGGTGGGAGAAGACGTAGACACATTAATGATGGGCATAGCGGCGGAAGTAGCCACTGTCGACATGGCAGAGGAAGTGGGCGTGGGCGTGGACGTGGACGTGGGCTTGGCAGTGGCTAGGAGACGTGATAGATTTGCCTTGTTCAGAAGTAGCTTTAGTGCAGGCCGAGGACGCGTTTTGTTTTCACTGTTGGCGCTTGACACGTGTACTAGTTTTACTTTCTGGAAATAAAAATAGGAAAAAATATATAAATATACATACATACATATACACATATACATACATACATACATGAGCTGATATATATATATATATATATATATATATATATATATATATATATATATATATATATATATATATATATATATATATATATATATAAAGTCAAACAAACACTAAATATTAAGGGAAGCTTATGAAAAAATTGGTTAAACCGTTTCAGAGATTCACATGCACAAACGAACAGACAAACATAAAAATTCAAAAAAGCATTACATTGATACACATCCTCAATAATATAATTTTTTATATATTTTTAATGTACAGACAGCGATCAGCTTCATTTTTATTATATGTATAGATAAGAGGTATATCAATTTTCTTTGAAACTAACCTGTAAATCACTCGGATGTATAATCTTCTTGATCATTTGATCACTTTTATTTAACGTGACCAACTTAACAGGCTTGCCGGCGCGCACCGAGCGCACCGCCCTCGCCCTCACCACCACATTCTTCCCCCCCACGCCCCCCACTCCCCCGAAGCCGCTAATACCGGCACTCACACTATTGGTCACTGCACTATTGTTCACTATCCTGGTGTTCACTAGACTATTGGTCACAGTACTATGTGCACTGTTCACTATGTTGGTGTCACTCATTTCTATGTCGGTGATAGTGTTGCTTACGGAAGTGTCACTTGTAGATGAATTACGAAGGGCGCTGTCCAGTAATATTTGATTCTCGTTCGGTTCATTGCCACTCTCTTTTAACATTAATTTACCGGCATCTGAAAATGTTTATTATAATATTATTCATCTCCACCGCATTTACACCCGAATATTCCTAGATCGTATATATTACCTGAAAGCACGACAGTGCGGCCGCTGCGCAGCGCTGTGAGCACGGTGCAGCCGCGGTCCGCAGGCAGCAGCGTGATGCCGTGCGCGCGCAGCAGCGCCGCGCCCTCCGCCCGGCCCGGCCCTGCGCCTGCGCCTGCGCCTGCGCCTGCGCCCAGCTTTGAGCCGCCTGTCCTTGCGCCCGCCGCATTCGTTTCTGAACTCGATGATATATTTATGGGCTGAAAGTGAAATGATAATTGTTTTCAGAAACTATCAAGAAGTAGATGTACATGATCTATGGAACGTAAAATTACCTCAGTTTTAGATTCTATAATGATAGTTTTTTCAGGATTTATTTTCACTTTCGCTTGCACAGTTGGTTTGATGTCTTGCAGTCCTAGAACAAACGTGAATAATAAATTTACTATTTACTCCTCGCCAACTTAACAACTTACAACGTTCAACACTTACTTGAAACAGATACAAATTCCGTCGCCTTGGGCATATCTTCGGTCGTCGTCTGAGCGGCTTGCGCCGCCTCGGCCGCGTCTAGCAGGGCTATGACGTCACGTCTCCTGTACTTAATGGCCAGACACCTGGCGGTTTTCCGGAACTTGCACTGCACTTTCATGTCCGCGCCGCGCCGCAACAGCTCGGCCACGGCCGCAGCGTGGCCGCGGGCTGCGGCCCAGTGCAGGGGCGTCATGCGCAGCATGTCCCTGCAGTCCGGCACGGCGCCGTGCTGCAGCAGTAAGGCGACCACCGCGGCGTGGCCGGAGTAGGCGGCGAGGTGCAGAGGAGTCCGCTCCACCTTGGTGCGGGAGTCGCGGGACACGCCGGCGCGGAGCAGCACCGAGCAGGTGTCCACGTGGTTGTTTGCGGCCGCTAGGTGCAGGGGGGACGTGCCCAGCTGCGAAAGTAAAAATAATAAAATATGTCCATGGTATCTATAATACTTATTCTTTAGCACTTATAAAACAAATATATCTACAAATATACAGTTCAATATGTTGTTTCTTAACTTTCAAAGTTAAAATTACATCAAAGTTTTTTTCTAAGTAAATGATGACCACTGAGACAGAATAATTAGATAAAGTTAATTCAGATTAACTGATATGAAATAATCATCACAAGGTAGTAGGTAGGTAGTAAGTAGTGAAAAATTAAGTAAACAAAAAATATCAAAAACATCAAGAGCTCACCCAATCAGTGGTAAACGGGGCACCCTTAGCCATCAGATCCAACACAGTGGCAGTGTCCCCCGCGCGCGCCGCCAGCAGCAGCCGGCGCCCCAGCTCCAAGCTACTGGCGGCGGCGCGCGCGCCCGGCTGTGCATTTGTACCATCTAAGTTGTCTGACTGGGAATATTATGTTAGTTTAAGCTAGATAATTATATTGAAAACATTACATATTGATAGACTAGACGGATCTAAACACCGTAGATGGTATATATCAAAGCCACTACAAGCACACTTACAGCTAGGCATTGTTCCACGGTGCCTTTGCCATATATATGCCATAATGTTCATAAATTAAAAAAAATACAAATACTAAATCATTATCAATCGTCCCTATTTTCATTTATGTTCAATTTAGAGTATAACATAGTTTCAAGTTTTGCAAAAAACTATTTTTAAGATCTGTAATTCTTCCTTATGTTAGAAGTTTTATAGACCAAAAAGTGTATCAAAAAATATAAAGATATTAATTTATACTTTTTCCTATAAAGTTTGCATTTGCTATATATTATTTGGTCTTGAATATAACATTGGCACCTGTCCCTACCATACTTCCTACTTTCCTTCCTTCCATTTAATAATCCAAGTAACTATAGACAGAATATTTCCTATAATAATAATATTTACTATTTTAAAAAATATATTTATATAAGAAACTATGGAACATTAATGTTTTAAATATAATACAAAATGGTATTAATATTTGGAGCACACTTGCCCACTTTGATTCTTTCTGTAAATTAAATATATAGGTACTTATATCCAAAATTAACATAGATATAAGATAAAAATGGAGTATAAATGAAAACAACAAAAATGTAATCTGCAAACTAAACTTGAAAGTAAAAATAATCACTTAAATACAATATATTTACTTATTGTATCCTAATGGTATTTTAAGATACATTTTAACTGAAAACAATTACAAATTTAAGGATATTATTTTCTCACTTACTTTATAAATATATGAAAAGATACTATAATTTTTACTTACTGGTATAGTTAACATACTATAATTTTTACTTACTGGTATAATCCGAGGGGATGATAATCGTACAATTACATCTTCACCACAAATATCTGTTGTCATGTTTAAAAACCTACAAGAAATATTTTATTAACTTCTGTATGTCTTGAATAACAATAATTCGCCGATTTCGTAATTACGATCATAATGAGAATATATAAAATTGTATATAATAACAATTTAATTAAATTAGATTATTTTATAATCTGAATTTTAATTTTGCATGTTAAAATACAACGACTGTATAATATAACAATATTTTGAAAGTGTTTATAACGCCCCATAAAACTATTTGACGGGGACATTTTGGTAATTTGCAATGGTATTCGATGCTTAGTAAACATTTCGCTCTTTTTGACAACTTTTCCAACTAGTCTCTACAATAGGCCACAGAAACAGGATAAGGATGTTGAAATCAAAGCTTTTACAATGCACTTTCGATCAATCTCACACTTCCTTTTCCTGTCTCAACGGAAGTTCTCTAATGGCTCTACTATTAGTGTCTATTTTATACAGAAATAACAAAAGATTCATACTTACTAATTAATGCCGCTCAAACATTTCAGTTTCGCTCTTATAGTGTTATTATTTAACAACAAAATGTAGACGTCAACACATATTAGTAAGTTTTTACTCGCTGGGATCTAATTTTATACCGCGAAAACAAACGTCAAGTATTTTTTTTCTTTAAATTTATGACGAAAATACCAAAATAAAAAGAAACCAGATATTTTAAAATGTTAAACAAACACTTTCAAGCTGAATTTATACGGAATATCTTGGGAAATATACTTTGTTATAAATATTTGAAGGTTATTTTCTATATAGAAATTGACAAGATTGGTAAACCTGTTTTTGTATAGACAATGCTACTCTATAACTTATAGCAATAATATACAATTTAAATGTTGTTCACTTATACATCATTTTAAATATATTTAAGAAGAATTACATACAAATAATATTAAAAAAAATATTGTTTATATTGTCGTAATTGAAAAATAAAATTTCATAATGTTGGCAGCCATCATTCTGACGTTCTCATTTAGTAATGACGTCAATTGCGCACATGACGTCATTGACGGATGTAAATAAACTTGGTGAAAATTCAATTTTCACTTTTAATTACTTTTGTAAGGGCATCTTAAACAGAATGAAGCTTTCCACACCAAGATATACTTTTAGTTTAATAAGCCAGTTAACATTTATGTTTTGCGACTTAATATTTAATTGCGTTAGTTTATTTCCTAGAAGTCGTGATGGTTTACTCGTGATATTTATGTAAGTAGAGCAAATATATAAATTATGAAAATAAAAACCTTTACCGGTCTTTACTAATATTTTCTATAGATTTCAGGATTTATTTCTGGTGCTTTCAATAACGACCATTTTAATTACATTCTTTTCAACATATTTATTCCAAGTAAGTAATATTTAGTAAATTTAAATATAATTTACTATAACAAATAGATTCACAAACAAATAGATTCACGCGGTATTTATTAATATTCCAGGCAGGTCTAGTAGAAGTATTAATTCGCAAATTCAGGGCAGCGGGTTCAGTGGTCATAGCATATGTAGTGGCTAGTGTGGTGCTGCATGCAGTCTGGTTGTTGGAGAAATGGGGAGATCCAGACTCTGTGTCTACACCTATGTTGATTGTGTTGTTCACTTTTCAAAGATGCTGTAAGATTTTTTTCTAATAAAAAGTATACATGTGTAAAAGTAAACTCAAAGTTTAACTTTGAGTTTTGAGCTTATCTCATTGTTTTGACAGGAGTGTGGAGAGTTGTGTAAATCTGTTATTATTTTTCAGTATCTCCATGGTATTACTTTTTCTACAAGAGAGCAGCATTAAGAGTGAGCGATCCTCGTTTTTATGAAGATATAGACTGGATTAATCAACAACTGCAGTCAAATTGAAATTCCTCCATAAAGCAGCAAGAAAAATGCCATTATAAATAAGACAAATATTACTTATGGTGAAAATTGTTGTGATTGATTTATTAGAATATAATTTGCTTAATATCTAGTCATCAGGCAGTCAGTACAATAATATTTAAGATTAATAAAAAATATTTTTTTCTATTACAATATTTATAATAACAGTACAACATTCCATTTGTACAATTGTAGAATAATATAATTTAATTTAACATAATTATTAGTTATTTTAAGTTTAAATAAAAAATATAACTATGTGTATTGTCTAGTCAAAAGTAAATTTCAAATTAATTACAGAACTTTATAATTCCAGAGAAAACAAATAGCCGGAATTGAAGTAGATCCAAAGTGTTATTGAATTAAACTTAATATACTTTAATTGATATATTTCACAAAAGTGTTCTAATGTTACCTGCAAAGTAAATACATTTGTTGAATATTTCGTTATTCTTAAATATTTGCTTTCTGGTAATGTTAGTAATAATATTTTCGCAGAGGATGGTTGTGGGTTCAATTTCCACTTAAAAGAAATAATTGTTTTTATTTTCTCACTGGCTAGAAGACAAAGCGTTGTGTTGAATTTCTGAATGAACAGGTTCCCTGTTCACGGTTCTGCATATCTTACAAGGAACCGTATCCATCCCCTGTTCCAGTTTACTTTTTTTATAAAGAGTACAGTGTGAATTCCTTCTAAAATAATAAACAACACGTATGATAGTTATAGCAAATTTATAGTAGAATACGATGTATCTAACATTTCCGTAAATGAAAAGTGAGACTAACTGACATAATAAAATATAATGCTAAAACAATAAAGTAATAATTAATAAACTGTAGTTTAATTTTTGTATGAATTATGTAGTGATGTGTCGGATCGTTAATAAAGTATATTCGCCAATACGGATATTTAGTGTCAAGATCTGCGAACTTATATTAACTTTTTGAGTGCCAACATTCAAGAGCCATTACTCCTACTTAATAACCTTTACTTTAATTTAATGACAAACAGGTGCATGTTAACAACAACACTATATATAATGATTCCCCGTACAAACTAACATCAACTAACCGGTCATTTGAATGGAAGACTGATTTTTTTTTTTCATTTTCTGTTGGCTAGGACAAAAACTTGTTTTTCGGTAAATTTATTATAAAATATTATCTATATATTAAAAGTTAATATGATAAAAGATCCGCCATAGCAGTCACCGATACGGATACAATTTCTTCAAATACTACAAATCTATAATTTTTTCAAAGGTCTTTAAATTCCCCGGATAGCAAGACTGATATCAGACACATCACTAGAATTATGATACCCAAAGATATTGAAATCTATTTATGAAACTATGAACAAATATTTAAAATCAAAAATTTTTAACATAATATATATTAATAAGCTTACTTGCTAGACAAACTAGCTTTGCGCTTAATTGCACTCGGATTTTTAACTTGTGTTGATATTCAAAGCATGTATATGTGTGTATTTTAGTTTTAACTTTAACTACTATAACGATTTATAAGAATAGCTAATATACTATCTTACTTTGTAATGTTTATTTAATTACATAATAAACTGTAAAATGTAAAATGTTATATTCTAAAAACATAAAAAAAAATTGTTAAAATAAATATGACATAATTCGTCGTTTGATTTCACATAATTCATAACAATTACAAGAAATTTTATAAATTTTTGAAATGACGTGAAAATATATTTCATTTGAAATAACTTATTTAATTTTACATCACGCTATTATTTTTTATATCTGTGCAAAAATGAAATAACAAAGCTTGCCGCCAAATAATATGTCAATTTCTGAGTAATTTTAAAACAAGTTGTAAATAAAACCATATTATGAATTTAAGGCGCATTTAATTATATGGAGATAAATTAGCGTAATAAAATTTTATATAATATAACATGAATGTGAACCGACAAATATTAATTTTACAAAGGTACAAGTATATTTCTTATCGCATTAGAGGTAGGTCCATTTCGTATATAAGCACTTTTTCTCTTAAAATTTATAACTTAAGTACTAAGAATATTTTTACTACGCATTTTTGACTGTTGTCGTTTAATAATAAATATTGCTTGTTGATATATTGTCTTCGGGACTTTAGACAAAAGATTTCTTTAATTTTAACAAGTTATAATTATAATCTTCAATATTTTTTTTATAATAATGGTTTGATAAAAATATATTTTAAAAGTTGAAGTTATGTTGAAACTGTAGCTTGAATTTTAAATTTTGTTGGGTAGATAAGATGATATCTGTAACATTTCAGACTTGTTTTTTTACTTTTTGGTTGTATTGTTAGAAAAGAATATGCCAAATGTATTGTATGATAAGGTCATCTAACCAAATTTTATTTTACATAAATTCTATTGAAATATAAATAATTGATGTTAGTACAATTTACAATTAACCCTTTTTTATAAATATAGGTATATTCTATAGCACTGCAATAAAGTCAAGTAAAATGTAGGTTTTACAACAAAATTTTTATTTTGTAAATATTTGTTTTAATAAGAAAGTCTTCAATTTATTTGTATTCTGCGTAGCACTCTTGTTGTATCTTGATGAAGGTGTATCAGAACTTCGAACGACAAATAGGACAATTTGACTTGTTGCTGGTAGCAAACCATTTGCGCTGTGAACAAAAAAATGATACTCACTAAACATTTCATCAACATTTGTAGCTGTTAATAAGAAAGATTATTTATTTTATCCTGGTTGGCCGGTTGCTTAGAACAAAGCGCTAATAGAAGTCGTGTGATGGTTCACCAGGCACTGCGCGTGGAACTCGTTCTTGCAGGTGTGGCAGGGCGCGGCGGGCAGGCGCGCGCGCGGCGCGGGCAGCAGGCGGCAGTAGCAGATGTAGCACACGGGCGCGGCCGCCACGCGCGACGCCAGCGCCGTCACCCACATCTTGGCCGCGTTCAGGAGCGAGCCGTTCTGTGGACCGAGTTAGCCTCTGATTGTAAACGAGATACTTGCGGATTCCCGGAAATAACCGATGCGGTAAGTCAATTATTTTTGGTTTCTCATTTTGGTGACATTGACTATCTTAAGACTAAGTTCACTCTGCCTGCATTGTTATATGCAGCACACAGCGTGAAGCCAAAAAAAGAAGCCTGCCGTAAACGTGCCGGGTATCGTCGAAAATGTGATGCTATAGACCACGTCATTATATATACACTGACTTTTACCTGCAGCTGTCCATCTGTGCAGTCAGAAGAAATAGTTTATTTAAATTCTTTAATAATAAGCATATTATGAGTGTGTGAGTTTATTCAGGCCCTAGATACGGTGACAAACATCAGAACGATTAACTCGATATAATATAATATATATCTTTCTTCAAATGGAATACCTCACAAAAATAATATCAAATTTGCTGCTCCTAAGATAAGCGCGGTAAGCCAAACAATTTTTTGTGCTGTATAATAATATAGGATAGTCAAGTAGTCCCGAGGTACCTGGTACGCCAGATACATCACAATCCACTGCGTGTCCTGTCCGTGCCCGTGGCCGTGTGCGGGCGCCAGCGCGTGCGGCGTGCTCACGCGCGGCGGCGTCAGCGGGTGCTCCTCCGAGAACTGGATGCAGAGCGACAGCGTCTGCTCCTCCACGCTGAGGAACAGCTGCACTTCTGCGCGCGACCATTGGATCGAAACCTGGAAGCATATAACCAGCACGGGTGCTATGTAAATATTTTGTCTGAGGGATTTACTGCTGTTGACCGCGAATGTTTTTATAGCGTCACGTCAAATAAAAATGAGCAGGATGGGAGCTCAGGAATAGGAAAAAAGGGACAGCATAGCGTGCTATCATTATGGCATCGTCGGTGTCTAGGGAACGCTGGGCGTCAAAGTGTGGAGGATGAAGAGGATGAGGAGCTTACTCAGCCGCTTGAACAATCAGAGGATTAGCGCTTGGCCAGCGCTCTATAAACACCGACCTGCGTGTCGGGCAGCTCCGCGGCCCGGTCCCGCAGCGCGGCCAGCTGCCGCCGCAGCAGCAGCGGCGCCACCGCGGCGCGCACCAGGCGGCGCAGCGCGGCGGCCGGGCGCGCGTCCAGCGCCGCCGCGTACGCGCGCGCGCCCGCGCCCGCCACGCCGCCCAGCGCCGCCGCCAGCACGCCGCACGCCAGCGCGCCCACCACGCCGTGGTCGCACCACTCTGTGAGAACATTTAAACGTAGCTAGCTGACGACGTGAACGAGTTGTGACATTCGATCGAGTCGATGAGAATGCACGACTCGGAGGTCGGAGCGCTTGGTTTTCAAAAGGGACGGGTAGGAATACCGCCACTTCAATTTTTTTATGTTCCTTAAAAATTTTATGTTCCAAAAACAGGTCATTAAAATTTTAAGAAAATAATATATTGTACAATAATTGTGTAGATCTTTACAAAAAAATAACCGAGAATAGAATCGGGAGGCTACATGTTGAGTGTAACCGTAAGTGCTCACCGTAGACGCGCAGCGCCGGCGCGGCCTCGAAGTGCGCGAGCAGCGCGGGCGGCAGGGCGCGCTCCTGCAGCGCCGCCGCCGGCAGCAGGCGCAGCGCGTGCGGCAGGATGTGGCCGGCGTACTCGTGCTCCCTGCGCAGGGCACAGCGGTCGTTAGTAGCACGTTACGCGCGAACGGATGCATGCTCGTTAGTAAATGACACCACGTAGTACATGAGCACCGACCTGGCCAGCTGCACGTAGTAGTGGTGCAGGTCGCGGCGCGCGAGGCCGGCGCGGCGCAGCAGCGCGGCGGCGGCCAGCAGGCCCGCCAGCGCGAGGCGCGCCGCGTCCGACGCGGGCACGATCTCGCACGTGCGCGCGCACACCCTGCGGCGCACACGCGTACTTTATAAATATATGTATTTCGTACTCTTACATAAAGTAGAGTAAATCATTACAAATTTATATGTATTCCGCATATTATTGGCCGGAGAGGACCTGGTGCCGCTCCGTTGTTCACTTATGAGAGGTTTCGAAGACGTGCGGTATTACCAAAATAAAACAAAGTAATTAATTCCTCATAGCGATTGAATACACAATCATAGCATATAAAAAAAACTAAATTAAAACAAGGTATGTGTGTGTGTGTGTGCTCACTCGACGTCCTGCAGCGCGGCGTCCAGCAGGTCGTGCAGCGCGTGCACCGGCGCGTGCAGGCGCTGCAGCGACAGCTGCGGCGCCGCCTCCTCCGCGTTGCCGCCCCACTGTGACAGCTTTTCCGCTGGTTTTTACGATTAAAATAAAATAATGTGTACGATCGAATTCCCATGATTGCGGGAATTTATATTTAACTTAATGTCTTTTCTTCGTCTAGTCTTAAAATAAAGCAGCCTCCTACCAGTGGACTATTTATTAGTATAGAGCGATCGTTCCATTCCTAAGCTTTACTATGCTTATCGAAAAGTATTCTTATTTCTGATTAATTTTTTAATTATTTTCAATAAATTTATAATAATTTTGCATTACTAAAATTGAAAATTGAATGTTAATTTTATTGTGTTACTGAATGTCCTTGCAACAACATTAGGTTCATTTATAAATTATACGTACATATATTACTGTTTATAGGTAATTTGTTTCAAATTCAAATCTTTTCAATTACCTACATTCAAAATATATCAGTTCAGAAACGTGGGGGCAAACTTTCAGGCGATGGCTTAGATTTGTTCAGATTGGTAAAAATGAAGCTATGCATATAAAGAAATATTCGAATGTCAGTATCTACCGTCGTCCAACACCAAGGGCTTGTCCACCGCGTCCAGCGCCGCGTAGGCCAGGTAGAGGTGGGCGTGGTGGGCGACGCCCCGCAGCGCGCGCGCGGCCGCGCCCGCCACGCCCCCCGCCAGCGGCGCCAGGCGCGCGGCCGGCACGCGCTCCCACTGCAGCAGCGGCGCGGCGCGCAGCAGCGCGTCCAGCACGGCCGAGCGGCTCAGCGTCATCGGCCCGCTGTGGTCGTCTGACGAAATATTATTTACTTGTGTTTACTGAATTATGTTTATTCAGTTAAACAGAGTGTCGCCGTCTGTGAGACAGTAGCGAAAGCAGAGATATAGCCGAGAATTAATGAATATAGATCTTTTTCAATCTATGCATACCATATATGCGACATTGTCGTAAGTTAAAGAATTACCAGGTGCCCCTCCATGCCACTTGTTTATAAAAGAGCGCGCAGCATTACCTTGGAGATCAGCGTGGTGTTGAAGTGCAAGTTATAGTGTTTGTGAAATCAGTGCCGGTTAGGTCAGTGTTTGTGAAAGTAATTGTAAAAGTCAGACTAATTATCTGTGGCTGTTAATTGAAATTATGCATTCTAGTGAAACTATT
This sequence comes from Dione juno, assembly GCA_037127375.1. Classification (NCBI taxonomy): domain Eukaryota; kingdom Metazoa; phylum Arthropoda; class Insecta; order Lepidoptera; family Nymphalidae; genus Dione; species Dione juno. Next base: position 6,101,248 of record JAXRJS010000043.1, read on the forward strand.
TAGTGAATATTATTATGTTCGTGAATATAATGTGAACATAGCGACTGTTGTTTTAATGACATCGTGAGTCGAGATTTCCATACTACGTGTGAAGACGACATGAATAGGGCCATCTCGTCCATCCTATCAACCTTCAGCTTAAACTCCGATATGTAGTAAACATATACTACTTGAAACAGAATACTCACTTAACACAGCACTAATGAATTCAAATAGATTAACATTAAGGTCGGGTGCGAATATATCCTTCCATTCGTCGGGGAGCGCCGCCACGTGCGCGGGCGGCTGCTCCCTCTGCGCGCGCGCCGGGATGTCCGCTATGAACGCGCGGACCGCCTCGAACAGCTCCAGCACGGCCTGCGACAGCATCGCCACCTGCGGCGACGAGGTAAGCTCGTGTTGTATACGTTGACGCTAGGAACATCTCAACGCTGGGCGACGCCTAGCCAAGCGATTACAGACACAATAAGAAATAATAATTTTTTATTTAATCCTTGTTAAATTTTGTGTTTTTTTTAATTTAATTTCTAGGTTTTGTAGATTTTCTATAATTTGCAAGGCTATAACCGTTTTTTAACATAGTAAAGAATGGTAATATTACAAGATCTTCGTGACCACTTATCTATCGTCCGCTATGTAACATATTCTACACCTCTACCCTCGCGCACTCACCTTGGCGCAGCCCCAGAGGTGCGCGCTGTCCCGCAGCGAGGAGACCAGCGAGCACAGCGTGATGGTGGTGAAGTCCCAGTGGTGCGCCGGCAGCCGCCAGCCGCGCGCGCGCACCTCGCGCCGCAGGTAGCGCGCGATGCACGCGTTGTGCACCGCCTGCGCCCACGCCGCCGACACCAGCTCCCTGCGGAGGCGTTTCATGACATTAATACTACATTCTCATCCATAACGTCCGAGATGACATTGTGGAGAGTGTAACGTCTCCTTACTTATATCTCACCTCTCGTACAACATAAGCTCGTTGTGCGTGTAGTAGACGTCGACGACTGCGTCCAGCGCGCTCGCGCCCGCGCCGCCTTGCAGCCGGCCGTGCAGCGCGCGCGCCGCGTCGCCGCCCGCCGCGCTGACGCTGCGCAGCATGAGCGCGCACAGCGTGCTCGAGGACGTGTCGGACGTGTCGGACGACCATTTGGATTGTGCCTGTTGTGTGTAAAAGTGTTTTTTTTTTCCGAAACGAAATATATTTATCATTTCAATAGAAAACTAAAAATAATTATTTTTTAGTTCTCAGAAATGCGACAGTACCTATTTGGTAAATAATAAATTAATATGGTACATTTTTTGAATATTTTTATCACATAATTCTACACTTTTATTCTAAAAAGATGGCAGCGAGCGATTTCAGCTAGGAAAAGTAAAATATTTTTCAAAACAAAATACAATTTTGAATTCCGCTACTCAATACGCTAAGTCCAAAATTCGTGTACAAAACGGAAAGCAGAGAGACTTGATATACGCGGAATAAAAGCGTTACCTAAAAAAATATACATGCTATTGTGGTTACCTGCAAACTATGGAAGTATCCAGTACCAGTAACGATTTCCTCCAACCTGCTCATATCTATAGATCCCATTCCACATTCTTTTTCCACTGGATTTTCTATGACTTCATTTTTATTTTCTTCCTTGTTTTGCACATTTCCTCCATTTGGAGTAACCTCAATTTTAATATTTTCATTTTGACAAGGTGGTGACAATTTTTCACCGCAATCTTTTGGACTTTCCGAAGTTTGATTTCCTTTAGCCGGCGAAATTATTTCATTGTCAATTTTTGGACTTTCTGGTGTTTGGATTGATTTTTCTTCTTCCTTTTGTGTTTTTTCATTAATTTTGAAGTCCAAGAAACTTCTAGCAAATGCCCAATAATAACCATGTACTGCGGCGGCCTCCGACAAGTGGGAGAGGAGCATGCTCTTAGTATCTAATGATATTTCTGATAATATATCTTCTATTAGCTTTTCTATTCTTTGTTTTGAGTCTCTTATTACTTCGTAGTGTGGCCACTAAAAAATATAGATCAATTGTTATAATAATAACAAAAATTTAAATAGTAGTTGCGTAAAATTACCGTTAAATGTAAATAAATATAATCTGTTTATTTCGTATAAAATATAAAAAATAATAATAATTGTGTATTATTACTTACAAAAGCGTATCTTTCATACAATGAATTAAGTATAACAAAATCATATAGCATTGAACTGAATAATTCTTTATAATATTGGTCCTCCAACAGTCCTTCTCGCCAGGCCTCCGTCACTCCGTCCTCCTCGTCAAGGCATTCGTTTTTACTTAACATGGCCCTCAAGAAGAATGCTCGAAAAACACTCTTATTTACATAAATCATAAGATCTTCTTTCACTAATTCTTCATCTTCTTTATCGGCGCCGCTTACGACCTTCTGTATGAATTCATTGTCATCTTCAAAAGGACAGTTTAAGTGTCCAAATATGCAATCTGATTTTAAAGCGAATATTTCTAAAGGCACTTTTGGTTTTGGTTCCATTTGGAATAGTTGTTTTGTAAGAATGACTACTTCGTTAATATTTTTATTTGTATTTGTTTCGCTAGATATCAGAAGATATGGACAGAGGGTGCACGCGTGTTCCACGCGGGTCATGTCCAGCGTTTCGTTACTGAAAATTTTAAACAAATTATTTAAAGTTAGAGTGGTTTGAAATGATATTATTTAGACGCTGGTGTTGTCATTTTAATTATTACTTGGTATTATAGTTCGGTTTGTTTAGTTTTAAAATATCTAAAAACGTTGCAATTTATGTCATCAACCAAATTCTGAAATAAAGCAATCGGAAACCCATGTTTATCCGTACGTACTCGTAAACGTATGCGTGCAACATCCCCAGGGCGTCCCCGACGAGCGAGGCGGGGGCCGCGTCGCGCCACGCCGACCGCGTCTCCGCCCACGCGTCCGCGCTCGACCACGAGCCTCTCTGCGGACACCACGTTGTATATTGGTGGGTTTATTCATTAGGTGGGGCGTCCGGCCGACCGACACGAGCTGTGAGCTCACCATAACGTTCAAGTTGAGCTGGAACAATTTCAACAGCAGAGGCGAAGCTCTAGCTTGCAACGACGTACTCGCCAGCGCCGCGGCCACCTGCGCCGCCAGCGCCGCGCTGCTCTCGTCCGCGTGCGCGTGCGCGTGCGCGTCCGCGCGGGCGAGGCGCGCGCACAGCGCCGCTACGATGCTTGCTACTGCTGACTCGTTTATCATTACTTCTGTAAAATATACGTTACGGAAGTGGTTCAGACAAAGACAGAATAAAACCGTTTGTTATTTAAGAAGTACTTTTTTTATCTTACTTATACGCTGAATCAAATTAAATGTATTTTATTTTCTTCATTTTGATAATCATGTGATTAGATTTTTAAAATAAACTGTAATAATAGTTGTATTTAATTTAAATAAATAAAATAATACCCCGCAGTAAGTACATATAACGCAGTATTGAAAATACTTATTTAAATAAACGTATTACTACGTTCCTGTTTCATTTTTAATACTATGTAATATATAAAAACTAAGTAAGCAATAATGATAGGAAATAAAAATAATTCAATTTTTGAGTAGACATCGATCTCAGAACTGTCGCGTTGTCGCGAAGTCGGATCCTGTGTCGCTATGTCTTGTATAGGCCGTGAATTTCAATAATTTAGACACAAAAACAGGGTAAAGTAGTCCTAAGAGGCGACTGACCTCCGTCGTCCCCGTGCGCGAGGCACGCCCCCAGCAGCGCGCGCGCACTCGCCTCGCGGCGGCCGCACAGTGCGGACGCGCACGCGCCCGCCGCCTCGCCGCGCAGCCAGCGCCGCGCGCCGCCCGCCCCGCCCCGCGCGCCCGCCCCGCCCGCCGCCGCGCACAGCGCGCGCTGCAGGCACCACTCCACCAGCGCGGGCGGGAACTGAAAGTTAGTTCATCTTTGAGTAATGAAATGATTCAACTTTTATAATAAAAATACGTTCTGTATAAATCTACTTGCTATATTGCAATATAGTAAAAAAACAAGTAACCCACCTGTTCGAAGGAGCCGTACATGGCGTCCTGTTCTTCTTCACTGAGATATTTCGCCATTAGGAACAAAATCTCGAGCAGCGCCTTGCACCTCATGGTGTCGCCGCAGAGCCAACGTCTCAGCACTCTGTCGTAAAAACTGTACGCAGTGTCCGCGTTGTAGTGTTTAGATATCGACAAAAACAGCTTTTTCGCTATCAAATTCGACCAATAATGTTATTAAAGCACTAAACACAGCGGTAGACATTGATTTATTATATGCAAAATCGAAGTACTGACAACAAGTCCTCTCCACCAGGTCGTTCAGATTGTGCCTATATCTGTCTATTAAGGTTTTATCGTAAGTTATTTTCTCTGGACTCTTACTTTCTACTTTATCGACTTTCTCGTCAGCGAATTGTATGCTTAATTGCTTCTTTTCCTGATTGAAAGTAGATTTTAGAGTTTTTAGGAATAATATATGGTCGTCTATTAATTTTGCTATGTCATCTGGTTCTAAGGATAGTTTTTCTATTTGCATTGATATTGTAGATCCGATGTTTTGCCAAAAATTTCTGATTAGTTGATCGTATTTATCGCTTTGGGAGGTGTTGGAGGTGTTTGGGGTGTTGGATATGTTGGCTTGTTTTAGCCAATATTTCACTATACCCGCCATGTTAGTAGCGGAATGCCTTATCAAGTTGGTCCTCGTCTGATCGTCTTTGATTAAGAAAACTTTCTCTAACCAAGTTCTATGTACGTATGTGACAATCTCCAATACGTAGTCGTATGTCTGTATAGAGAGGTATCTGAGACACTCCGATATACACGTTATCCAAATTTGTCTTTCACTTTTGGAATTTAATGTGTTTTTATTTTCTAACCTGCAAAAGTTCAAAAATATTATAATTAATATTACGCAGAGTTGATAATTTGGATTTAATCGATGTTTAAATTAAGTATTCAATGTTGTTTTGTTTTTTTTATCTTCTTGCATACAGCATATATCAGAGCAGAGAGGCAGAGAGAACCTAGTGTCAGCCCATTGCATGTTGAGCGGCGGAACTCAACGCCGCCCCTTGTCTTTTTGCCAGACCGAAGAAAATAAAAATTATTCACTCTCGCCGGCTGGGAATCGAACCCACAACGGCCTCGTTTTATATGTACGCAAATATATTTTTATCACTTTCCCCCACTTTCACAGGCTAGCTGGAAGAAATCTCAGTGAGTAGTAAGTCCACCATGCAAACAATATAGTTGTAAAATGTTTGCATGGAGGACTGTCATTTTAAATATCTTTTGTTTTTCAAGTGTAATAAAGAATATATGACAGTATAAATAAAGCAAAGTACATTGAATGTTAAATAAATTGATAATACTTTGAAAAAGTACTCAAAAATATAACGTAAATAAATACTAACCCAGTAAACATAGCATTGAAAAATGTGATATAAAATTCTTTATTTAGTAGTTCCTCTGGCAGTTTGTCTAATAATGGCAACAGTATATTATTGAACAGTCGCGCCTCTCCCCATCCACCTGGAAAAAGAATTTGTCTTAAAATAAAAAAAAAACGTGCATTATTTCCACTTTTCTCCCAAATTCGAGCTGGAACCGCACTATATGTCACCGCCTAAGCGGGAAAATGAAAATAACTCGCCACAACCATCGCATTTACTACAGTCAGACTGTCAACTGTCTCACTGCACACTATGCCCTCCATTACCGATCATATACGTAGGTACATATATTAAACATAACATTACAGTAAAAAAGTAAACTATATGAATATTTACCATTCTCTAATACGTCCAATAGTCGCTTTACAAGAAGATCTTTCTTATCCAACAATGTGTACCAATCCTGCAACGAACAAGGACACCATGACCTGACTGTATTAATACGATGATGAAAGAAATCGGTCAAGTGCGAGTCGAACTTCCGCAAGAGGGATGTGCACTTACACAAGGTGACAGATTGAAATTCGCGCGCATATACACTAATTTTGTATAAAACGAATCACATATGAATCACATATATAATATAACCTTCACGCTATCGCAAACTTCTGTAACTTCGTAACTGAAAACAGTACAGATGAAAAAAAAAACCGAAATTTATAGGTATATAATATAAATTTATATTTATATATAGTATAAATTTGTTGGTATCAAATTGTATAATACATGACAAACAATGTGCATCCGCCACAGTCCGCAGTCAAGTCACTTCCTATTGACTTACAATCATGAAATTGGTATGGAACTCCCAGTATGCGAGCCTGACTCGCAAACGACCGCTTCTTTAAAATATTATACAAAATGTATATTACATATAAACGATATACTATGTCGCGGATGGTGCCCGGCGAGAGACGATCGTCCCATCAAATGACGTGTGCAAGGACAGACCAGACTAGAATGCAAGTAGTGGAGCTAGCGACCGACCTGGTGGCTGTGCATGACGGCCAGCACGGCCGCCCAGCGCGGCGCCGCCACGCCCGGCAGCCGCTCCGGCAGCGCCAGCAGCGCGCGCAGCAGCCGCGCCCCCGCCCCCGCCCGCGCCCGCGCCCCCACCCCCGCCAGCCCGCCCGCCGCGCCGTACCACGCCGCCCTGGCGGTGCACGGTTTAGTATTATACGATATACATTAAAAGATGAATCAACTAGACTAGACTAGAACTAGTTATAGATAAACAAAGCGAGAGACAGAACTATGGAGGCAAACGAAGGCCTTTACTCTATTATAAATCATGGAAGGAATTAAATTATTGTATTGTATTGAATTGATTGAACGAATTGAATTGATAGTAAAATAATTTTGAATAAAGAAAATATTTTTTTATTTTCTATTTTATTTAAAGAATAATATTTTTTTATTATGTTTACAGATAATTATTACTGTAAGTTTAATGTTGTTAAGGAAATAAAAACCTCATTATTTTTATATTAGGTATTACGACTGTATATTGCAAAATGTCAAATCCCCTGTCACTGTCGCCCCGCTTTTTCGCTTAAATTGCAATCGTTTTCACAAATTTACAATTTTTTTTTATTATTTATACCTATTTATTGATTAATTTTAGCTTCACATTTTGTTCCGTCTACAATATTGTAGTGTAGACAGAGAGGACCACAGAGACCTAAGTCACTACTATTCGTCGCTTTTCGCTCGCATGTGCCCCAAGCACAGCGTGTTTGGTACTAGAACCCGACCACTGAACATAAAGAGATATCACATAATACATATATTCATTCCTAAGAAAATCCACAATATCGAAATCGAAAAATATCCAAAACTTATTTTTTAACCAAGCTTACCTAACGTTATGGGAGTTATGTGCCGCCATTTTCCAAAATGCACTCGCCTCTAGCAATGGCGCTATGGCTTCCCATAACCAATTTTCGTGTGTTTCAGGTAAATTTGCTACGAAATGCTCCAAAGCGCGTAAAGACGCGCTTTGTATGCGTATTGTTGCTTGGATACGCTCTTCGGAGTCGAGATATCTGGGCATAGAAAAAAAATTACATTACAAAAGACATCGAATGAGACTGATTAGTTCCTTCTTCAGACCGATTAAACTCACCTTATAAATAACAAAACAGTACAGAACAAATAAAACACGGAAGAAAACGGTCTCTGTGTGTGGTGTGAAACATACAGAAGAAAAGACAAACTCAAAAAGTTTCCACTTGGAGAAATCGATATGTATAAGGAATACAATGTAATGTATTATTATAGTGCAGCGAGCCCATACCAATAAACGTCAATCCATATTAATAACAGTTAAGTCATAATTCAAAAATAATATTATTTTGAAAAACTATAAAAGGTTACATAAAGGACGTATCAAGATACGAACCAGCGTTTCTTGTCCAAGTGGTATGACGTCAACGCTCTGATTCTTATAGTTATGCGTTTACAACTTACTTATGTTGTGACATTAAGTTTTTATATATTTTATTAACATTTTAAAAGTAGTACAAAATTAAAACGATATTGTTTTAAATTTTCAATTTATGACGAACCACCAGTTCTTTAAAATTTTTAAGCAGAAGTAAAAGTTGCTAGGACATATAATAATATATATAATGTAACATACTCACTTATTGATAAGCATATCTTCAGGGTTCCCAGTGAGGTTGTCTATGAGCAGTGTAATAATCTCGGTTTTGCAAAATGATAAAGCTTCTTGTAGTTTGCTGTCTGGGAAGGTGGCCTGTAATAGGTAAATACTTGAGAATCTAAACTTGACTGTTATTATTCTAGAAAACATTAAATTTCATATAACAGCAAAGTATAGTATCAGTACAATATTTTCTTTAGCATTATTCTAATGTCCTCGCTGCATATGACGAGATAATCAATAAGTGTTTTGTAAACTATGTAACTAAACTACTTTGTGGATATACTAATTATATGCATTCCATGTATTTTGAAGAGCAGGTTTAATGATTCCACTTATGAATAGTTAGCACCTCACTTAGGCCTGTCTTATTGGTGGATAACCAATTGCAGACTGTGAAAACGTCTCTGATTGATATGTTAAAATGTATGTAAATGCAGTAAGCGCAGTAAGCGCAGTAAGCGCAGTAAGCGCAGTCGGCGGGCCTCACCGCCAGGTGCGCGTGCGCGAGCGAGGCGGCGGGCGCGTGCTCGTCGCGCCGCGCCAGCAGCCACGCCGGCAGCAGCCTGCGCAGGTGCGGCGCGCACCGCCGCCCGCACGCCGCGAGCACGGCGCCGTGACACGTCTGCGAGGCGCGCAATCATTGTTAACTCATACACCTCATGTCGAAACAAATAATGTGCCTCGAGACCTTTCTCCGGATTGCTCCAGTGAAAGCAGGAGTGTCTTTTTAAATTGAACAATTGAAAAACTTACATTAACCTCCTTACATCATGCACTCTTTTCTTATATTAACTTGACACTATCTCTAATGGAGTAGCCAGAGAGAATGTATCATCAAATACTACAGCAAAGTAGAGAAAAGTTGGAACTAGACACTAATGCATCATGGAATCAGTGCAGTATAAAAAATGTATATTAAGTTCAATACAGTAAGTAAAAAGTAACAAGTTAAAAAATGTAGAAAAGAAATGTCCAAGTTAAGATTACTCATCTTGGCACTTTGGGCTATTTTGCTTGATGCTGTAATGTACTTAGAATAACAAAGCTACCTGCAGTGCCTCCCGCACTCTACGGTCAGGATCGAAAATTAATATCTGGTAGTAATGAGCCCAGCTTGGCAATGCTGCAACTGCTTCTTCCGCATTTCCATTTTTTATTAACTCTGCTAGTTCATGAAGTGCCTGAAATATATTAATTTTTTTTATAAACATAATGAAGAATGCAAAGAGAACAAATTTCAAACAAAGAAATGAGTTTGGAACGTGGCTTTAAACATTATTTTTAATGTTTCTATAGTGAATCTTTTTCATATATATTGTGATCCTAAATCTTATATTTAATAAGAATTACCAAAGATTAAATGTAAAATGTAATTGATCACTATATATGTTTTAAGTAAGTTTTGGTCTTTATTAGGTTCTTAATATATTTATATATTAGGTTCATAAAAATATTTTAGAAAAAATATCCAACCTCCATTACATTTTGTAAAGGAAAATAAAAGAATTACACTATTGCGAATATTTTATATATGTAAATAATGGAGATTAAAATATAGTACATTACCTTAGTTTTTGTAATAGGATCCTTTTTATTTAACTTTTTAAAACAAATAGAGTATTCGGAGCTTAAATTTTGGTCAACATTTGGAGTAGTCAATGTAGGAAATATTGCAGGCACTACCTTGCCTGAGCCTACTTTGACAAATGATGTATCTACATTAATTGTGTTGCTCAGAATTTCTGCACTACGACCGCTACTTGATGGCTGTAACATAAAGTATACATTTACAAATTAATATAAAAAATGCAATGGGGAAAAAACATTGCAATAAGATAAACTGTAACAGGCCGACACTTACTCTCACATTATTCTTAGTTCTCTGACTTTGTTTTGTTTTACCACCCATAATACCAAGTGGCAAGTATTGATAAATATTTACAGTAAATGAAAAATGTTTATAATAATCTTCATACAATTATTTAAGTTAATTTTGTTGAATTTGTACGATACTACAATAACCAAACTTAAATGACATATTTGACGTTGACAGTTGCCGCATATGTCATTTGAGAAGCTGTCATTTTATTACGTCGCGTCAACCAAAATTGCTCGGATACTCGAAAAGCATTACACAAAAAAAAATATTTTAAAAATTATAAAACTAAAATATTTCATGTCTGTCATATATTATCATTTATATAGGCATATAAATTTTATTTAATGCATAATTTATTGCATATCGTGACATTTTTTTTTACTTTGCAATTAATGTGCATGCATGAAGAAATAAGATTGGAATATATTTTTTTTATCCTTCTAATGTAATATTAACGACTCGCTCGCGGCTTCGCCCGCTTAATTTAACTAAATCGCGTTCATTTTGAAATGTTATACCTATGACATCATATTGCAACTATTCGATTTTTCGGATTTGTATATTTTAGAATCACTTTGTCTATTATTAAAAATCATATAAACAGTGTATATGTTTCTTGCATGAAACATATTTGTATATTAATTTAAATGATCATTGTATATGCAACTTTTTTGTAATAAATATATGTTCAAACATATCACCTGAAAGTAGACTCTATCTAGTTTATAACATAACTTTTTTACCAATAACCACGTATTATTCGATACATAACTGCACCCCGCGTTCCCCCCCGTATAATTCCGGGATCGGGATCCGGTTAAAATGTAGACTTTGTCCTTTCCCAAGGTTCCATTTATCTCTATACCAAAATTCATCAAAGTCGGTTCAGTGGTTTAGACGAGAAAACGTAACATACAGATAGACAGAATTACTTTCGCATTTACAATTAGTAGGGATTATAGCTGAAGTTTATTGATAACAGATGAAGGAAAAAGTCATCACATGGCTGCTGCATCGTGGCAAAAGGACACAGGCCGCTCTCCAGACACACTGGCGACCTTAAGAAGACAGCGGGAAGCCGCTGGATTCAAATTATGTAGGATCGAACCAAGTGGGAAACAATAAGGGAGGCGTGGGATAAGGGGAAAGTGGGAATAAATATGTCGGGCGGTGGACCTTTAAATAGTGAATGGGATGTTTAATTAAATACCTGCTTTATAAATTATCTACTATATCACTTTTAAAATTATATCTCATATTGCATATGTATTTTATGTACAATAAGTTATATAAAAGGATGTTCAATTAATAAATTTTCTTTTACATACTTAATTTGTACTTAATTTTTATTTAGTATTCCACCATGTACTGTTTTCACTTAGCCGGATGTTGGTCGACGATTAACAGATTAGGCAATTTGCCAAACCTAGGCTCGCTTATGTTTAGTTACACTTTCTGTATACTTTAGCTAGATATTACCATCAAAGAATAGTTCTCATATTTAAGCATCTACATAAGAAAAGTGACGCAAATATTAAAATAATAAAATCATTCATACCTAATTACGTAGATTTTATTCTGAAAGTTTTAGATAGAAGATGGGACTGTATGATATTTTAGATAAAGTGTTCAATAGTGAAAACATAGCAAATTTGAAATTCTAAAAACGACGTTAGTCTGATGGAAAATATACAAAAACATAAACCACAGATTTGTCTTCTTCTTCTTCTTCTTCTTCTTCTTGGCATTAGTCCCGGCTTTTGCCGGCTTTACCACAGATTTGTATAACTATAAAAATACTAAATATTGTAGTGTAAATTTTTTTTAAACGATTTTAGGTAAACCTTATTCGGAGAAAAGAGCGGAATTCAGTGAGACAGCAAATAGTTTATTCGGAGTCCGATAGTCAGTGATCACGTAATAATGCGCCGTCACGTACCTATTGCGACCTAAATTAAACTAGGACAGTAGCGTTCGCGAATTTTCACTTCGAACACACCAGTTTTCTTATATAAATATTTTAATGAAATTCAAAAAAGTTCTTATATATTCGAGGGTAACAACTTTATTAGGTGCTATATTGTTTATCTTTGGCCATTTTCAATGTATAAAACATCACTATGTTCTTAACGTTCGTTAGATGGCGTACAACCAAAATAAACGTAAATGTTTTGAATATAAAAGCGCGAATTAGACATCGAGACCATGATGTATAATATCTAGACAACAATTGACAAATTATCATTTAAGCGAACATCAAAACGATTATTAATATACCTTAGAATTTCACATGTACACTAAAGCAGGGCTAAGGCTAAGGCTAAAGTACCTACTAACATTGAGTGACGGCCCAGCGTCTGCTGCTACGATATCTGTACACTGACGTTTATCTACAACTACATGTCACTTGTGCCTCATACATATATTTACATTTCTCTGATCTGGTAGAAAAAGCATGAATTTGTCTTGAAAATTGGACAGTAAGTAGAAAATTGGATGTCTTAACTAGGGCCTGTGGCTATCTGTGTAAAGCTATCAAAGATTTTATAAATATTATGAATGTAACAAGATGTTCACCATATTTTGCTCTTTCCGCCCATTTTAATGTAAGTATTCATTGTGTGTACAATGTAATGCCGGGTATGTATGTAATGCATTGTAATGTAATATCTTAATATATACATTAGAAGCAACCAAGTAAAGTATATTCCTAGCCAAGATACAGAAATATCACCATAATTCACGACGGCTGGAGAAGTACTCTTGCGTCAGCGCTTTCAAATATATTAAAATTTTATTCATTGCATATTAACTTTTGCAGAGTAACGGATTCTATCAAATGATTAAAGAGCAATTTAATGAGTTGTACAAAAACCATAAGAACGTAAAAACTTTGACCCAGTTCCCGGTCGGACGTTTAGGTCGGGGGCAGTTAAATTAAGCGACTTCATTTTTACTGCTTAATTACAGACCGGCAGAAGGCTCTCTTAGCGGTCAACCGCCGCTCTAAAACAACAAAGGCATTGCGTTCTTTGTCTGTACGCTAATGCCATTAGTTATTTGGTGTTTTTATAATACTCCTTAAACCCATTGATCAAGTAGATTATGTAATAGAAGAATGTGTTATAGTATTTATATTAAAGTATATTTTCTCAATTTCATACCCACAGCCGCGAAACATCACGACTCACAGAATACATTAAAGATCCATTAATATTAAAGGCTACAACAAACTTTAGTTAGAAATTCGACAATACTCTGCGCAAATATTGTAACTTCGGCACAGTTTGTTTCTAATACATTTGTAATGAACAAAATGAACTTGTACTTTGCTTTGAGTTGGCGACTGATACCGAGATTGGAGGAGAATGAGGCTTAGAATGTCTTTGTAGAGAATGTTAAATTGTTTAAATATTCAATAGCTGTATATTTACAGGAAGGTAGTAAAATATGAAAGCGTTTAGACACAAAAGCGACCACATTTTATTAAGATTCAAATTGAAAATATTGTCGATGTCATTAAGCTCTAGTACCGTCTATATATAACTCGCTTGAAGTCAGTATTTCAACGCAACGCTGGAAGAATTTAAGGTTGCTTACTAATTAGTTTACTTCAAAATCAAGTAAAAAATTAAGGTGCATTCCGTAAAGAAAATGAGAGGAACGAATAAGAAATCTTGCTGTAAAAAGAAAAAGTCGTGTAGAATATCACCTAAAACGGGTCTCGGCAGTAATATCCGCGTTGAGGCCACGCGCCACGAGCCATGCGCTACGCGCCATGCGCCACACGCCACGTCCCGGCTAATAAAATGTACATTACTGAGTCTCCTCACGTCGCGAGGATCCAGAATGCAGACCACACTCGCGCCCAAATATTAATGCATGCCGTGTATACCTCCTTTTATCAGAAGACATGAGTCGACTTTAGCCTTTTAAACCTTTTTTGATGACCGACTTTCCCAGAAAGCCGCAAGCTTATCTTATTCTGAAATAGCGTCTGAAATGGCAGATAAGTATATACGGTATTTATAGATTTTATATTTTTTATTATTATTAGCCTACCTTGAAGCGAAAAGACTATCTTGCAATGTCATTTTAATCCACTCGGTATTAGGAACGGTATTCTGTTTACGTACAATATATTATTTGTGAATAAACTTTTTCAAAACGTAAGATTTCTAAGTTTCAAATGAGTTATTTCATATACTTTCCAGTGAGGTAAATTTTGGATTAAAATTTTAAATACGCAGACTTTTATGAAAATATTTGTAGAATTTAATCCAATGACTAGCAAACTTGTGACCTACAGCTATACTGTTGTATCAATCAAAATCAAAATCAAAATATATATATATATATATATATATATATATATATATATATATATATATATATATATATATATATATATATATATATATATATATAATATATATATATATATATATATATATATATATATATATATATATATACATATATGTATATACATATATATATATATATTATATATATATATATATATATATATATATATATAATATATATATATATATATATATATATATATATATATATATATATATATATATATATATAATATATATATATATATATATATATATATATATATATATATATATATATATATATAATAGGTACATTATGTTGGTTCTTATTAATATTCAACATAACTATTTAACTTTCTTATAACTTATTAAAAATAGCTTGATACATCATTTATTGATATCGTTAGCAAAATTTAAATAAAACATGCTAAGAAATTTAAATAAAACACTTATAACTGCAAATAAAATTGAAATAAATAAAGTTGGCGATTTTAAAATAACTGTTTTTTCAAGTGCATATTATTATTTACAAGATACTAAAGAACAAACAAACATTTTTTTTATTTATGCCTATCTATTTTTCTGTTCGACCGGGCTAATATTTAGAGTATGTGAACCGATATCTATGGAACTTTCACTGGACGATAGATGGGTCTTTGAGCAACGTAATAGACATACCTATAAATAATCGTTATTTCTATCCCGAAATTCTCACGGAATCGGGATTTGCTCGAGTAAAGTCACGTTTAGCGCGCTCGCAACCGCCATGTATGGGTAGATACGAGATAACCAATAAAATATGGAATAGTAATAATAATAATCGGCTCTCTTTGTTTTGGTTCGGTTTGGTTTGGTTGGACGCATCGTCTGGAGAAACATTGCAGGCTTTTGTCTTTCCTGTTGCCAATATTGTCTTTCCAGATGACATCTGACATAAATATAAATCAAATGAAAACAATAATATTGGTTTCCATTAAGTATAAGGCTAAGCCACTTAAATTCTATACAAATAAAGTTACATGTGTGTATATTCGTATAATATACAATATTATTTGGTCTGTGGTCAACGAAGTACCCTCGTTTGTATTCACGTAGCGACGCCGGATTAGGCCCTGGACGGCATTTATGCTTATTCAACGTTATATATGCGGAACTCAAAAGTCGAGAGGTTACTTGAGATGAGTAGCTTTCATGCACTGAGCGTTTATGTCTGTGAATAAAATCTGACGATAGCTGTCTTTTATACATTGACTGACAAGTATCTAAATTTATACAGCCACGATTTCTAGAATATATTGTAAGCGATTTGCTTACAATATATTCTAGAAATAGTGGCGAGTTTCTAATATATTTTTTCATTTAAATTTCTTGTTATTGTCAAACTGACATTAATAAGCTTTACAGGGCCATGTTTTAGTAGCCCTATTCTAATAACTGGTATACCTTATAGCTCATTGATTCCTTGATTGCGCTGGTATGGTATGATTTTGGCGTGTAAGCTTTGGCGCTAATCCTTTACGAATTTTATGTAATATTTAATGGTTTCCGGTGGTGGTACTGCTAATAGGTTCTAACGATTCCTCCATAGGAGCACTCCAGAGTGCTGGTCTCAGTTAACGAGGTGTTATGATAGACGGTTGATATGAAAACGCGCTTGCTTTCTGGTAGAATATTACGATGTTGAGCAAGATTCTTATTGTTTCTTATCTATGTGCTGTATGTATGTGGCAAATACTGTGACATAAAATTATTATATATAGTATTCTTTATTGCACTCAAAAATATAAACATAAAAAGTACAAACATAAAAAAAAATAATTACAAACGGTGGACTCAACTTTCAAGAGATTTCTTCCAGCTAACCTGTGAAAGTGAAACCGTAAGTACCGTGTAAGTAGCGAGATGACAGATAAAGTGCAATATAAAAATTACATAAAAATATAAATAACTTAAATAAAAATCCAATACATAAAGCATTTAAGACATACATACATACATACATACATACATACATACAAGTAAATACACATATACTTATACAAATACATATAAATACATACATAGACTATAAAATGTATAAAATTTCGACACAAAAAAATATAATATAAATAAAACATAGTTAAATTAAAGACTTTTCAGATACGGTTTAGTTCGTTAATGAGATGTTTTTTCAATAGCGTCTTAAAAGACAAGATTGATTGGCTTTCTCAAATAGCTCTGGGGAGTTTATTCTAAAGGAGTGGAGCCTTATTATTATAATTATATAAAAAAATGCATATTTGATCTTCCACATTCCACGTTAATCTAAGTCGTCTGTAATTTAATTCAATCAAAGTTTCAAATTATAAATAGTATATATATATCTATCTATCTTTATCTATCTTTCTTATATCTCTCTATCTATCTTTATAAAACAGAGAGCACTAACGCTTTTCGTTCAGTTTTAACATTAGGGATACGTTGATATTGAACAAATAACTATGATGTTAAATTAACTCTGAATTAATTAACGGAATCTGATATTTTTTATATAAATATTATAACTATTTCATAATTGCAGCAATCTGATGAACATCTAGTGTCAGAACGTGAATCGGATGCACCAAAGTAAAGATCATATACATATGTGTGTTAAAGACATTATATTTCGTCAAAAGAATAATCGAAGTGTAGGCACCTACTCACAAATCCATTGCTACTTCAGAGTCATATATTTGAAAACGAGAATATTACGAGAATATTTGGTGAATACAGCGTATACTTTTTACGTCCGATCCACAGCGCTTTTGTTCTGTCTAAAAAGATGGTTGATGGTAAAAAAAAACTTTGTATGGAAAATATTAAAAGCCACGCTAGCGTGAAGCAAACAGGCACTAGAGCGGCATTCCGTACTTACAACTTACAAGATCTCCTTTTACTATAAATAAAACAAACAGACAAGAGAGTAGCTGAGAGGATTCGAGCCAATATAAAATAATTTACCGCTCATAAATATTGTTTGTACATACTCACAACATAAACATTATATTTGCGGCTGTATAACTTGGACGAAGACGGACTAAGGCCGATCGTTTTATAAAAATATCAAAGCCTTTAAGAGATTACAACCATATTGTTTGTTTGGTTCCGGAAGCTTACGCGTATTGTCCATTTGTTCCGGGTGGTGGTGTTACGTTCATATTAACCTAGCTAATAACAATGTATAACGATATTGAAATTAATGGCTAATATGGCTTTAAGCGCTGTCAGGCGGGCGCAACAATTTTAATTACATGCTATGCGTGATAATAAGCGGCGAAATTCCCAACATATCCCGATACTGGTCCCCTGCGTGACGTGTGACGTGTGACGTGTGACGTGTGACGTGTGACGTGTGACGTGTGTCGTGTGACGTGTGTCGTGTGACGTGTCACTCGCGGTGTACGCGTACACCCATTGTTTTATGTACATTGCGTTGACACGTTAACAATGTCGTATCTTAGAAAAAGTTAAAAACTCTGAAAAGATCACTTTGTTGCCCGTCTGTATGTCTTTTTGTAATTTTTATAAAGAATGCGTTAAGATAACTAGTGGAAAATAGTATCAAATATCCACTTCTACCGTCCTATAGTTATTCAGAAGTATAGATCAAATTAAACTTTTAAGTCAGCACAAAAAATACCTATAGGATAGGGGTTCCGTTGACCTGAAATCATGGAATTTGGCAAGAAATGAAATTTTACTGTATATATTATGCGTAAAGAATAAAACCCTTTTCCGTACTAATTTTATAATTATGACGACGCGGTGCGAATTATTCTGTAGTGTCGTTTCAGGTACGCACGTGTTTAGCAGGTAATCACAAACGTTGGGATAATTTGATAATTTCAATTACATCCGGGCTACGATAATAACCGCCATAACTCCCGACAGTAATTGGTCCTCAGAGCGCCGTTGTGCGTCGTGAAGCAAACGTATGAGCCCATTGTCGTGGGACGTTACATTTACATGTTATTGCACATTAATAGCCGATGGAATTAGAGGCTTACTGCTGTTTATATTTAACGGGACTACTCTTGTACTTTGACACCGATATCTCTAGCGTAAGAGCTTCTTCTTTACTAAAATGTAAAGCTGTATCGATATGCAATCTCGATGAGGTTCTGCAGCTACCTAACTCTGCTGGGAATGTTATGGATCTGTGAACGCTGGAACTATCTGCCGTGTGTATTACTTTTGGTCGCATCTAGTTATCATTTTCACTTATATATTATGAAATTTAAGAAAAGAAAACTGAAACTTGTGTTTGGACGGGAATAAGTAAGCACTTGCTAACTTCATAATTTCCATAGCTTGATAGCCATTCAAAGAAGTAAACAATTTTTATATTTGCATCATATGCCAGAATTAACTACACTACAGGGACGTCTGCCAGCAACGCCTCTGACCGCTGATTATTATATTGGTCACTAGTATATTATTAATAACACATTACAACCATGTTATGGTTAAAGTTAATTTTAACTAAAATGCTTTATTTATTCAACATGCCACATCGAATGTTGTTCTAACAAGCCGGAGTTAATATTAAAATATTTCATGTTATAACCTGTTATTTAGACTCGCTCGCTGATTCCGCACTGTCACATTGGTAGTAATACCTCGTTAATCAATGTGATGGTATGCTATTGTGCTTCAAATCAGATTACGGCAACGGCTCGTTATTGAATTATGCTATTTAGATATAATTATGTATACAATTTTATAGTTATAATATTATACACCATTTCTCTTTGATTACATTACATTACATTATTGCCATTTCAAGAACAATGTGTGTAATTAATCTTATATATAATTTGATTTTTCTTAATATTGTCACTAGCGCGTCTTTAAAAACGTTAATATTTTATTAAAAAAGATATACATCTTTTTTATTTAGCGTTTATGGTAAGAAAATAATTGTAATACAGGTATATTTATGGCAGCCATCATACCTACTGTGTTTTTATTACCTTATTTAATTAAGGAGAACATAAAGTAGTTGGATTGGGACCTTTTCGTTTTGAGCTGACGTGTTCGTCTTCTTTACATTATTATAGGGATTAATTAATTAGCTTCACGCTGTATCCCGCACATGGCAGGGTAGGCAGAGGGAACCCCATAGCTACCGTAGGAACCTAGTGTTAACACACTCCGTTCCCCGTTTCCGCCCTTTGTAGGCATTGCGTGTTGAGAAAACTCAGTACTCACGAAACTCAACGTCGCGCTTTTGATCTTGTTACCAGAGCAAAGAACAACAGTGGATAACAGAATGTCTTAACACTATGATCCATCTGTCTACCCAGCTATATGCGGGAGATTCACAGTACATAGGGATGTACTTAGCACTGGAATACTATTAAAAGTAAAAATAACAACATTCCTAGTTGACGTTTACAAATATTTTCATATTACTAGTTAGCGTAAGTAATTTCCATAAAGCTGTATTTCCGCAGCCTGTATTTAGCCTACCAGCTCCGTTGTTCAAGGGACATGAATCATGCTCTCCCACATTCAACTGTCGCAATATTATTAATTGGACAATCTGAATGCATTTAATATTTTAAAAGATTTACACAGCAGCAAAATTTGCCGCGACGCATATTAAAGCGCGCGAACGTTCCGATGAAGTGCAAAGCGTAAACTCAATCAGTACGTTACAATGGCGCGTGGAATTATTCATTGCCGGTGCATTAACACTCCAATCAGCCCTAAGTGTTTGCTGTACGTAATGTACTTTTTTGCATATAAAATATACATTCACGGCGAAACAATGCCTGCAGTATTTTATATAATATGTGGATATTTTTATGGCATAAGCTGACAATTTGGGCGAATCGACGCAATTTGCATTTCGCTGGTTTGAATACGATTTCTGTTTGAAAATTATTTAATATTTTGATATTTTCATAGGCTTTATTTTATTTTGACTGTGTGTTCCTCTCGTTGTGATAAGATGTATAACCATCCCATTGAACAATCATACAATAAGTAAATATTATTATAATAGAAGGAAAATCTTGTTTCTGCCCGGAAATTTTTGAACGCCTTTACAATGTACAAGAAAGAGTGACATATTACTACTATTTTTAAGGCACCGGTATAAGTTTGTTACTTATGTGTCTCCGATAAAATATAGATGACAACTGCAGCTATTCTTGTAGATCACAACTAATGGAGCTTAACTTTGAGACGCGATATATTTATAGCTCAAATTTCTTGGCTCGCATTTGGAGAGCAACCAAATGAAAAGTTTATTTTGAAAATGTATTATAAAGGTAGGATTGGTAATATTCAGCTCCTCGTCTCCTCACCTCCTCGCCTCCTCAGCGAGTTGTAGCAAGTCGTAAGAGGCGCGCCGTAGCGGCTGACTGATGAAATTCTTGTGGATTTTGCCAGAACTTGCGAATAAAATAACGCTACAAAATTCAGCCACCAAAGCATTTTTATGAAACGTCAAAGCAAGGATTCTCAACGACGTTGCGGCGCGATGTAGGGATCCATCATATTTCGCAAAGTGAATAACGAAGACAGACGTATCTGACGTAAGTGGCTCAGTACAAACAAAAAGAAATAGCTTTGCTTCTATTGAAACACAAATAATACGCAATATTTTGTAAAGTTTAATTTAATATACATATGTATAAATCACTTAAAGTTTTTTAAACAATATCGTGGTAATTTTGTTAATAACAAAAATGGATTTATTTGCTAAAATTCAAATAATTCACTTATTTTCACTTATTTTAAAATCTTTTTGTAACAAAACGTACTACTATATGAAAAGCTGTTTAGGTATCATTCTCGCATGACACTTGAATAATATGAACATATAAATACATAAATACATACATACATAGTAAAATAATTTTTTTACAAGAATCACAGCCCTATAGCCACGTAAGCTGTCTTCAAACTTAAGAAGAAGCTGCGTCGTTCCGGCGAGATCTACTAATCGCAATATCCGGCTCGCTGACAACAAGGCGGTGCTCCGCTACGACTCTACGAGTTACGACGGATATTAACTTAGACGTTACCAGTATACCACCACGATGATAATAATAAATATAAAATCGAATTTTGAGAAGAGATGAATATGTCTATGGTTATATGTGATAACATATGTTTATATTTAACGATACTTGTTACGGCAGCAATATAACATATGGCAACACTGTACCTGTCACCTTATGTTATACTTACCGATGGTAAAGAGTATTTGTATTGACTAGTAGTGTAACAAGATTTGACTAATAATGGCAGTACTGTACATAATGTTGCTTAAATTAATAAATCGAGTAAAAGGTGTTTTCAAAGACTATAGTGTTGTACCTAATATATTGTCTAAAATATAAGATATCCGTGTTTCTTACAGAAAATACTGTAATTGTTGTATAAATACTTTGGAATTTACGCATTTTGCTTCGCATCCAACCAGCATAGAAGATAACATATTTTATGAAGTTTTGATCATTTCGTAAATAATTCTATATTTTATTTTATAAGACGTATGTGTTAATAATAAAATCATTCAAGGTGAAGGTATTTGCATTATTTCTCTGTTACAAGTTAGTTTGTGTTTGTTTATGGCGTTTAATAATATAGTTTAAGTTTTATATGGATTTATAAATCGGCAAATTCATTTATACAACCCGTCTAGCTGCTGTTGGCTCCTTGCCAATATTGTCTATATGATTATGACCATTCATAGTACGGGAGTGTCGGGCTTTTAAACAATAGTTTATGTTGACGAACTTTATTTATTTCACCAATTTTGTAGTTAGCTGTTACGATACAAAATAAAATTTTACGGATATTGGCTCAGCATATAAATGGCTTGTTGCAATAGTTTTTTTTTTTTTAATATATGACAATTCTTGTTTCGTATTGTACATTATAAGTAATTTTCTAATCTGTGATCATTTACATAGGTCGCTGTTAACAGTGGCATACTGAATTAAAAGGTTAATGTAAAATATTGTACGTATCGGTAGAGTTATTTTTAGAGTTCCGTACCTGAAAAAGAAAGTAGTACCCTTATCTGATCATTTAGTTGTTCGACTGTTTGTTTGTCTGTCTGTCAGTCAAAACCTTTTTTCAAGCTGAAATTAATATCAATTATCCAAGCCGATAACTTCTTAAAGCACCGGAAAAATCAAGCTTATAAGTCAACGCAATTTATAAATATGAGCGTTTATGCTTAATTTTTTTCATTTTATTTAGATCGCCGCGTAATCAAAACCTACAGGGTACTTCCTGTCGACCTTATTAATTTAGCAATGAGTTAGAACTTACAGTAAAACACAATGAGAAAAATCCGAAAATTGTAAATTGATATATCCCAGAAAAAATATTATTATTATTACTTAATTATTATAGTTAATTCCCTACAAAATAAGTGCACACGACTGCAAACTTAAGTTTGTTGACTCTTATTAGTTGTACTTCAATGACAAAGACTTATGAAATTTGACCAGAGCTCTCGTCAAGTTTCTTAACTTACAGTGTATATAAAGAGGAAAACATCAAAATTAATAGTTTAGGAACTTATATTTGTAGTTTGTTTTAAAGCAAATTAATGGTTACGAGCAAATTTGACAATCTTGCAAAGGGTACGGAGCCCTCAGTGCGCGAGTATTACTGGCACTTGACAGAAACACACCTATTTAAAAAAAAATATCCCCGCGAAATTATAACTTTGATATATTTTCCTTGGCGGTAGTTTAATATGATAATTGTATCAACTGACAGACGAATGCCACCTCAGTCTACCCACGAGTCGTCATCACGGACTACTGGAAAGTCGTCGGCGCATCGGGTTTCCAAAACATGTTTAATACAATATACGATTTACATTTGAAATGTGTAAAAATCGCGATAGTCAAAGATCTTATTAAGTGAATATTACATGAATATTGTAAAAGTGAAATAAATATCTAATTTTATATGTGTGTGTTTTTGTGAGAGTCGTTCTTGTATTAAATTACGAGTGAATCTCTTAACAAGTCAAATATGTGCCGCGATTCATATTGTGGGTGAGTGAGTTTTGACTATAATTGTTGTATAATTGCACGGTTATGTGTTCGGGGTGAGATAAGGTGTAACTAAACATGTCTCGCGACTGTCGGGGTTTGGTAATTGTTGCTTAAATTGTATGTTACACTAGTGACCCACTAGCTCGCGGCTTCACCCGCTTATGTTAGCTAGATCGCGGTCATTTTAAAATTTTATACCTACATTACAATACAATTCGAATTTCATGTCGCCTTTTTTTAATCACTCTTGTATGTCATTAAAAATAGTGATTAATGTACCTATATGCTTATTGCAGGTACGACTATATATTATAACGTAAACGTATTTGTAATTAACATATAGTCAGTAAGCAGTGTATGTTCTAGCTTTTCCACTTCCCACAATTGATTTTGAAATTCAAAATCTCACTAACACTATTTATTTTTTATTTATTGGAACGTAACTTAATTAAAAGAATTAAATTTAATTATTTTTAGATCACTAACTTGGTGGCGCAGCGTCTGCCTTGGATTATTTAATTACTAATTAAAAATTTAATTACTAATTCTGAAAATTATGCTTCATGTTACAACAATTAAATTTTATATAAACTGATTAATTTTAGATTGACACCAATTCGAGCAAAATATCTACGTTTTACAAGTTTATTTAATGTATGGAACTGTCCTCATGATGAGAATACTTACACTACGCTTCTTACTAAATATCTTTAATAAGGATAGATACCATAGATACCATCAAGGGCGTCGCCGTTAAACGACGCGCAGGCACATCGCCCTACACCTGCGATAAGTGGGCAAGGGCTACCGTGTCAAGTACGGGCACGGCTAACGACGTCAGTACCCAGACGGAAACTCCGCTTTGCAACATGAAATATTGGCTCTCTAACCGGACGATGCAGAGAACTCGCAGATGTACTCATGAGACGTCGGGTCCAGTGTGCTTTCCTTCAGGAAACTCGCTGGAAGGGCAATAAGTCTCGTAACATCGGGCAGGGTTACCGCCTTATATACACTGGGTCACCTAAGGCAAAAACGGTGTGGCGGTAGCGCTTTCTGAAGAGCTTCAGAATGGGCTTCTTGAAATTGACCGTCGCTGCGACCGCTTGATTGCGGATAAAGGTACTGATCGAGGGCGTTATCACAAACTTAATCAGTGCTTATACTCCCCAGGCAGGTTGTAGCGCGGCTGAAAAGGAGACCTTCTGGGAGCAGTATGAAGAGGTACTACTCGCTATACCGTCTACCGAATCAGTCTTAGTTGGGGGGGACTTGAACGGCCACGTGGGTAGGGTCGCTGAGGTGTATGAACGTGTTCACGGGGGTTTTGGATATGGTCTTCGCAATGCAGAGGGAGAAAATATTCTAAGAACCTGCATTGCATCTGATCTGGCTATCGTGAACACTTTCTTCCAGAAGAAACCTCAGCACCTTATAACATATAAGAACGGGTCCCACTTAACTCAAATTGATTATTTGCTGACTAGACGGTGTCATATAGGCAGGGTGACCAACTGTAAGGTCATTCCCGGCGAAAGCCTGACGGCCCAACATCGTCTCCTTGTCATGGACTATAATGTTACTCCGAAAAAGAAAGTAGCCGAGAAACGCAAGCCTAGAATTAAGTGGTGGTTGTTGAATGGGCCGATGCAGACCGACTTCTTGGCGGAGGTGGAGAGTCAAAATCTACTGACTAACACCGAGACCGCTCAGACTGCATGGGATCGAGCTCATTCAGCAATCATTGCGGCGGACAAGCGAGTTCTTGGTGTTAAAGAGTGGCAGCATTCCAACTCTCCTGAAGACAGACTGGAGTACATTGCAGCGAAACGGGCCAGCAAAAGAGCTGTAGCCAGAGCCCGCAGAGAAAGTTTGTCGCCATTGTACGATAAACTTGAAACTGTGGAGGGGCAGAAGCTCATATACAAACTGGCTCGTGCTCGAGATAAAGCGACGCAAGATATTACAAAATGTCTTTGCGTCAGAGATTTTCGGGGCACGTTGCTTTGTAGTCATGCCTCTGTGAAGGAGAGATGGAGAAGCTACTTTAAGGAGCTGCTGAACACTCAGCAGTCTTGTAGTCTTCCTCCTGAATTATCTCCTAACCTCGGACTTGTTGCTCCAATAACGCGTGACGAAACTCGTAATTGTCTTCGACGCATGAAGAACGGAAAAGCGGTAGGACCTGACGACATCCCAATCGAGGCGTGGAAATCGTTGGGCTCTCTTGGTGTGCTTATACTTACTGACCTGTTTAACCGTATCTTGAATACTGGAAAGATGCCACATCAGTGGCGGCAGAGCTTTATTATCCCTATTTACAAAGGAAGGGGCAGTGTTCAAGATTGCGGTAGTTATAGGGGCATTAAGATTATGAGCCACACCATGAAGCTCTTCGAGCGCATGATCGGCCTCAGGCTCCGCCAAGAATGTACTGTCTCTGAGTCTCAGTATGGGTTTCAACCAGGGTCAGGCACTATGGATGCCATTTTTGCCCTCAGAACTTTGATGGAGGCTTACAGGGAAAAAGGAGAGCTCTGCATGTGGCCTTTTTGGACCTGCAGAAGGCCTTTGACTGTGTGCCACGTCAGTGTATCTGGTGGGCATTGCGATCCAAGGGGATCCCTGAAGCCTATATTGAGGTTATCAGAGATATGTACAACGACTCCGCTTCAGTGGTTAGGACCGCTGTTGGCGACACCAAGCCCTTCCCGATTACAGTAGGGGTTCACCAGGGCTCAGCTCTTAGTCCATTCTTATTCAATGTAGTGCTGGATACTGTCTCGGCTCACATCCAATGCCAGCCTCCGTGGCTGATGATGTATGCCGATGACATAGTACTCATCGATGAGAACCGACTGATGCTGGAGCGTAAAGTGAACGCCTGGAAGGATGCGCTTGAGAACGGTGGTCTCAAACTAAATGTGTCGAAGACCGAGTACATGGCTTGCGGGAACCCGGACTCGAGCACCATCCATATCGGGCCTGAGCCAGCCGTTAAGTCGGAGAAGTTCAGGTACCTTGGAGCCGTTATGCATGAGTCTGGAGGCATCGACCACGACATCCATGCCCGTATAAACGCTGCCTGGGCCAAATGGCGGGAGGTCACTGGTGTGGTCTGCGATAGCAGAATACCGCCCAAGCTCAAGGGACTGATATACAAGAGCATTATCCGACCTGTTCTTATATACGGCAGCGAATGTTGGCCAACATTATCTCGGCACACTCAGGAGCTTCACGTCACGGAGATGAAGATGCTGAGATGGATGTGTGGATAAGCTCCAAGAGCGTCGCCTGAGATGGTATGGCCATGTTATGCGCCGATCTGAGAACTATGTCGGAAGGAAGTGCCTTAACATGTCTGTCCCTGGAGTTAGACCACCCGGACGCCCAAGGAAGCGATGGCTGGATGTCGTGACACAAGACATGAGAGCCAATAAATTATCCACTGAGGATGTTAAAGACCGTGCAAAGTGGAGTAGGCTTAGTCGGAAGGCAGACCCTGGCAAAAGCCGGGACTAATGCCAAGAAGAAGAAGATTTACCAGGACTTTATTACATCAATAACAAGTTAAAGTACTATAATGAGTATATTATCTATGCTCAAATGTAACTATCCGTTAAATTTTGCTTCAAATTGACTTATAGTTGTAGAAGATACTCTCTTATTTGTATGATATTAGACAGCAACACCTATGAACATTGTTGCCCAAGTCATTTATTATTGGGAAATATTCCGGTGACTGATATTAGAAACGGAAATTAAAATTTTATTCAAACGATGTCCACATTATTGGGAACCGATACCAAACTAGTCAATGCGTTAAATACATTCCTGGTAAAAAAAAATTGCGTTACGGGATTCAACAATGCATTTTATCCTTTTATCCAACGAATGGAGATTGAATCCATAACAACCTCTTTCACGGTTAAACGCTCTCCCACTGCGACACAGCGGTCTCCATGTTTGTGTATAGTCATATTGTACGTGTTCGTTTAAATCACACCATGAAGCTGTCTATTATACAAATAATATAACTTAGGAATAAATAAGAATAAAATAAAAATTAAAAGTAAAATACTCAAATACAAGCCGAGTAGTATCAAAACGCCGAAACATCTAGTTTTTTTTTGTTGTTAGTTAAAATTCCAAACTTTTGTCATACTCGGTCAGAACTCGCTACTTCCTTTACAATAGTTGGAACTTCTACATTATCTGTGACCTTCGGACATCGACGCGACGCGTCGCGACGGATGTTGCTATGAAGAAACTTCGTTCCAAGTTTGCTATAATGTACTACAATACGAGTTTACGTATATACTCGTATTATATGAGATATTCTTCTCTTATATGTCGAAAGTAACAAATGTCATTAGATTAAAGACAGGACCGATAGAACCTGCAGTTATCTGCAGTTAGCAATTACGCCACGACTGCGTCAAATTTTTGTTTGCTTTATATAAAAAAAATTCATGAGATACATAGTTTAATTTAACATCCATGTACATTAATTAATAGACATTGCCAAATATCTATATGCCTCAATTGAATGGGAACCATATTAAAAATCCGCCCACATTGTCAAAAGTAGAGTAAAATCTGTCTAATTTCTCCAAAACACGGTAAAATCACGTAAAATCGATTCCAAAACACCGATCGAGTTATAGATGGTTAAACTTTTTGCTGGTGTCGTCCTCGACCGATAGCGATCGGCTTTCTAAATGAACGGGAACGGCGCAACGCCTCGGGGGATTGTGATAGCTTGTAAAATAAATCCAATTTCGTTTTACGTTGATTTTCCGCTACACATACAGTGCTCTGTATAGTGTATAGTGTACACTGCACAGTATACTCCGTACGTTCAGTGTATACCAAATCTAACCCTTTGTTTTTGTCTAACCTATGTTTCCTTTTTGAAATCATATATTTTATTATACTACTACATGTACAAAAACCGTTCTATAAATGTGATAAAAAATCAATAATAAACTAAAGCTTACACTTATACGGGCTATTTATAAAATATACAGGCGTATAATGCTAGTGCGGCGCTGGTGATCGCCGTCCAATAATCGATCTACCGATCAGAAGTTAATGTTTTGAAGAAAGGGTTTCCCAGAGTGAGTTATTTTCTAAACTATCTGTGCCTGCGAGTACGTCCTAACTGTACTGTGCTGTCGAATATCAGTATAGTCGAAGTACAATAATTTAAATTTACCAGTTTAATCGCTTTAATTCCATATAACCGATCTATCTGACAACTGACAGACTGTTCCTCTCTCAGTAACTCCTCTTGAATAATTCATTATATTTATTTACATTAGGTAAATGGTAATCGTAACGAAAGCCCCGAATGAATACAATATAGATGCTAATTATTCAAAGTTTGCGAAATTTTCCTTTCATTACATCCTTTATAAACAAAACTTGGGGAAGACAGAGCTTTGTCCTGAATTTAGAAGCTGATATAAAGATACTCGAGGAAGTAAGACTAAAAATTTACAGTAAAAGCTAGATTTCTTCGAAAATTGTTCATGTCAATATATGACTTTCTGATAAACACTTACTTCGTGACAATTTTTACCTTGTTGGATTTAAGAATGTAAAGAAAGTCGTTTAGATACTTTCATTTTATTCTGGTAACGTTTGTATGTGCTTTATTGGCACCAGTTTATTATAGATGATATTATTTCTATAAGGATTTGATTATTTTTAATCAATGTTTAAAGCGTTAATCCATACTAAGGATAGAGAAAATACTTAAAGAAAACATGTTAGTATTCTCATTCTCTCTCGCCAAATGATTGTTCTTCGCAATAATCTTTGGGTAGCGGAGATTTGTAAAAATCCCCCTACAGAGATGCTAACAACGTAATAAGTTGTATATATCATATAAGAATATCGACGCAGCGTGAGAAAGAACGCTTGGACGGTTTCCATGAGGCGCGGGTTGAAATCCCGCTGCGTTCAAATTTTTATATGTTTTCTTTAAGTATTTGTAAGTTTTTCTAGTATGGTTATATAAGTGACCATCACTTTGTGGGACCATATCTTCAGGGTTGGCGTAGTCAGTAGAGTAGAGAACAGTAATTACTAATCATGACCATTCATGATATCAATGCCGCAATATAGTGGCATGGGAAAAAACGTCGCAGCTAATTACATCACACAGCTTTACAACTGTCAAAACTGACAGATGGAAGAGTTTGTGACGTTTATAGCGAGCGAGCAAATCGTTATAACTGTTTTCCAAAGAGGAACATTAAATTGTAGCGATCGTTAGTATGTTTGCTAAAGTTCTAGCCGATAATCTCTATACAAGCTATATACATGAAAAGATTTACTTTAAAGTAACGCACATCCCTAATGTGGATAGCATTTCGAGTTACAGAATTCATTGAATGTAGTAATGTCAGACTAATTAACATTTTAACAAAGCGTGTTACAAAATATACATTTTTGACAAATATCAAATTTTCGGGCTAAATTGAAACTGAAATAAAAATCTAAAACTACTTTAACTCGATGATAAATTCATCTTGATTACTGAAAGCTGAACGTGATTGCGATACTCGTTGTTCAGAACTTGGAAATTGGAAACTTTAGTGTGGTAAGGATTGGAAATTAGCTGTTAATGTACCATGTGATTACTGTTCGAGGCAACGACGAGACTTAATTGCTAGCTCAATACAATGTTCATTGTACACACATACATACATACATATATACATATATACATGCATACAGGTGTAATGTAAATACGTACTGTGATAGGCTCGTGTGTTGGTAAATCTTAGGTTCAATTTAAAGTTAGTTTAAAAGTCAGAAGACTATTTCACTTTAGTGTTAAGAAAAATGTAAACATTTGGTAACACCGGCAACATCTTTTTTGATTGCGACAATTAAGAGACATTTACATTTTTGACTTTTACCGTTGAAATATATACAAAATCTTACGAATACCTATTGAAAACTTGTGAGGCTTCATGTAGTTTAAAATATCACATCAGTAAAGACAAATATCTAGAAAAAAATGGTAGACAAATGTATATATATTTTTTGTGAGTTTAATACTGTTAGCCCTATTGGCCTTGACAGCGACACCGGTTGGGGAGGGAAGAGGGTACTCTGTCCCTGAGAGGTAGCAAGCACTATTGTGTCTGCTTGAGAGGAAACGTCGGCGGCAAGGGCGTCCCCTGCGGGACTCGAGCCCCGGCTTGTGGCCGACGACAGGGCTGGGGGATGTTCCCTATTCTTAGCCAACCAGAAACCAAATATCCAGAAACCAAATATCAGGAAATCTCAAATTCTGGGAAAATTTGTGGATGCCATAATTTGTTCATATTATACACTTATTTCATCTGATCAAAGAGTAAGTAAATATATGATAATAAAACATATATGTATTTTTTCAAGAGGTGTCTGAACCGAACCTTTAAAACCATTTTTATAGCTTCGTCTACTGTCAGTGTAAAGAAAATAATATTACGTAAAGGAAAAAAAAAACTATTAATCCAAGATTGTTCGCTCACAATATGGCCAGTAAAAGCTTGATAGCAACATTTATTTTTTAAAGATTAACATTAAATATATATTGGTTTATATGATATATGTAACTTTTTCGTTACAGCCTTTTCGATATATAATAAATGAACACAAGCTCTAATTAGCAGCTTGCATCCATGTGGTCGAGATTACATTGAAATATGTATACATACGTCTTAAGTGTGGATTTCAGCTTTGCGGCGAACATAACGCATGAGCCTGCATACTCCAGCGTCAGCTGGCCTAGAGAATGCGCACCGCAAGTGCCTCACACCTCACCTCACAGAAATGTACCAGTTACTTGTATATTGCTACGATACGAAAATAAATATATTAATAGATATCGCATATCTTCGAATTTTATGATAAAGGTATTAAATTAAGATTTAAAGGGAGCTAACTCTTGTTATTCTCATATATTTTAACGTTAACATATAAATTATAATACATTTAAAAACTTGACTTATCAACGTTAAATAGCGCTGTATGTCTCTTTTATTGAACATGTAGCAAACATGTAGCAAAACTTCGAGCAATTTCGGTAACTTTTGTTCTCCTGCGGATGTCATCATTTCTGATTCTATCACGTAGAGAAATACCAAGCATAGCTCTCTCCATTGCACGCTGTGTGACCTTGAGCCTTCTTATGAGACACATAGTTAGTGGCCACGTCTCCCTTCCGTCGTCATCACTGGCAACACACACTGGTCAAAGACTTTCGCATTGAGGCATTGCGGTAATTTGGATACGAAGATTTTTTGTAGTTTCCCGAATGCTATTCATCCGAGCTGGATTCGACGAGAGACCTCTTTTTGAAGTTATACTTACCCAGCTGGACTGCTTGTCCCAGGCATACGTAGTGGGCACCAACTTTGAGTGTAATGTTCCCTCAATATTGACTGGAGGAGGTACAACATGAGTGTTTAACATAATTATGGATTTTCCATGTCAATCTTAAGACCTACTCTTTGGGAAACACTATAGAGATCTTTGAGCATGGTGTTCAGGTCTTTCATGGTCTCAACCAGTAATACTATATCATCGGCATCGGGAGGTTGGAAGTCGTCAAACCTGCTGGCGAGACAATTCGTGATGACTCTTGAAAACAACTTGTAAACATCGCTAAAAGTGAGATTGGTCTATAGTTTTTTAAGAGAGTTTTATCACCCTTTTTGAAAAACAGAACAACCTTCACTCTATGCTTTCGGCGTTTTGCCTTCAAAATATGACGGAATTAAAGAGGTTCTGGAGGACTTTAAGTATCGGCGTGCCGCCCGCTATCAGAAGTTCTGTAGTGATACCGTCTCTACCTGGCGCCTTGTTGTTTTCAAAGTTGTTTAAGAGCCATACTAATCTCAGACAGGTTGACGTCCGAGATATTTTCGGTGTAGTGTCGGGTATAGCTTGGCTCTTCATCATGTAGAGACCCTCCTTCTCCATGAAATCGATCAACATTTGGCCTCTGGCGTTCCGTTGCCCAATTCCAAATTATCCCACTCTTAACTCGTCGCCGCAATGTTTCCCCAAACTTGCGTTGCAGTTACCATCACAACTGTACAGTGAATTTTGTAGTTATGCATGGCTTTAGAAATATCCTCATACATAGCCTCCACTTTGTCATTTGGGTGCGCCGAGGACGGAGCGTAAACCTGTGTGACATTCAACAAATATCGTTTCGATAATCTAACTATCAGGTACGCTACCCTATTCGACACACTTCCGACAGTAACCACGTTGTTGACGAGGGTCTTCTGGACGATATACCCGACACCACCTAGGGACTATTGGTCGCCCTCCCGGTAGTATAGCAACTACCGGAATTCAGGATTACCGTGTCCTCCCCCTCTCTTCGGACTTCAGATAGTCCTATAATATCCCAATGTAAGTAACTAACAGCTTCTTCCAACTCTGCTAACTTTGCGTCGGTCCTCAGTGTGCGCGTGTTATATGTTGTATGTCGAGTCGTCGTTGGTGGTAGCCGGATCGTACCCGGTGATTCTTCGCACCCCTTGCCCCGCCCTTACCGTAGCCGCTACCGTAGCTAGGTATTGCAGGGCTGTCGGGGACTGGGGTCTATTTCTGTATGCGCTTATTCATTGAGGGGTATTTGACATAATAGCCACGATTGGCGTGCAGGTTGGCGATCGCATTTTGGCCAAGATTTCAGGAAATGCTGCTGCCCTTCTCCTGTTGGCTGTATCCCCTTAATCGCCTTTTACGACACCCACGAGACGAGATGGGGTGGTGCTATTCTAAGCCGGCATTCTTTCATAATAAAATTTAAAATATTTACAAATATATAATATAAATGATTGTAAGAAAGTAATATTTAAATATGTAATTGTTAATCATCTGCATTAACAGGGTTATTCGTCACGTTAAACTGTGTCGAGATTTGTTCTACGCGTGACGTAGCTGACTTGCTTTAAATGCAATTCAAGGAGTCGGTCGTAATGGCTTGCGACGTACACTTTATTGCATTGCTCTATAGCCTACATACGATTTTGAACTTTTACGTCTTGGGTTTAGTGTCAGTTTCAGTCAGTTGTGTTTCTTTTCTTATTTGTTAATATTTTTTTCTTTCTTAATATTTTCTATGTGTGTTTTGTGTAAGGAAAAAATTTAGATTTTTTTTTACTTTGAATTCATTAAGTATTTCTTCTAAATACATAAATTATGATATAATAATAGCGTATAACTCAGAAATCGCTATAAATATGTGAGACATTTTCGCTCCAAACAGGGACATTATACTCGTAACAACATGTAAGTTCTAGCATTGCAAGCAAGATGCTTGCGCCCGTCGAAAACAAAGTCGAGCTATTTTTAATTGGACATATGTTTATGGACGATTAGTGCTCATATTAATACTTAAATGATTTAATATTAAACAGGCATTGTTGGTAGGATCTGTGCATAACAAATATTCAACTCAAAATAAATTTATTTAGATTACTACATTATTCCACAACATTGTAGCTAGAAAAACACAATAAAAGGAAAAAAAAGGAAAAAAATTTCCGCCACAATAAATTACTTTAAAACTATAATACCTACAAGGTGTTTCTTTTAATTGCATACAAAATTAATAAATCCTTTGCATAAAACTTCTGCAGTACCTAACGGATAGAATAATTAGATTTCGCCTCTATTAGAAACATATAATTTCTTAGTTAACTATGTTGAGATCTAGGTGCGCGATTATAATGTCCATAGTAAAAATATATGATATTATAAATACACTATAATTATAACAAACATCACAGTATGGTTGGGACGTTTTTAGTAGTTGCCTATTCTATTCTGAAAGGAAGATCTTGAAATACAGCTTTTAAATATTTGAAAATGAAATACAGAGAGTTGATACACTCTCATAGTTTTTCTATTTTCAATCACGCCTATAATATAAAAGTCTAATATAAAGAGATTTCAGCGGTCAAAAAAGCTTGTCCCACGAGATATTGCTTATTTGCTACAACGTTAATGACTCAAAATGTATTTAAAAACTCGTTACGCGGCGCGATCGGGATCGAATGAGGTGTACGACTATGTGATGCAAAATTGTATGTCGTTAGTAAGCTTCACTTTTTACGTGCAGGGAGAAAGTAATCAGGTTTTAAATCTATGACCGTAGTAAATATGAACCCGTACTTTTTAGATCAAATTGAGTTCTTAGTAAATTATGTTAGAGGTTTTAGAATATGTCGAGTCCTATTGCAGTTAATTTATTATATTTTTTCAGCTTCACGCACTCGCAGTATTCTGTATGCCTAGGGCCTACCCTGTTGTATGAGAGCAGCAGGGTACTGGTCACTAGTCGGCATAGAGACCGCCTACATCTAAGTCATTGCATCTTGAGTGGCATACCTTAAGAATTTCATATAAAATTTAATTGTTTTGTATGACGCTTAGTACGCTAATATATTCTTGCTCAAACAAATGTTAAACGTTATTAAATATTTAAATAACTAGTGTCATAATATATGTATGTAACAATCATTATTACTTTTTCGATAACATTATTTGACAATACTTAATGTTAAATTTGATATCCATAATATAAGAGAATATGTCCAATCATTTTCTGTTAACATATGAATATCAGAGTATATGTTTATCTTAGTTTAATGTAATGGACAATATCTGCTAAAGTACACACCTATATGACTAGAAACGGTACATAGAATAATCATTTTCCTTTAATATTAGTATATGCATACGTAGTAGGTATATAAAATAGTATATGTATATACATATACATACATACATACATATATCTTGACACCTATGATTAAACTTGATCTAACTGGCAATTAAACTTTTATATTGACAGGTTTGATTGTTGACGTTTGCTTTGTTACCACGTAATTATAAACTTCTCTAGAAACCGTTGTTAGCTTGAATTTAATAACTGTTCATATTTGTTTCATTTTGTTTTGCTTTTACGGAAATACATTAATTTTAATTAGATGCAACGATTTATATTTCACTTAAATTATTTGGCACGTATTAACGGACATTCCCGTGCCCGGCCATGTCGAGCAGAAGAGCGGCACGGCCATACCATCCTTTTCTCGAAGCAGTCGAGGCCATTTTCCAATTTTCCCTCTATAACTTGGTTGTGGATAAAACTAGAAGCCTGAATTCAGTAACCGAGCAAGCATTATATAAACCAGTAGTTTCAGTACTATAACGAGTCTAAGTTGGTAAATTTGTCACTCACTCACTCACTCTCTCACTAACTGACTGATCAATCATCATGTCTTCTGTGTGTGAATGAAGTATAAACTAAAATATTTTTCAATTTCGGTCTAATGTTCTAGATATATCAACTGCATAAATAACGTTGTAATTTAATATAAATATGTACGATTACAAAGGTACATTTGCACTTAACTAAACAGTGTATCTGTATATATGAGCATGATATATTGGAAAGACTACTACTACTAGACTAGACAAAAAGATATGAGATCCTATAAAAAAACAAAACTTGTCAAAAAAACGAACGTCTTAAATAAGTAGATTGAATTGAATATATATATATATATATATATATATATATATATATATATATATATATATATATATATATATATATATATATATATATATATATATATATATATATATATATATATATATATATATATATATATATATATATATATATATATATATATATATATATATATATATATATATATCGTGATTTCTTGCGATGGATCGCACAACTTTTGACGGTAGAAAAACTGAGTTGCGAGACTTGTGTTTTTTGACAAGTATTGTTTTATTTAGGATAACTATATTACGGAGTTATTATACATGTTATGTCAATTTAGTATTTTAACGGACGCACACACAAACCGTGTTTCAAGAATAACGTATCACAGTTAAAATAATACTAATTATACTTTTTTATATTCAATATGAATTAAGGGTCAATACCAAGAATCCACTTTGACTCGTTTTTATCAATATAAAATAAACTACATATACAAAACATAAAAGAGCGAATCAAATATGTTCATTGTACTCGATGTAGGGCTCTGCCATTTAACACGCAAATCTCGAATCTGTGTAAAAAGTTCAGAAACCTCTAACCAAAAAAAAAATTATTAAAGATATCTTTTTATCCACTTTATTTTAAAAATATTTGAAATATATGAAAACCACAACAAATTATTGCAACTAATATTCATTTATTACTAATATTTCATTCATAACTAATATTCATTTAACTAATGCAACTAATATTCATTTATAACATTTACAATTCATATTTTTTTCTATTTCTAATTAAAAAAAAAAAAAACAATAGACTACTGTACATTGTACACCGGTCGCGAAGAACAATACTACAACTATCTATACATTGAAGAATATTAAAAAATACGCTTGCCTGAATCCGTAGAATGAGAATTACTCATTATGAATCATTATTTCTTCTTGAATTGTCAACAAAGTTTTAAATTTCTTTCTATTCTATTCGTTTACGAATAAATATAATTTGCTAAATGTTATGAATTAATAAATAAATAGAATAAATTAATTACACTTTAAAATATTTTCTATATATTGTAAAATGTTTGTTGTTACAAAGGTTATTATTGATTAGAGAAACTTTTAGAACCGAAAATATTATGAAAGTATCAGTTATTATTTAATAAAAATTGTTTTATAAAAAAATATGTCTATAAATTTTATACTGACAAGATTAGAAGAAGAATTCGAGAATTTCCAATATTGCACGGAAATACTCGTACACTTTTAATCGTGAATAATAGGTATTCCTGCCGCAGAAGACTTAACAGAAGAAAATGATAATTTTTTTGAGAAGACGAAGGTGAATTATCGTCTTCTTCCTTCGTTTATTTTATTCATATTTATAAAATTGATATTTAATATTTATAACGTTGAACCATAACAAATATAGGAAAAAGCTTTTTGATTCAAGTTTCGGTGGCAATTATATTCACATGCGTGACTTGTTTCTACTTTGATCTGTATTTTTAAAGGAAAATAGGTTGTACTGACATTAAGTAACATACTGTTATCATTTATATTAAATTCAAAATATTCTTTATTTATATTTCTGCCATTTATGTACTGCCAGCAAGAAACTCAACAGTTTCTCTTTTCAATACAAAACCTAACTTATTAAAATTTTTACTTACTTTAAAATTTAAAAGTTATGTTATACATTCAAGATACTGTATTATGGAATTTTAATTAATATCAAACTCAGTTCCATAAAAGATTTGTTCACTTTTTGGGGGCGATAATTTGGCGTTACAAGCTTATCTTAATTTCTGTAACGAATCTTAATTCGCTATTTCTATGCTATGATTTCTTTTGTATACATATGTACATACGGATAATATTTGTTATATTTAAGTAAAATAACAGAACATTTGAACCTATCTACTTCTGATCGAAGGCAAACCGCACGTCCGGCTGTCCGGTTGTCGGAACAGTCGACATTGCAATAACCGTCCGACATATTGTTGACAGCTTTGTAAAGAGAAACAGTTAGATCTGTATCTAACTGTATCTAAATGGTAGATGAAGCTTTGGATTATTTAACAAATGACTTCATTTCAAAGTGGGTTACTTCTACGTTATATGAAGTAACGTATGAAATTAATGGCAGATTAAAGACAATATATACTACAATATTAGTAGTAGTAGTATTAGTAGCTAGTAGGAATTTTTGTTCCCCGACGTTTACTGAATCTATTGAGTGACGTTCTTGTTATCGCCTGATACCAAAATATTAAACATTGATGCTACAATATGCTAGGAATAAAATTTAAAATAAATCACATTTATATTTTCAAATAGTAAAACATAATAAGCTTTTAATGTACTTAATTGGTTCAAAATTTATCGGTTATGTATTTAATTAGATTATTCTACATCGCATTGGGTAATTTCGTTTTTGATAATACCTTCGACGCATACGTTAAGGTTTCCAAATGCCGCCATGCTATAGTCAGTCATTATATACAATATAATATACAGTAGGTATCGAGCTCTCGTGCTGCTCTATCGAGCAGCCCATCGAAGGACAGAGCTCGGAAGATATTCAAGGATCTGTCCATCTCGTGGAACTCATCGCAACACCGTTTTAGATGTAGGTGTTAAATTACTCTACTCTACTCTAATTATACATTTTAGAGTAACTTAACAACTTAAAAAGTACTCAATACCTATAAAATAGGTATGTAGGAAAAAGTAGCAAGATTTTTACTGAAAGATCGTCAAGAATCCATGTCTCAACTTGCACTTGTATACTGAAACAGTAGCTATAGTGATGTGTGACAATGAACCCGCTATAAATTATGTCCCATGTTTTGTTAGTTCATACACTTCATAGATGCATTTGTTTTTGATGTGCATTTGTTTTACTTGTCACTAAAATTGAAATATCCAAAAACCTATTCTGATAATGTATCTGCGATATACGTTCCGGCGAGTTCAATATATGACTGTAAAGCTGTCACCTCCTGGTAGTAATTAACGGCGAGTGGCGCGGCGGGGCTACTGTCTGTCTTTTTGTGTTACTCACGGATTTCATTTGAAAGAGTTGAGTGTGATCTCAACGAACTTTCGACAACGAATTTCAGATAGTATATTATAGATACATTCTGATGGCAACTAGTTAATATTATGTCACTCAGATCCACATCGACAAAAGGTTTTAGCCATAACTGTTGTGTATTTTAAAGAAATGTGTGATTTATAAGCGCGTACCTGCTTATGCTCAAAACTACACTAAAGTATCAAAATATTTGATAGTAATTAGTAACAAATGTGTGAATACAAGCATATATAATATGAGAATACAAGCTGGATATTCTCAATCACTAGCTAGTAGCATCAGTGTCTGCTCTGTTAATTAAACCACCATTCATTAACAAGTAATTACTGAAAACCGATTATAATAATTCATTAATAACTTATCATATCAATTCGGTTCATGTAAAAAACAAATATATAGCTTTATAGTATAGAGCTTTATTAATACAAATATTTGATTACTGTAAATCTACAGAACTCACCTGTGATTGGCTCTTAAACTTTATTTAGTAAATAGATAAATGACAATACGTTCATAATGTTTAATATGTGAATATACGGGGAGAAGAAACTACTTAGCATTATATGGATTGATCGCGATATATATATATATATATATATATATATATATATATATATATAATATATATATATATATATATATATATATATATATATATATATATATATATATATATAATATATATATATATATGTCGGATTATAAAAGTGAGAGTGAGGGTAGAATTTATGATCAGTATAAATTATAATTTTGACAATCTGGCGATATATAAGTAGGTACGTATCATATAATTACAATAAAAGAGGTTTATGATATAAACAATTTAATTATTATAAAGCTACCACCGGTTCGGAAGGCAGTTCTGTTGAGAAGAACCGGCAAGTAACTCAACAGTTGCTCTTTTAAATATACACACAATTTTATACTACAGTAGACAATATAACACTTTAATTAACAAGATATTAGATTCACTAGTAACTGGTAACACGTGGATACATGTAATAACTCGGTACGTGGATAGTAAACGTTTGATACTTAGCTTTCAAAGGCTTTCCAGTCTCACCAAGAAAGTGTAAACGGTAAAATGACGGAGACCATCCCACTTCTGATGTCGGCCCACGGTACTTGATTAGCTTGGTCGTCTCTCCCAAAAGACACATTCATGGGCATGATTTGGTCAGGGAGCAGTAAACAAACCATCCTCCCATAATGACTATTATTTCACTGATTCCAATTATGTAGATAGGTCCACCATCAACAAGCAGGCAGTTAACACAATGAGTCGTAAGACAGTTCCCAAGCTTGTGATCCGAGCGACGACCAAAAGGAAAGTGTGTCTCTGAGTCCCGTCGTTTACTCAAAGACTCGGCCCGCTCGAACATAAGACCGGACTCTGCGGAAGTGATGACGTACCTCCTGCGCCTCGTTATCAATTGAGCTTCCGTATTAATGACCTCTCCGACATATAGATTTTTGTGGCCAAAGTGTAAGTATAAAGGAACTTCTTTTAAAGTGAGCTTTGACGCTCACTTCCACTGTGGAAACTCCTCCCTTCTAATGTTTTTTTAACAAAATTCTTCCAAAACCAAACCAATTTTAATTGTAACTGTTCATTGAGACTAATAGCAAATATATTTTTAGATTTTTATATTAAAGGGTAGACGTTATATCGCATTGGAAGTACTTATCTTTCAAACGACTAATTTTAAGACAAAATAGTTTTAGGAACCTCATAGTATATATCATAACCTATAGGTTACCGTGCATACGGCCGGATAGAGCGTCTTTAGTGAGAATGTTTTCTGTATTTCCTCGTTTTGGTAAGAAGATACGAATCGTGGCGTTGAAGGACACCACTCAAGTAATTAATGTCTAGATAATAATCTGAAAAGTTGGTCGAAAACGAAAAAAAAAGGCAAAGTAGTTAGCACTAGTTGCCTAGGTTCCCTAGGTTCTGTCTATCCTGGTGTATCAGGGATACAGCGGGAACATAAATACAGTGACTTTATATAATTATTTTAAGCATATACTGTCATATGCTCCATTTAAATATATGAATTCTCCAAATTATTTTGTAATAGTATATAAATTGTTTGAACAGAATGGAGAAGTATACTAATAGCAATAATACAAAATTTCGCTTTGTTTTTCATAGGGATAACGTATTTATTTTTTTCAATGTAGGGAACGATGAGTTTTCATTAATAAGGTTTGAAGTATCAATTATTAATGTATTAAATAAATCAAAAATATTAATTATATTGTTATTAATTAGTATTGGTTCAATATTTATTTTGTATTAGGGAAAATGAATGATTTTCGTTTTCTTCGCTCTGGTAACAAGGCAAATCGTGACGTTTATTCAGCCACTCAACACGCAATGCCTTGAAAGACGGAAAGTACAAAAAGGAGTGTCTTATCACTAGGTTCTTGTAGTTCCTATGGTTCCCTCTGCCTACCCTGCTATGTGCGGGATACAGCGTAAAGCTAATTTAATATTTTTTTTAAAAGACGTGCCTTAAGTGAGATTAATAATATTAAAATCTGTAAATATTTATAGTAAAATATTTTAAAATTGCGGTAAAATAAATTAATCAAAGGGAATCAATCAATTGTTCTCACTTTCCATTGAAATAAAAATATTGTCTCGTTTTCAACACAACACTTTTGTTGCATCGGTATTGTAGAATAAAAAAATCGGAATTCGCAGGCGCGTGTACTAATTTTATATTTTGTATTATATAAGATAAATAAATTTTAGATGTTTAGATTTTTTCTTTTAGCTATAGTAGTATAATTTCTAACTCGTCGCCAAATTTCAGAATTCTAGTTCAACGGGAAGTACTCTATAGGTTTAATTACGCGGCGAACTTCATACACTTTGTGACAAAAACCAAACATAAATGCTCGCTAACCAAACATAAATCGTATTTATTCGGAATTATATTACTTTTACTTTATTACGGATTAATATTACTTTTAGCTTTTTAAAATGACGTTGAAAAGCGGACATTGTAGTGATCCTATAATTCTAGGTCTCGACTACATATTTATATATATATATATATATATATATATATATATATATATATATATATATATATATATATATATATATATATATATATATATATATATATATATAAAGTAATGCTAGTCCGTCCGTGCCTCAAAAGGAAGTAATAAATCTAATAGTATTTTTAATATATTGTACACAATTCAAGTACGTACGTCAAGTACAAAATTTCTGTTACATAATAATAAAACTAATTTTACAAAAGATAATTGAAGCACGTTTCGGTGTTCAAATTGCAAAATGTGAGGGTGCGGCCGGTGACGAGTTTAATATCGTGACAGATTGTCTAAAGGACGCTGCGGCTTTATCTCGGGGCTCGGGAGAGGACCTCAAAGCGATGTCGCTAGCAATTCTGACTGTACCTCTTTCATTCGGAGCTTCAGAGATAGCGGGGCTAAGTTTGATGCTAATCTAAAACACGCTAAAGTGTTACATAACCGTTCATTTTATTATATTATGTTAATGATATGTAAATAATTCCTCCGTGAATGAGTCTTGTCTTGAAAATTTGGAGAAATCGTTATAAATTGAAGTAAATTTATTCTTAAAAAAATTACTTAAATTTATTTATATATTATATTATATTGTTACATCTGAAATGCCTTTAATCTATAACATAAACAATAAAGCTTAAAACATTTAAAATTATCAAGATAATATGTGGTTTGGAGTCTCATTTAAGATAATGATGTTATTTAAAAAAAAAACACATTAAAGAAAATAAAATCCAGCAGGAAATTCTAAATAATTTCAGTTATAGAATTCATCCTGCATTGACCGAGTCGGTATCGCTTACATTACGCCCACGCTATTCCGACATTACTTCCGTAATAAAGTGTAGTCGAGGCTCACACCGAGTTATGAGACGAGCCTGAGGCCGCCAAGGTCTATTAACTAAGAATGTTTCGGCCAACTTCGTTTTCCTAACGAGTCAACTTGATTAATTTTGAAGCGTGATTCTACATCAACTCGGCTACAAGTTCAGCATAAGATATAACTTGCATTGGTTATTAAGATCATCTTAGAATACAAAATTTTACGTCCAAAATTTTGTATATTATACATAGTTGATAAATTGGCGTTTAAATGATTAGGACAGTTTATGGAGAATCCCTCGTCATGGCAAGCTGTCTGATATATGTCGAGTGTAAGA
The DNA here is from genome assembly GCA_037127375.1 of Dione juno. Lineage (NCBI taxonomy): Eukaryota > Metazoa > Arthropoda > Insecta > Lepidoptera > Nymphalidae > Dione > Dione juno. Next base: position 6,144,561 of record JAXRJS010000043.1, read on the forward strand.
CGACTGAAGACTGACCCGTCCGAGTAGCCCATGGTGAATATTTTTAAAAGGGTTGCCTCGCAAGAAAAAAAAGTCGTACAATACTAGTAACTACAAAATTTTATTTGAGATTTTGTAAAATCTGCTAAGTGGCATTATTCAAGAAAAATTTCATTGTAACATCGAGTTCACTAGAATCACACAATTCGGAACACTCTGGAAAGTTCATCAAGGAAAGACACGTACGTTGGTTCGAATACTAATCGAAATTCGCAACCTCAGTATATGTATGTATGTATTTGTGTTTGGATGTACGTATTGTATCGTAGTAAGTATATATGTACTATGTCTTAAATTATATACACACGGGGCTGACGGGACTAATTAATTTGATCGCCTCGATATGCAGATTTTGCTTTGAAATGTAAATTATTTGCTTAATATATATATATTTTTAACGAATTTATTGTCATATAAATTATATAACCATTATAAATCAAAATACAAAACTAAAATCCTTATTACTATTTGTGGTATATATGTAGGTAGAGGTCGCTGTACGTATGTATATATATATATATATATATATATATATATATATATATATATATATATATATATATATATATATATATATATATATATATATATATATATATATATATATATATATATATATATTATATATATATATATATATATATATATATATATATATATATATATATATATATATATATATATATGTATAATTACTTATGAACATATTTCTTACGTATTCTACATACTTTCGGACGTATCCTGCTCGACGCCAAGCGACAAGGGACTGACGCGGAGATAGCTCAGTGACAAATCATTCTAAATTTATTCTACCTTTGTACCGTGATGTCGTTTTATTTAAGAGCCCCGAAGGCTGTCTGACCTATATGAAGAAGACGGGGAACGTTCGGATTTATATAAAATTAGTTATTGAAAAATTTGATGATCGACGCCACTTCAGCGCCACTTGTGAAGATTAATATTATTGAAGTATAAATGAAAAAAATCTCTGCTTCAGCACTAGGTTATTTATTTCTACCGTGTTAAATGGAGGAGTAGTGTAAAGATAAAATATATTTAAAAATAATAATTGATATAAAATATTACAATATTTGACAACGAATCTAAGGAACTGGTGAATTTTAAAGTTAAGCGAACAATGAGTGTTTATATGAAACAATAAATCTATGTGACAATTTAATGAAGAGAACTTTAGACAGAACCCTTTTCTCGTGTCTTTCAAATTGAGTATCAATCTCGGTCTCCGGAGACGCCATAACGCATTTCCAAGCTGAAACTAAACGCAATTTATATGTCGTTGCCATATTTAATGAACATCTCCAGTTTTGGATTTAAATGTCAATATTGTGCCAAAAGTTTGCGGAGCTGCTTTGTGTAAATACGTACGTACATTTTTATATCTCAATTGGAAAGTAATAACTTTCGATCTCAGACTAATAACCCAATTATTGTCATGTTTCACAAATGAAGAGATAAAAGCTTATTTTAATAAAGTTTTTGGTATGTTCTCCAGTCAAAGAATTATTGAAAAATATAGACTACCATAAATACAAGGAAGGGATGATCCTGTTTTCATCTCAAGCTCTTGATAGACGATCAATCGAATACGTTCTTTATTTTATACTGTCTCAACGAAGGAGCCACTGGAGAGCTCTGCTGAATTAGAATCAAGGAGAATTTCTAAAACTTCCATGCAGCCTTTATACGATATAGCTTTATAGCGCTATTGAGTTATATAAGTCAGATATAATATATCAACTAATACTTAAGTGTTGTATTTAATAATCTTTTTTATTTACCAACTTTCCAATCCAACATTTTGTAAGAAATGAAATTAAAATATTTTTCCAAAATTAATTCAGAATCCTCAAGCACAGCACTGTGTTTCCAGTTTGCTATTGCCAACTAAATTACATATATCTTTTTCAATATCTATAAGACGTTGTTCCGATACACAATTAACCACATAACTATGTATAGCGTTGTGAGTCTCCTTGAGTGGACGTACACACTAACAATCGAAGGGAAGGCTTTTCCGTCATTTATCATTCCGACGCAAGCCTGCGGGAGGGTCATGCTTCGCTAACGACGTCTATTCGATACGATTCTAAGCGATTAATGACTGGCGGTTTTATCTGCCGGAATCGACGGTACCAGCCACTGTAATGTGCACGCAATTAACCCTGGCAAAAAATCTATTTGCGGCAGCTTAATTGATAGAATGAGTGAGGTTTGGGTTACATTGAATTTGGTTAAAACTTATACCGATTATATTATTATTATGATTATTATAAGTTATACATAGTCTGGCCATAAATACTGTTACAGTTAAAAATAAACAAAACTTTTCTTTTGATTTTGGATTCTGTCATTTTTATACGATTGCTCTTGGGTTTTCTTACTTTCGCGCCAAGATATTGTAAAATATTTTGTGATATTAAAATGTAATGGGGCTATAAAGATAACGTCCATTACATAACGTAGGTATGGAGTCAAATACAATTCTAAAATACTCCATACGCTTGATATTAGTCAAATTTTTGTGTACCGGGCTATGCATAAGTACAATAAAACCTCTTCTATGTAACGTATTGTGACAGAAAAAGATCAGACTATCAATGTAGTGTTCGAAAGAAAAAGGCGATTAAAGCAGTAAGGGAGACAATCCGAACAAATCCTATCCGAAAGCAAAAGTAATAAATATCTCGGGAGATGAAGATAGTACCTAGAACTATGTCGCGTATTTTAGAAGATGACTTAGGACTTTGGTCAAACTAAAACAACTACATAAGCGGTACGCAAACACCCCTTTGCATAAAAAAAATTTATTTATGGAGGAGGAAATTTTTACAATTGAATAATATTTTTACAAACAAAATGGCCGTATTTATGCAGAAAACTCTAAAGAAGCTGCCTATTTACTCAACAGAGTACAACGTGGGGATTATCCAACTTCAGTGATGGTTTGGTGGGGTGTTAGCTATGAAGGGGTGACGGAGCCATATTTTTGTGAAAAAGGTATCAAAAGATCTACTATTATTATAACAAAACATATGCTATTGACTTGTCTCTTTAAAGGACTGTATTGCAACCACTTTGAATAAGCTTTATATATTTTTAATGGTTTTATATTAACGTGTTAAGCTAACACAATGTAATAGTAATAAATGTTATGTACAATTAAAACACGTTTGCTTTGTTGCTGTATCAAAAGGCACGTATGTACTTCAGCAAACAAGGAAAAAAGTAGATCTTTCGGTTTGGTATCTTAAATTACACAAAGCGCGAAATGAGTAACCGATAGCGGAATATCTGTTTTTTCCGCAATTGTGTTGAATATAGGTGACTATCTATGTTTATTTTGTATAGCGCAATATCTTAAAGATAAGTTATATTTCATGGTTAAATTAACGTTAATAACGTATATATACGGTTTTCATTAAGTTATTCCGGGTGGGAGTCGAACCTACAACCGCAAATTATTGCGCAGCAGGTCAGTCTCTGTACAGTTACGCACGTACAGGTATTGTCTTGTTGCCACAATAGTGTCTCGACATTAAATTTGAATTGTTATTTATAAAATTGACATAATATGAGACACAAAATAATTTGAAAATAAAATGTAAAATTGAAATCATACTGGAATAGTATGTAATATTATTATTTAACAAGTTGTGCGTATTTATTTTATAATTTTATAACATTTTTTATCTGTGACTAAAATATGTATGTATATTACTTCGCCGCTAACCGCTTCCGGTGCGTGAATTCGATATTATTTTGCACAAAAGACGTCATTTCCATTTCGCACTTATTGCGGTTTCGTGGGCATGTAACGAATAAACTCTATTATTTAATAACGAATGGTAACAGAACGCTGTTTGTATATCGCAGAGCAGAGCTTGTTATTTCTACGAATACATACATGTATACGTTTCAATACAAATAAAAAAATATATTTTATTGTATAGGTAGTAGATTCTGGCTGCAATTTGTGTTAACTAAAAAAAAGAATTAATTGAAAGTTGAAAGCTGAATAATAGTCGATTTATAATGTCATTTGCAAGAATGAAAATTATCTTATATTATTGATACAAGTTAATACACTCATCTACAAAAACAAATAATTTGAACGCCTTACAGTAATCTCTCGCTAAAATCTATTAATTCTCTCTCAAAATTTTTGGTCTCACAAAACCAATAGCTAAAATTTCAAATGCTACATAATTTCATCAAATATGTTAGCTCTACTTTAGGGCAATTTTAATTTAATCCGATGTAATTCTGTCGTGAGTTGCTCATTTCCAGATATCGATTCGCACGCGTCCGTCTGTTGCTGGCTGAAGGGATCTTTATAGAAAGAGTATTTCCGAAGGTTGTCAGAAGGCAAGGAGTATTAATTAAAATGTCGGAGCCCAAGTTAAAATCTGGCGGTATCGTGTTTACGCTATTTGATCACGATACGAGTTTTTGTTCTCCATTTTTAATTTATAAATATTTTCGTATGTATTTTTTACAAATATGTAAATTAGAAATTGTAATTTTCATAGCGACTTCTTGTTCTTTTAAGTTAAATACGGCTTGATGACACTGAGGGATTAAAATCTATAATCGCTGTATGCAAGGAATTTCCTAATCTTGTACAGACAAGAATACTATACTATATATGTTTATTTAAATCTTATTATATAGAGATCGTTTGCTGTAAAAGGTATTTGAAAACTATTGAGGGTACTGATGTAATTATTCTTTTCGTGTGTTTCCCTTCCATTGGTTTGTGATACTACTTTTATGCTTGACATAAGTTCAATAATTAAGCTTAAATAATTATGCATTGATATGATTTTTTTAAAAATACATATAAAAAAGTAATATTTTTTCCTCGGCTTCGGCATTATGTCGCATACCATTAGGTCGACAAAACGAATCCAATGTGAAAGCATTTTATTCTAAACTCTCTGCTCTAATTTAAGATATTGCGAATTGAGGGCGTCTTAACAGGGCCGGATTATGAATAATTCATTCACACGAGTGGGCATCGAATGGTTGCTACGAGTACGTCACGATTACTAAAGATGAATGTGAACTGTAAATTGTACAATAAAATCTCTCCATACTATATTTTCTTTATTTACTTTACTGTTCTGTCGTATATATTGTAATTGAAATATTTAAGGTATTTTTATTATAATTTAATATAAAAAAAAAACGAACAGTCTGAGCTATTAATACACGACTTACATATTACACAGCATGATGAGGCAAATATCTCGGCCGTATAATGGCCGGTGAAATTAATTTACTACGAATACCGCTATATACCGAAGGGCAGGAATTGTAAGTATGAAGTGACCTCCTTCCTTCAGCCTTCATTACTTTGGGATTCCACTTCAGGCGCGATAGAACGAGCTTATTCGGAAGATTCCTCGACAAGTTCGCTAGATTAAGTAAGGCACGTGATCTATGAAAATTAAGGTAATGTATATTTATTAGTTTATTAGTAATTCCGTTTTTTTATGTTCATGTTCTTCTTCAAATTATTCTCCATTCTAAATTATCAGTCTTAAAATAAACTTTGGGTAGCGGCCATTAATAACAATCCCGCTACAATGTTTCTAACAACATACATAAACCGTAACAAGCGTATATTAATTTCAACGTACTTCAATCAGAACGTATGACTTAATTAGCTCAAGCCAAGAGCTATCCGAGAGGCTCGGGTTCAAGTCCGGCTATGTCAAAATTTTAGACTAGTACTTAAAAAAAAACAAAAGAAAAAGTATGATATTGTTCATTTGTTAGTTGCGGTACTTATATTTGCATGTAAAAAATAAATAAAATTGGATATAGCCACTTATATAATTATGTTCGTTTTTTACAGTGCCGATATGAAAATCGTTTTACTAAGAACGGTTTCTCATTTGTGTTATAATTAAATGAAAATTTCACGTATGTTTAAGAACAATATGTCAATATTTTATTTTAAATTATAGTTATATCTCTTCTGTTCTTATTCTTATGATACATCAGATAATATTTATTCTAAGGCCTTTACAAAGTGTTAGCAGCTATCTCGCCGGATCTCCAAGCGTGGGACATTAGTGTCCGCGCAGCTTACACCGCGTATTGATTGCGCAACTGGCAAGTGGCTTGCCGACACAGAATCGCCACGTAAGTAAACTTTTAAACATATTTCTATATTACATTTTATGTTATGATATAAATATAGTTAAAAATAAAATTGTAATCTAATATTTTCATACTTCTTCTAATATCGCCAAAATACGTTTTTTATTGAACTAAGCGTAGATAAAATAAAGCTGCGTATTACAGATTAATGTATAATTTAACGATGCGTTAAGTTAGTATAACCTCTTTATGTATTTTTGAGGCGATAAAGTTACTTTAATGCGAAAAGACTCGTTTGAGGTGCTGGTAAAATGATTTAGGACTTACCGTTCGCTTCTGGAAAACTAGTTATCTTTGACGAAAAAAATTTAAATGTATGTTTAATGTATCTTTGTGATTTTTATGGTAATTAAATGATAAATTTGCTCCATTTCTGACTCAGACCGAGAAACCTGAAAATACTTTAAATACAACAAACGTTTAGTTTAATTTAATCTTTATATAAAAGTATTTACTACAATAAAAACACAGAGCAGACAAAATGTCTGAAATCTCATAGCAATTTTATTTGCGCTGAGTACAGACATAAGTGCTATCTTGCAAACGGAGCTCATCAGAAGCAGCGCTTTGAATGCGGGAAAGGAAAAGAACATAAAGGATTACGTAAAAATGTTCACAACTTGTGGACGGAAGGAATCAGTAGCCTATGTCTGGGAAGACGAAATACCAAATATACAATCTGGGACTTACAATTGGCCAATTGAAGACTTTCTATATTTCTCGGTTAAAAAAATATATTATATACTTGACAACTTTTAAAGGAAAAGCTTAAGCTTACCGAAAAATCATGTTACATCTTTACAGATGCTTTCTTACGAAAGCAGTAGGAACAGTTTAGTATTTGCTGGTTGAGTGTAGGATACTCTTATTAGAAAATACACGTAAGGTAATTAATCTATCTGTAGCAAGTGAAACATAATAAATTAATTTTATTAATAAATTTTTATCCTTATGCTGGACACGAAAAAATATAAAATTTCTAATAATATTGGTATTTTGTCATCCAGACATTATATTTTCGAAGCCACTTTACCGTGTAACACTGGTAGAACTTTCAGTTGCATGGGAAATGATTATATCTAAAAATCATAATTTAAGACTTAGACTGTATGTAGCAACGAACCGACCAGGATTACTCTTAGACTTGAATTGTACGCGGCACAAGTACCTGTTCGTTTTCGTTTCTCGAAGGCGGCACTGATATAGTAATTTCGTTAGGTAGATAAATTTTGTTAGGTGTCGAGAGGAGTTCGGATAATGGAGGTGAGAGTCAGTGCACATTTCAAATGGGTCCTTCCTTTAAGCCTACATTTGAGCCTCAAGTCCCAGCTATTATTTTAAGCTCTCCCTACAATATGATGAGCCCGACACCCGAACGCTGAATGCATGGAATACTAATGAGTTTCTTCTCTTCTTTAACAAGCTTACTTAAGTTATTTTAAATGTTCGATGATACTGTTATAGATATGTTAGGCTGAAACATCGCCTGTCTAGAGCATAGTGCGTAGAGAGATCTCTATGAGATATATCTACCAGTATGAGGTCCACCGTACTGGAACCCAACGTAGCACATCCATCGTAGCACATACCAGATCGGTGAAAACGACATAAACACATAACTATCGTGTGCTCATTCAAACACTGTTCCTCTGCGTTAAAGAGGATAAATTGTATTGACAATTTTTAAAATTTTAATTTATATAAAGGAAAGAAATATACTTAAAGAAAACGAAAATTTGAACATAACAGGTTCAAATCTCGCTATGTTCAAAATATTAAGTATTTTAAAAATAATAAATATTGTTAGTTAGTTATTGTGTTAGTTAAAAGATTTCTTTTTAGCCCACGATTCTTTGGTGTCGCTTCAAAAATCTTATTTTATTTAATAGTTTGCACTGTTTCTTTACATTAGAAATTTCAATTCGATTAAAATAATTATTTGTTGTGAACAAGGTAAAGCGGAAACTTAATTTCGATAGTTATGTATTATTTTAGATTTTCAACAACTAATGACTTACATTTTATCAATATATACCTATATATGCATTAATAAATAATTTGTACATTCTGTTATTATCATATTAGCAAAATTAGATATAAAGCTCAATGCGGCACGTCTGAAGGAGGTGAAAAATTGAAGAACTAAGAGTACTAGTAAGTGTTATATGTTATAGCTAGATTAAAAAAGTTGTTCATGTAAGGTAAATATCGAAAAAAAAAATAGGTCAAATGTGAGTCGTACTCGGGTACATAGGGTTCCGTATTATGATTGTTGGTCAACGGAAACTACAACTGATATTTAAAATTTGTATTCTTTTTGTAGGGAATGATCTACAGATAAAGTATATAATGATTTTTTTTCTGTTATAGACGTATATATATTCCCTTCATTTTTGTACACAGTGAGTACTTAATTTTTGTCAAATATCATAATTCAAGGTTAACCGGAAGTACCTTATATTATGAAATATAAATAACTTTATGTAAAATACGGCAACCACGAAGCATAAACAAGAACTTTAATTTTTACTGTGCTCTAAGAGACTATAGACCTGGATGTTTGATATTAATTTCACCTTGTTTCCTCCAAGACTTGTCGACAACGAGAATAATGGACAAAGAGATCCTAAAAGGGTTTTCTCTTTTTGAGGTACGGACCCTAGAAGTAGTGATCGATTAACGTGTCCGCCGACGAAGGAGGTCACCTGTACATCCATCACTTTTGACTCTCGTCAGCGTTGCGTAATGTTAAGAATTACGCTTTTATGCCTTTTTTGTTGAAAACTTATATTCTAATTAGTTTTTAAGTTTCATTTAAGATAATTTTCCCATTTATTTAAAAAAAGAGATAGTGAAACATTTTTTTTGTCTTATTTTAATCACTTTCGCAGCCGTCGTGGCGCAGTGGCACATCGTCTAATTGTGAACATGACAGTTATAGGTTCGATTCCCATTTGTGTGAATATATTATTTTCATTTCCTTGCTCTGATAACATGACATAGCACTACGTTGAGTTCCGCCACTCAACAAGCATGGTCTCAAAAAATGTATGGAAAACGGGTAAAATTAATTACTAATTTACACTGTAAGTAGTACTGGTTCGAATTGGTTATGTATTAATGTAGCTAGCGTATGTAGCACATAGCTTATGCTTCAATATTTATAAATTAATGTACGGCATACGCTTCTCATTGAATTATTTTGTTGTTACTTCTCTCTTCCGGCCAAAAGTGGTCTGGAAAAGATCGCTCATTTAGCGGTAAGGCCGCCTGTTGTACTGTTTTCAAGTTTAGTTCTTTTTGTATCCTATATCGTTTATCTGTGTACAATAAAGAATATTTACAAACTACTTCTTACTATATAAGTTGTTTACGTAACACAGAAACGGTGTAAAAGCGAGGCGAGGCGATTCCTTATCAATCATTGTCGCTGGCTGGCGAGAGCGCCATTTGTCTTGTACTTGTTTAAAATCATTATCAGTCATCGTCACGTCACACACGGCGCGGCACAGTGCGGCACGGCACGGCACTGCATGACGCTAAATGATTTATTATTGGCTCAATCATCAAATTGATTCAACCGACGTTAGCTTGCTGGTTCTACACCAGTTATAGAGATAATTTCTCTTTTCTACATCTTACGCTATGGCTATAAGTTAAAGAGAGGGCTTTCCTCATTGTACGCTAACAGAGAATACATATTATTGTGTACTTTTCGCCAAACACAACCACCCCGTTTACAATCAGACCACTGTCCTGACCCGAATAATCTATATTCAATATAAATGAATGATATGACCCGCACCATAACCAGTGCGCGTTACAAAAATATAAAGATGTGATTAGCGCAATTCTTAATGCGTGAAGTGAAGAATATTCCTGATGGTCTTATTCCTTCAACGAAACAAAAACGCTAGCGCGATTCAGAATACTCGTGCTGCCACCTCTTTTGACGGTCCTGCACTATAAGGCGGGGGCTGAACATTATTTAATACAATATAAGAGTAGGCGGTGCTGGAATCATAGTCATAAGTAAATGACAATAAAACAATACCAGATTTATTCTCTCTCTCGACCCCCGAGGGGGGAGAGGAAAACGGCTTCAGGGCAGTGCCCTCTTGCCGTTAGGCTCTTCCGCCGCCCATGAATATGGGCGGGTCCTTGGGTTGGGCGTTTGGCCCGAGGTAAAGTGTCCTTAAGAGGGACAAGATTTAAACGGACTGGACGAAAGGAGTGAGTTATGCGCTACCCGGGCGGTCAGCCCGGCCGAATGAGACCCTCGGTGATCCCGGGGAGGCTCAGCCTAGGTGACCAGCGACCTTGGTAACAGCTCAGGAATCAGAAGGAGGGGGAAGGATGTCTCGAGGTAGTCTTCGGGCGTCCGGCGGACGGGAGTGCCACGGAGCGATGTCTTGGATGTGAGGGTGATCCGAGCTAGCTGGGTGATGTGACTCTCTAGGCTTTCAATACGGAGGTCGCGCTGAATGGTAGCGTTCCTCACGTATCTAGGAGGGAGTACCAAGCTGGGGACGCGTACGTCAGATGGGGTCTGACGTACGTTTTGTACAACCCCAGCCTGGTGCGGAGGGGAAGGCGGGATCGGAATAAGGGAAGCAACAGGGCCAGTGCAACTCGCGCTGCGTTCCTGGCTTTGGCTACCTGGGCCGACATGGAAAGTTTCCTTTCTATGGAGACGCCCAGGTAGGTGACTTGGCGGGACCATTTGACCTCTTTACCTTGGAGAACAAGCGGAGGAGGCAGCTTGTGGAGCCCAAACGCAATGTTTGGGTTTTGGTCACGTTAAGCGTGAGCCTCCATTCCGCCAACCAGTCCGGTAGCAGGTCGAGGGCACGCTGGAGTTTGAGAGCCGCGTGGGTGAGGTTCTGGGACTTAGCCAGGAACGCAATGTCATCGGCATAGAGGGCCAGTGTGACATTGTCGTGAACTGCGATGTCATTGGTATATATAGAATACAGGGTAGGAGAGATGGTACTACCCTTGGGTACCCCTGCTGCGATGGGATGGCTGCTGAATAGAGCATGGTCCACTCTAACCCGGAAGGTTCTGCCGCGGAGGAATTCAGCCAGAACCCTCACCAGGTGATGGGGAGTGCCCGCCCGGATCACTTTGTGGAGCAATCCCGGGTGCCACACCCTGTCGAACGCCTTCGACACGTCCAGGAATATCGCTACTGCCTTCTCCTTCCTGTTCGTGGCGGCCGCTGCGAAGTGGAGGACGCGTGCCAGTAGCAAAGTGGTCGAATGACCACTCAATAAAACAATAGCAGGAACACTTACTTGGCTCGTTGTATCCTGAATTTATTATGTTTCTATACGACAACAAAACTACTTAAACAAAAATGATATTAATTTACAATATTTTTTGCTTTAATATAACATAATAAATTATACGGGGTTCAAAATTATTATTAGTTTACATTTGACAATTGAATCGAATAATGTTTAGGACCAGTATAATTTGTAATTCACTGAGACTATTCGATCACATTTAAATACTGTTCCAGCACATGCATCAATCATAGCGGACAGACGTTAGCAGCGAGCGTCATTTATTTACCATTGACTTGTTTATGATTATTACACGCGCGTGTATTGACGCGTCACGCCGCTAATCGCCTGACCAGCTTACAATCAAATGGGGTTTACGAGATTTATACTAAATTGCTTCTATGTTTTTAGGATATTTTATTTATTTTTCGTAAAACGAAATATATGCTTATGACTAAATATTTCCGTTTTGAAGGTCTGATTGGGAAAAATGTGTATGGTTGGGTCATAAGCTTTTTTTATAAAATAGACAGAAAATCATCTGCAAGAGATTTTTTGTTGCATTAACATCACCATTTACTTAGTCAGAAAGAACCAAGGATTAAAATACTTGGTTCTGCCTAAATTCAATACACTGCGAATTTAACGCCGTACTTTGTCTTGCCAGAGCGGGTAAATAAATATAATTAACTCAACTGACTTCCGACTGGGTATCAAACCTATTGCGCATCAGTCAGATACTGAATGTACTCTGGTATCAATTATTTTCTTGCCGTTACCAATATAAAACCTTTATAAAACAATATTTAAATACTTTACATTTTACATTGTATTTTCATACTAACATTTGAATATAAGAAGTGGAAGAAAATAAGGATATTTTGAATAGGAATCTTTTGAGTAGTATTAGATTTACGCTCATACATTGGATTGATATTCTTCTTCAATTACTCACAAGTTTCCTTTCAATGTAGACAATAGCGCTTCAAAGCACATTTCAAGTGATTTATGCTTGTCATTGGCAAAGTGAGACATCTGATAACAGTTTCAATTTCAACCTTAAATATGAATTTAATAAATTTAAAGAAAAAACTTCTTCTGTGATCAACAATTTATTATTTATGTCTATTTATAAATTTTATTTGTTATTTCTTTAGTTTAATTTTAAAATATATATATATATATATATATATATATATATATATATATATATATATATATATATATATATATATATATATATATATATATATATATATATATATATATATATATATATATATATATATATATATATATATTGATTAAATATATTATTATGAAATTTTCTACAGGGATTGAGATCGTTTTATCGCTTGATAAGTCCATCTTAAACCGTTTACGAGGGCATCTCTAAAATATTATTGTTTATTATTCATGAGAGTGCGCCCCCTGGCCCCTTCTCTCCCCTTGTAGAGGGAACACTGGCCCACTCTGCCCCACCTCGTCTCTATCGGATAGCTAATTTGTTTTCATCCTATCGGATATTACGAAGTACTGTTTTTAAAAATTCAATGATCCCTCGGTTTAAAACGCGCTGAAGACGTAAATAAAACAGTAGCCGCACTACCGGTGAAACGAGCTTAATTATTTTGCAATTATTCTATAAACTTTTATACAAAAATTTTTAGTGTTATTAAAATCTTGTTTATCACTTATAAGAAGCCCATTTTTACAAATCAACATATGTATTATTAAATGTATTTTTAAATTAACTGAACACAATTGTGAGGCTTTAGTGGTCCGAAATTATGCATGCATTTATTTACAAATTTAACTTCTTAAGGATTTTTTTTTAATTCAATTTAATTGCTAATTTAAGCAATTAAATTTAGTGTAATATGTGATAATTAACCAAGTATAGGCTTGATTTATTTTCTATTTTAGGATAAAATAATAATATACTATTACTATTTACTAAAATGATTCAAAAGAGTTCTTCTCGTCCTCTTCAGTCCTCTTATCCTCCTTCACGTCCATCCTATCGAGAGCTTCGACGTTTTCACGATGATACGGCAAGAATTTCGAGAGCTTTGGATGTGTAAAGAACATATCCAAAGCTCTCGAAATTCTTTTTTGATTCGACAAGAATATTCAGTTTAATAGCAAATTCGAAGAAATGAGTCGAAATACTTTGCGTATTGCGAAAATTTTACTAGAAGTGCTTATATAATAGTAAGTAAGTGTAATATGATGTTTTAATTAAATTCTAGTAACTTTATAACTATCCATTCACATTCTTAGCAGCCTGATAATTACGAGTATACGAGTAGAAGAGGCTTTTAGCAAAAAAATATTTCAAGCACTTTAAAAATAAAACAAGAGAAATATAAATATTACACCTGGAAAACGTTGATTTTAAAATATATAAGCATTCTGATATCCAATACCGTTCGGTTTATGTACACGATATATGCTAAAATGAATTCTGAAAATTCGGCGATACTGTGCCGAAAATCGCAATAGTAATAAGCGGATTGATATTAATATAAAAGGTATTGAAGGTCGCACATCCTCAATTCCCGGCCAAATGATATTTCGGCAGATAACATTTCACATCCCTACAGCGCTGAGTGGCTTTCTGTCAATATTAGCCTTTTCGCTTGCGTTATAAATACATTATGTCTTATCTCAGCCGAGACGGCAAAATAGTTTAACGTGTGATTCTGCGTTAGTATACTCGTAGGTTATCTGTATTTACATTGAGAGCTCTGTGTGCTCTCAAGTATTTTAGATTTGGGTTTTTTTTTATCTGATGTATCTGATAATTAATGATTTTGAACCACTTGAAGTAACATCTTTTTACAATCTAGTGTGACACGCTTGGCAGAGACAATGTCAGATTACAATAGATCCAGTCACACTCTCTCCCTGCATTTCTGAAATCTGCCAAATATAAAAGGGAAGTAAATGAAAGACTTGCTGAAGCATGCTTATTTCTTATGTACTTATCGTAGAGTAATTCATAGTAAGCTTTTGAAAATGCTTTTATTAGCTTCGTATGTAGGTATATATGTAGAGGAAACTGAACGTAATTTTAATCGAAATTGAAATGTCGGATTGGTTTCAATATTTGCAGACAAATCAAGGATCGATGCAAATACATTGATGTATTAAAATAATAGTAGATAAAAAGTACTAAAAAGTAACAAAGGGGCTTTTTAAGTAATCTATTGACTACTTATTTTATTCCAAATTTAAAAATACGAGATATATGTTTACTTACGGAACGCACACGTTTGAATTATTTATATATGTATGTATATTAATCTAGAATTATGTATATATTTTAATATTTTTGATATAAAAATTTAAATAATCTAATATATATGTACACAAATAATGGTTTGTGACACCCACACTTACATAGTAAGCTTAAATTTACAAAAATTTATTCATCTTCTCTTCACAAAATATCTTTAAGTGTTCTTCCTACAAACATATTATAAGTACGAGTATGTTTAACATACTAACACTAAATTAACCTAACTTAATTTTAGTGTTTCTTTAAAATAAACATATAGATACACACATAGACCTTACATACATATACCTGGAAAGATTAATTTGCTAAAAATGTTTTTATTTGCTCTGGTAGGCTTAGTTATTTTTCCGGTTAGCGCTGTGCGATTTTTGTAGAACTTTTTAATTTCCAGCAACTACTCGTTATACGAGAGCTATTCGTTGCGAGGCTGACAAAATATTTCGAATTTTGATTACATTTTGTTAGTCTTTTCATAGTAATATATTTATCAGAAATTTCTCAATCATATCACTATTATAACAGGATTTTACTACAATATAGGTATTCTATTGGAAATTGCTGTTCATAATGAGAGATTACTTTTGATATATAAAAATCAAGGAACCGACTGAAATAAAAATATTAAAATATTATTACACCTTTATCAGGGGTGGTTTACCCTGATGGATGCTTTTTACTTGACTTATGAAGTTAATGGGTCAAGTATTCTGTAATGTGGAGCTTTAATATTCTAACCATACAGATAATAAGCAGATGATAAGCATTGTTTTGTTGAATTATATATGATAAATCGAGAGATCTAAACAAAGCTAGTGTATAATAATTGTCTTATGCACAAAATTCACTAAAATAATTTTAAAGTTCGGTAGAACTCATTAAAGATTTTGTAATAACTTTATAATATAATATAAAACGTGTACGGTAATAAAGAGCCAATATTTTAAAGTAATTTAATAACAAGTGCCTGAAGCCAAGGTTGTTATGATCAGCGATATTACGAGAAAATTTTCACTTATTTTTAACAAATTCTGCTTTTGATTGTCCGTTGAATGTTTAATAAGATAACAAAATTACGCTACTTCCAAAATAAAATATTGTGAATTAACCATGATATTTTATGATTGATTTTTATTTTTTATATATTGAATTCCTAAAGATTGAATAATAATCATCATAATATTTGTAAGTTTATAAATAGATTATCTAATGTATAGAATATACTTAAATGAGTATATATAGTAAATTTTTTGTACTATGTACTAATTACTAAATCGAAAAGGCGTAAAGAAAGAAACAGAAAAGAAATTCTTTGCTTTAAATACACGTTACAAGGTAGTTGGCCGGCAATGGTAACGGTTGTGATTTTTATTTAAACTTCATACCGAGCTCTTTATATGCGGGGTGCAAAATTATACAATGGCACAGAAAAGTTGGCACAAAACTTCTCTTTGTTGACTTTGACGTAGCTACGTAGCTACGTAGCCTCGTAGTTCGTAGCGGCGTAGCATGGTTAAATGGTTTTGACCGGATATGATAAAATGTAGTTTTGAAATGAAAAGGTCTTTAGTACATTACAACATTTTTTGTAATAAACTTTCTTTATTTAATGTATTTTTTATTTTACTATGCAAAAAGACAGCAGTAATACTTCTGCTAATTACAGGCCGCCGCGACGCAGTGGGACAGTGGGACAGTGGGTGACTGTAATTGTGACAGTAGTAGGTTAGATCCCCATTCTAAATTATTTTTTTTTATATTCTCCGTTCTGGTAGATAGAGTAAGGCGTTGAGTTTCATCACTTAACGCGATTTCTTTCAACCTGGGAACGGAATACCTTAACATTAGATTCCCGTAGAGGTTTTTAATATTAGCAGTAGGTATATATATATATATATATATATATATATATATATATATATATATATATATATATATATATATATATATATATAATTTAAATGATAATATATTTTTAATTCTTTGTTGCATTTTCTAAAATAAAGCTTTAGAATGTAAAATTAACATTTTTAAGAACCAATTTTGGAACAAACGAATAGAAAATTCAATGTTTATATTTAAAAGTCATAAGAGAGCTTATAACACCCGCAGCTACGGAATGAAAGTGCAATATTAAAAATGTATTTATATGAAAACTAAAATAGTTCTAGAAACACTTCGTTACACCTGACTTCTTTAATACTATTATGTATTTTAATAATAACATGTGGAATATTCTCACCATCCACGTCGCCTCCCTCCCTCCCTCCTCCCGCAGGTGTAGCGCGAGAAAATATTATATTGTTCGTACAAACATTTTTTCATATTATTTTCACCATCCGTTCTTTAAATAGCTTCAATGTTACTTACCAAGCAAGAAAACCTCATACAAAATAAATAAATACGTTTCCGCAAGTCTCAAGGCACAATAAATTTTACTAAGAGAAAAACAACAGAATTAAGCCTACAATTTCCTGAGTATAAGTTATTCAAGGAGTATTTTTTATTTCCATCGCCGTCCTCAAGTAATTGTTCTTTATTGTGCTTTCTTTGCTTTAAACACAAACCGAGCCTTTGTTAACTGACGATTTATATAATTGTACAATTTAAAAACAGTTTGACTCAACATTACCACTCAAAGGCATTGTTCTAAGAATTAACATTTAAATATAATTTTTTATTTGTTTGCGATATAAGTTGTAGATTGTATATTATCTAGACTTTGAACTAAGCATCAAATGTAATGAAATGTAACGTAATGAAATGTAATGTAATGAAATGTAATGTAATGAAATGTAATGTAAATAGATACTAATTTTTTTTATAAACTAACTTATTTACTCAAATCCCTTCTCGCAATATCAATAGCACTTTTTATTATTTTTTTCTCCACTTTATCTTTTAGTACATACTATGTTCTACTACTGTATATAATTTATTATGTAAAATCTTTTAGGCCGCCATATCGTTTGGGACTGTGTCCGATTATAAACTCAATTGATACACAGTGCTATTATTACAACCAAGTTAACTAATAATAATCTTAACTACTAATTTAGTTTTTCTTAGTAACGTGTACAGTAATTGTAGAGTTTAACTAAATCAATAAAAACTATATTCGTTTGCTTTATTTCACACTTTGTATTATATTTGCTTCATGTTTATTAATCTGCTCTTTGTTAAATTAGTTCACAAAGAGCAGATTAACAAACATGAAGCAAATATAATGCTTGATGTAATATTTGTTACTAATTTCTTTATCTCATGTAAATGATTATGTCGAAATGAGAATGAAAATCTTTTAAACCGAACTAAACTTAGCTTAAGTTATTTTATTTATATAAGTTTCATACTTGTTTAATTAAGTACCTTATTAGTTCCCAGATAAAATAGTTTCTACCGTGCCGCCAATACAAGTGGTAGCTTCCAAAAAAAAAATCCTTACAACTAGAGTGCAAATTCTGTATTGAATAAATATGTAAACACACGATAAATTTATTATTACAGTATTATTTGTACTTCCACGAGCAGTCCATATTATACAGTGTTACCAAGAACAATAAACACTGTTATTTATTTTATTACAAATTAATATAATATAGTAAGAAACAAAAGATTTATTCCGCCGTGAAGTAGAGCGTACACAATATCCAGTGGCACATGTTGATACGCTCCGTAAGAGCAAAGCGTTCTTCAAACAATAAAGTTTTACTTCATTTATTTTACTTTGAACCTATTCACAACGCAAGCCACTTGATTATTTAAATTTAATGAAGAATTCATATAAAACAATACAAGCGGATAACCCTGTTTTCGTCATTTGGCCTATTTTAGGGTCAATTATTAATTTTGATTGAAATTATAATTTTGTAATGGAGTCAAGTATCGTTTGAACTTAATATTGTTCAGAGTACAATAAAAAATTTTAATAAAAAAAGATCCTCCAGATCCATTCTACAAGAAAAGAAATTACTTTGCTTAAAATTGTTATTTCATTATAAAAGGACAAAAATTTGAACGTAGCGAGACATGAACCTACACCACTCAGATACCGTCCAAACGTTCTAGTCATTTAAGTCATACATTCCTCAAACTACTTCTAAATTCTAATAGGCTTGTTACAAATTATTTGAACTATAAGTTTATTTTAATATTTTCTTTATTTGTACTTGTTCTCGGTTTAAGGAGGTTTCCTGCTCTGTGATGCAACTGTAAGCATCTACAATCTGTTGCACCACTGACGCAGCTTTTCATAATTTCAATATAAAAACATAAAATGATATCCGCAGTAGTTATAAAGTGTCAGTCTACGCTGTACTAACGAGATTTCCTCGGTAATCGTTTTAGCCGTCACCAGTAGAATGTCTATGAAAACTTGTTAAAAATGAAATGCACAGTTTATTAAAGTTTAAAATATCTCGCACTAACGACAAGATCGCTGGGAAACTTCCAAGTGAGAAATTATGCGCGAGTCGGTGTCAGCTGGTGGCGGCGGAGGTGGAGGCGGAGGCGGCGTCGGCTGTGAGATTATACCAGTACGTAGGACATTTTTTTGACACCACGTAACACTTCGATGGATGCATGCAGCTTGTTGTGATATGCTTGCTCAAATCAGAGACAGGACATCTTATAAGATTTTTAAGAAATTTTTACTTTTTAATTCTAGCAGATTTATGTTTTGTTATTTACATATTTAAAAAGCTCTATTCTATACTCCACTCGCAGTACTTTCCCCATTTTCACAATTCTGTTTGTTTAAATAATTGCATAAAGTGAAGTTTTGTGTAATGCTTTCTATTATATGATTTCAAATTGTTACAATTAAGGAATGTTTCGTTGACATTTATCTAAAAAAGTTAGTTCTTTTTTATCACTCTTCGAACTTTGGTTATTGATGTTTCAATTTCCGTCACTATTTATACAGCAGTTGAGGCGTCAAGAACTAGCAAACAATCAGGCTCACTTCAACAAGCACTTAGTAAGTATTCGGAGAAGCTTTTAACTGTATTTACTAACTAAATTCATTTTCCATTTCGTTTAAAATTCAGGGCAGATGCAGATTTTATCCGGGATGGTGGACATGCTGTCACGTTAGATTTATAAATTTAAGGTAATTATTTCTTCTACGCTGCTATATAAATTTTAGTGCTTAATTATTCAAATTTGCTACAAAAATGAAACGTGACAGGCCTAGATTCAAAATATAGGCATTTCCGCTACGATCAAGTTATCTTACGAATATTTAATCCAAATAGTTTCAATATAACTTTGTCTGTAATAAAATATACTGTCACTGATATAATAAAATGGAAATATTACTTGCTTTATTTGTTAATATATTCACTATTCATCTCCTCTGATTTAACTTCCTGAAGGCTTCACAAGGGGCAACTGTCATTTGATCTCCGAAACCCATTTACTAGAGCTACCTGTGATCTTGTGGTCAAAGCTAATTCCGCAGTACTATTAATGACTGTCATTCGTGTTATATACACGTATATCATACGGAATACCAACTTAACGCGACAAATTTATATATCCTTTTATTTTTATTCCACGTTCAAATTTTAAAATGTTTTAGTAGACAGCATATTCCATTGTGAAAGTATTATTCGTAGCTATAATATTATGGCAGCGGAAATTTTTAGTAATATCTCAACAGAGATGCTAACAATATTAAGTTGTAACCTGCGTACAAGAATTTCGACGTAGCTTGATAAGAAAGTAATTGGCTTAGAGATCTTGGACGGTTTCCAAGAGGTGCGGGTTCAATTCGGTCTGTAACGTTTAAATATTTATACATATTCTTAAAAATGTTATAAATTTTAAATTTATTATTGTATCATTAAAATAAAAAAAAATCAAGCTTAAGTAAATTTTACGACAGTTGCTCTTTTATATTTAAATACTTAAGACTAATAAGTTCTTTGTTTTTCGCGATATTTATACATATAAAGCTATATAAATAAAACAGTTTGACCAGATTAATCGCGTATGTTAACATTTTTTTGGAAACTCAGATTTTTTGGTAGTCCGTCTTCAGTCTACCCGTGACCACGGACTACTGCAAAGTGTTAAAACTAAAATATATTGTCTATGTAAATGTAGCAAAAAAAATTGTCACAGCAAATCAATGATTGGACCCGAATTAATTTAAAACAATGTAAACCGTTATACTCGTATAACGGTTTACATTGTTTTAAATTCTATAGTCTACACCCCACATAAATAACCGGAAGCAGATTATACGAGTCAATGGATTTTACAAGTTAGTTCCGCATCGTATATCACTTGTGACAAAGAATGAATTTAAAAAATATATGATATTAAAATAATATCAGGAACATGTGTAAAATATGATAGTTCCTTTCGGTTGGTACAAAGTTATTTATGGTTTTCCGTATCCGCTACAGTAATTTTAATATTTTTCAAAGTGTTAAAAATGTACGCGTTTAAATTTGTTCAATGCAGCGGGATTCGAGCTGGCGTAAATCGTTACTGTCTATATCCACTATTTGGATGGTATCCGTTAGTTAGTTAGTTATTGCTACGGTCAAAATTTTTTATAAATTCTCTAAATATTCTACTGCACTTCACTGCTAAGTTACTTATGTTTAATTTAAGTAAAGAGAAAATCACGTTAGACATTAAAAATAGAAACATTATTATATATTTTATATACAATTTATTAATTAAATTGACAATAAAGATAGCCGGCCACACCGCCACACCGCCACACCGCCACACCGCTGTCGGAAACAATGGAAGATTTGGCTTCCGGTGGAAATTGGCAACAACACGAAGGTAAGGAGTAAACAATTTGCTTGCGTAAATTTATTATCACAACAGTTTTGGTCCGCAAATGATAAGGCCGCGTCTTTCCTCGCCTCGCCTCGTCTCGCCTCGCCGATGAGGAACAAGCGAAGAGCTAAACGGTCGCTTTTAAAATAAACAACTGTAGATATGAAATTGTGATTTTATTTTACGATCCATTTATCGCTGTAAATGTTCATGAGAGGCTTATTTACTGTAATAGTTGTGCAACTGTTCTGAATATTGCCGCGAGCCGATGGAATACTTTATAATGTATTTTTTACATTTTGTGTGATTTTTTTTCTTTCACAGTCGACGAAAGATAGACAGCGAGCTTAGGAATTGTAAAGCAAATTAAAGTAATAAAAACAAGTAGTTTTTATTACTAGTAGTAAAGAGTTTAGAGTCGTTAGTATAAATGCCGAGACAGTTGTACTTACAGTACAGACAGTTAAGCAGACGATAGCATTCACAGTGTATTTTGTCATCTTATTGCTCCCGACATTGACAGCTTACGAGAGGCTTATTAGCGACGATTGTAGACATCGTCATATGAGCAGACTATTTGAGTATATACATATATATGATGTACTTAAAATGTGAAATTTAAAAAGATACAGTTGTTTTGTGCTTTATATGTAATTTTACTATTATATATGTTATGACATTTTGTATACAATAACACATTAATATATGTATATATTTTTAAACAAAGATATAATATTTGACCTAAGCTCTGATCAAAAACCTAAGTTGTTAACGCAATCCCCACTGGAGGACTCTATATTAGTTTCATTTACCTGCTCTGGAACGACAAAGCGCGGCGTTATTTCGCCTCACAACACGCAATATCTCGAAATCAGTCGGAGAGTGGATCAGAGTGGCTTGTCATTACATCGTCGGATAAATCGCGAAGCTGAAATAATTTTAACAAAGACTGAATGAAAATAAGGTTTTCATAAAACCTTTTTTTAGATATAAAAAATGTAATACGCTTTGTATACAAAATCACTATTAAAATCTGACCACAACACTATTATTAAGATGCACAAGTTTTATATCTCCAATGTATAAGTTTCCCAGAGGCCAGAATCCAGTCGCATAATTAAATGAGATCGTACAAAAGATCCAATAAGTAGACCGACCGCTCACACAGGCACATCGCTATCGGCCGCTGCTTACATCGTGCAGTTCTTGATTGAATTTTTCTATTTCACTTTAGTTAGAGGTAGAGTACGTCTTCCTGACTTGAACTAGGAACGTTGCCAACTACGTATTGGGCTCTAGTGAACGATAGTAATGGAAACCTTGCCTTCCACGTTTAAAATTATAATTATTTACAAGTACGAGTGTGTATTGCAGATTGCGCACTATTTTATATTTGATTTGCATTGTGATTTATGATTTAGATATTATTTTCAAAAATAGTATTTAATATCTTATTTCCTTTTTGATTTTGTAATGTCTGTGTCCAGAAACATTATAGTATCTGTTACTTACGGGAATACAAGTTGCCTCCACGTGTGCCAACTGCAGCTGTCACTCCTGCTCTGAGCCTCTGAGAACTGTACTGGCCAGCGCATTATACTCATGTCTGCATATATGTAGCCAGAAAGTACATACGAAATACATGATGATGTGATACACAACATCGCTGTGGAGACGTTGTTAATGACTCGTTTTTCCTTTAGTTTTTTTCTTTCATTTCTTTATTTGTACAAAATATAAATATTAAAATAAACATACAAAAGAGAAAAACATTGTACAAGAGGCGATCTTATGGCTTTGTAGCCATCTGTAGCCATCTCTTCCAGATAACCTTTAGGGCGAAAAGGAACACTTCAAATTATAAACAGGTAGGTATAAATAGAAAGAAATATTATAAGTATATTATATAATAATATATTTGATAAATCCATACATAACAATATATATACATACATATAAATATATACAATATATATATATATATATATATATAATATATATATATATATATATATATATATATATATATATATATATATATATATATATATATATATATATACATTCAAACATACATACATTTGAAAGTTTTGTATTGATATATTTGTTTTTTTATCACTTAAATAATAGAATAACCTGCTATTTTAGAATTTTGTTAGTCCACACGAAACTATGTCGCTTAAGTTATATATTTATTATGAACAGTTTCAACAGTTATGCTAATAAAAGCTATTGCTTGGATTCACAATATTGTACAACTTGTGCTTCAAATTGATGAAAAGAAAAAGATCCGTAAACTTGGATACTCTTAATACCTGCTGAGGTGAGAATTCGCTAAGAACCTGTGAATTGATATTTTCTGAGCAAACGTAAACGTAGAAACTTTTTATAAGCTTTTATGTAAGTTATCGCTTCAATAACAACTTTTTCCTCTTGTAATCTTTAGAGACTTGGTGAGCTTTTGTTGTAAAAGCATCTGGTTATTATTTATTCTTATTTTCGACGTGAAGACAGCTTTCCATGACAGCTACTTGCTGACTTTAGCAGTCAGAGGAATACATATATTAGACCGTTTATTTCGAAAGTGGTGTAAGTCCATTTCCTTTTTCCGTTAATTAAGAAATGTAGGCACATTATATGAAGCCTGGTAGTGTTTTTACTGTTTTATTAATATGTGATTCAATCATATGAATTGTTTTATGCGTATTTGACTTAAAATTGGACTTACACCACTTTCAAAATTAGACAATAAAAAAAATTTATTCTAATATTCAAATCAAATATATAAAGAAAAATCAAATATTATTTAAAATGTATTTGACATTAAGCCAATTTTGTTACATAAACTAGACATAGTATTTGTAATTTTAAGCGCTATTTTTTACAAGTTACAACATGTGGATAGAATTTTGTGTCGTGAATTTTAGTTTGTTGTAAAATTGGTATTATATAGATTTTGTAACAAAATCCTACAATAGTGTTACGTGAATGATATTAATATAGAAAAAAATGTTTTATTTAATACGGAAAGATGGCGTTGTATGTACTTTTTATTCGGTTACGTTATATTAGAAACTATATGCAACTGTCATTAGAGTTGCTATACTCGTATGTCATCATGATAATTATAAAACACTCGCCGAGTAAATACACTGCGTAAACTAAACTCAATTTTATATTGTAGTATTTATTTATTATTATTTATGTTATTTATATTTCTTATTTTTCTGTTCTTTACGTTCTTATCTTCATTTAATTTTTTACAATTACGATTTTACTATGTTACCGGATTAATTAAGGTTATTAGATTGGATTTTTTTTGTAAACGCGATATTTCGCACATTTTGCAGTAGTCCATGGTCACGAGTAGACTTGGGTAGGGTAAAATTGTTTTATTTCAAATGTGTAATCAATGATCTCAATAATTACCAATTTTAAATTGAGCAAAACCTGTATTCATTTAAAGAAATTAAACACAAATTACGTGTCCCCCCGATCCCCTGATCCCGCGTTACCCGCACCCACTGAACCTTACCTGGACCTGGACTTAACCGTCCGTTTCCCACTATTACACGCGTACACGTTACTTTAATTTTCTTACAAATGTCATAATTTCTGATTCTATCACATAGAGAAAGCATTGCTCTCTCCATAGCCCGCTGTGATATATAATAATAACATAAATAAATTAAAAGGAGGTTTTATATATCTGTATGTTTATAAACCTGCTCGAATCATACAAGTTTTTATATCAGGTCAATATATCTGGTAACTTCAGTATATTTTTTTGTATTACAAATTTATTGCGTAATATAAAACACCTTACTAATGGATAGAATCCAGATAATAAATCAAATTAAACTTAATATCGTGTGCTTTTTTACAATACGTAAGATAGTTATGACAAAGCTCAAATGTTTGTGATGAAATGTATTAAGGAATCTTTAAGCATCCTATTTCATCTGAACTTCTGAGTATCGTATTAACTTCAAAAGCTCTAACTAATCACTACACAATAGTACATCACGTCGAACAAGTTTCAAAAAATTACATCGCCTAAGTAACGTTCAGTAACATAGTTAGGGCGGTGTAGAAGTTTCTATTCTTATTTAGGTGAGTTTCGTGATTAAGAGTAAGAAGCCACAAGGAATACTTATGAAGACGTGAGGTCGAGGTCGGGGGACGGGGACGGGGACGGGGGTCGGGGGTCGGGGTGTTGGGGCTTGCGGGTCGAGTTTAGGCAAAGCCACGTTAGTCTGCAATCACGTTACAGTGTAACACGCAGCTACTGCATTTAGTGTACTGTTTTAACAAAATTTACAATATGTTTATCAGAAGATTTAAATAATTTAATATATATCAACAGTATTGCATTTTTCATTATGTCGTACTTTTTTTTCAGACCGAAAATACTTTTTGAACTTTTTTTACTTACCTAAAAGCATATTATGGTTATTTCCATTAGAATAGGGTTTTAATCGGAAAGCTTCCAGAATCAAATTTGCTTTAGAATGATACGTTTTTAAAATGTAACAAAAAATGATTTCCCAAGCAAAAGCAATTAAAAAAGATATACATATTTTATACTTTCATTTATTTTCATAACATGATTGGGTTATTTGTTTAAAGCTTAGCAATGCGAATATTGGTGGCTTTTATAAATCGAATGTATTTATGTTTTAAATTCTCATAACAAAGATTTGTCACTAGACCTCTTATCAGTATATATAGTAAAAATGTATACCACAAGGTCTCAAGTATATATAGTAAAAATGTATACCTCAACTACTTTCGCATTAAAGTGATAAAGCGATAGCTTATAAGAAAACTTTATAGGTTGATAGCAGAAAGAAGGCAGTAAAGCCAAAAAGCCGAGGGACACACCGGATGCACGTCTTGCACGAGTCGCTAAGTAGGTCACGGGCGGGATGCCAAATCACGCTCAACATTGTGTGAAGGTCGATGTCCCATACAGTAGGTCCCTACTGGGACAGATACGTTGGTAACTGGGGCAGATCCACACATATCTGCCCCAGTTTCGAACTTATTGCGGATAATGTCGGCGCGCTAAATCGCATTCGTTATGTTCGTCCGTATACTTTGCTGCTGAATACTTCTTATGTCAGACGTTTATTGGCCGTTTCCATAACTCGACCGCTCGACCGCTTCGGCGTGTTATACTACATGAAACTGATTGTTAATGGATTCACGCGCGCAAAGAACATTTTGCTTTAGTAAATAATAACTTTTTAGTTTTAATTCTAAAAGATACTTATATTTTTTTCTTAACCTTTAAATCATAATATTTGGTTTGTAATTGCCCTTACTAATGTTAATGTAATGAAATTTCAAAGCAGCCTCGTCATGTCGCTGACTGATAGGTCCGCTGGGAAATACGCTAATGATATCGCTTCTTAATTATAGCTGAGCGGCTCGGTGTTGGATTTTATTCAATTTCGTTTAATAGAAACCGAGTTTATTGTTTTATGGGGCATATTGTTGTAAACGTAACGCCCTGCTTTAATAATGTTTTTTTCACAATCACCTTCTATAGACACGATATATTTATTACCAATATTGATTAAATGTACGATTTGTTTTCTCCAAATATGAAACATGTATGGAAAGAATATAGAAAATTTTGTTTTGCCATCTTTCTCTGTTTGAGGAATGTTATTATTATGAAGTTGATAAAATAGGCCGTAAGTGTCACTATATTTATTACTAGAATTCTCTTCATGTAAAACTTAGAGAATTCTTATTAAATTGATTTTAGTTTTTTTTTTAATAAAAATATTATATTTAAATCATGTATCATATGTATCCAATTTACGACATTCCATCATGAATATTGGTCGGTAGAATACCGAGACAGAACTAATGACTTAAAGTATACTATATTATAGGACATAGTGGGGAATATCCTACGAGTATTAAGTACCCTAATGACTTTACCGACATGATTTCATAATCTCCTCTATATAATGGTATGTTTTTAAAACGAACAAAAGAGTATCTATATAACCGGAATTTATCAGAGATTTAAGCTTAAAATAGTATCCTGTATACTGAGGAGTGAGGTATAGAGAACCCAGCACCGCACCGAACCATACTGAACCTTCATCCATCATAGATTCAGTTAGACCCTGTGCCACTGTGCCTCAATGGTCTTAACGTTTATTTTTCTGGTTAAATATAACCTATAAGTATAAGGCAAGGATCTAAATAAAGGTTAGCCTTTTTAATAGACATTTATGCCACAGGAATATTTTAAACGTGGCGAAGTTTTCTTTTACACCTATCGTATAATAATACATTTTGTATGCTGCAGGCGTTCGTGCCTTATCGTCGGCGGCGTTAAGGAGCTTGTTACACGTTGTGTTACTTAAGTTCCGAACGTGCTATATTTGTATTGCTCAGGCAAATATTTGAGTTTGCTGGGTTTGGGAACTGTTGTGTAGAGGTCGCTATGCAGTGAATCTATGATCTTAATTAACCACAAGCATAGTTTATATTGTTATATACGATATATACGCGTATTCCTAGTGAAGTATGTTAATATATACCTTCATTTTGTACATTAGATGGAAGGATGATGAGTTATGATTTTTATGATCTTTCTTGCCTCTATATTCTGAACTAAAATTAAAATACTTGAACACAAACCTAAAGTACAAATTTACGTTTAGAATGGCGTGCGTTATTTGTAATATAGCAGAGCAAAGAACTTACTGTGTAGACTCCGGTCTCCGCGTTCTGGTCGAATTTATGACAATTGGTGTACAGTAATGTAACTCAACGTCTTCTTCATTTGTCTTCCCCCTCGAGTGGAAATTGAATCCACAATCGTCACGTTGATAGTCAAACGCCTTGCTACTGCACCACGACGGGCTTAATCTTTTTATAATAAATATATTCTGAATGGTCCTCAATCACTGCTGGCGTTCCTCAAGGTGGCGTGTTGTCTCCTCTCTTATTTTCAATTTTTATTAATTCTATCTGTCATAAAATTTCTTCTCACTACCACCTGTATGCTGACGATTTACAAATTTACGCACAAAGTACTCTCACGGATTTTCCTAATACCATCAAAAGGATAAACAATGACCTTGAAGAAATTTCAACGTGGAGTAAACATTTTGGGCTCATGATTAATCCTATCAAAAGTCAAGCTATAGTAATCGGCAGTCCTAGATTATTGCGGAAAATTGATGAATGTAAAATAACATCTGTTTCAATCAATGGAGCTTGTATTACATTTAGTAAATCAGTCAGGAATCTAGGGTTGGTTGTGGACCAGCATTTATCTTGGGAACCACAAGTAGAAGAAGTTAGCAAAAAAATTTATGCTGCTTCTTCGTGCCTGCGTAGACTGCGCAATTTCCTACCAATATCCACCAAAATTGTGCTGGCAAACTCACTCCTTTTACCAATTCTTGATTATTCTGATATATGTTATCTTGATATTAAAGAGGAGCTTTTGAATAAACTTGAGCGGCTTCAAAATCTTTGCATCAGGTTCATATTTGGTGTACGTAAATATGAACACATTTCCGAGTTTCGTAATAAGCTTAAGTGGCTCCCCATTCGCCTTCGCAGGAATACTCACATACTTCATCTTCTCTATTCAGTGCTGTTTAATCCTTATGGAGGACTACTCCTCCATACTTGAAGAAACAATTTAAGTTTCTTCATGACACCCACTCACGTTCCTTACGCTCCAACAGTAACTTCTTGCTTGAAATTCCTCTTCATTCTTCTTCCTTTATCTCTAATTCCTTTACTATTAAAGCTGCCCGACTATGGAATTCCTTACCTTTTAAAATTAGACGTGCAAAAAGCCTGCACATTTTTAAAAAATTACTTAAAAATTACTATTTAAGCCAGTAATTTTGCCTTTGTGTTATTATAATAATTGTTTTTAATGATTTGTATGTATAGTGTGTATGTATTGAACTTATTTATATGTATATTATGAATGTATGTATGTATATGAGTATTTTTGTACGCTTGTATTATTTATTTATT
Source organism: Dione juno (assembly GCA_037127375.1). NCBI lineage: Eukaryota > Metazoa > Arthropoda > Insecta > Lepidoptera > Nymphalidae > Dione > Dione juno. The sequence goes on from JAXRJS010000043.1 coordinate 6,174,207, forward strand.
CATATTTTATTTATATTTATTTGTATTTATTTGTATGTTTATGTATATGTTATATTTAATGCACCGCCCATGTTTGTACAACTCCAACATCCAAAGGTTGCCTGAAAGAGATCGCTTTTAGCGATAAGGCCGCCTTATTGTACTTCTGTCCTTTTTTAGCTCTTATGTAATGTATATATTTATGTTGTGCAATAAAGTATATTTGTATTGTATTGTATTGTATAGTTAATAATTATTATAATATGAAATTATACTATTAAATGTTTGTGTACTTCCGTAGAGAAACTAAAATAGCTTTTATTCCATCATCAAGTACTTGTGTTAATAAATGTAAATATTATATATAACAAAAAACTTGTTATCAATACAATTATGATTCAAATCACGGCGTAAATCACGGAGCTCAGTTTCCAAACAATAAGCCAATCAGAACTCGTAACTTAGTTTATTTTCTTATGAATCATTTCATTATTTTGTTTGAGATCCATTTTAACTTTTATCCGGCAATCAGAATCTTTTGTATCTGATTTATTTCCGGGAGAAAAAGTCTTCAGGCATTTCTTTATGAAGTGTTAGACATTTTTGTATTTAATTATAGTGCTTTATGAATATAAATATTACAATAATATATACATGTGTCATTCACATTCCAAATTGTGTAGACTCATTTAATTAAGTTATTCTGCTAGTACCTTTTAGTTCTTGTCTTTTACAAGTTGTATGCTTTAGGAAATCGTGCAATTTATATGCACGAGGCACATAAAGTAGTGACAAGACTCTTTGAGCGAGTCTTCAGCTGAAAATGTTGTAAATATTAATATTATTCTCATTTAAGATCATGAAATATAATGTGAAACAAAACTATCTAAAGTAGAAGGAAATTGGAATTCAATAGGTCGTGTAAAAGCTGTATTGGGTAACGTTTGGAAAGCGTTACAAAGCTTTAACACTATATGAGCCGAAAATTTCAAACATTTAGTTTTTGTTATAAGATATTATTATTTTCATCTCCATACAACAATAGCTTAATGTATAATAGAACAATACAAAATATTGTATAAAGCGGTGGAGCAAATTGCTGGCAATTATATAGGAACTCTGATTCTCTGAATAATAGATACCATTGCTGACAACAATGCGCCATGCCGCTAGGCGAGCTACGAGTACTTGTACAATTCATTTGAACGATGTGTCATTTACTTCCATCTACAGTTTATCAGGTGAGCTAGTTGTTGCTACGAAATAGAATATAATACGAGTATTATACAACTGCCACGTAGCTCGTAGCTCGATAAGAATGTGTGCCTTAATGCCTGAAGCGCTTGGACGGGATATATATATAAAATGGACGCTATATATAACAATTAATTTTATTACTTTAATTACTTATTTTTATGCTTCAGTGTATGCCGCACCATTATATTTAAATAGTACAAGGGGTATGAAAGTCCGCAGCTTGCGGCTCGTTGAAGCGGAAAATGAAGCGTTATGACGATACCGAGACCGAGCTAACACCAGAATAAACGAAATTCCAACTTAGTTACTCGCTCAGAACGCTCCTTTGATAAAAACTTCGTTTTCATAAACTTGTATATTTCGCTTTTTCATTGTAAGAATTTAAGTAAAATAATATACATATTATTAATATAACATCAATTTTTTTTTATTATCATATTAAGAGCAATAGGATTTTTGCCTATTTTCGCCTTCAGGTGGATATTTTGATGCATCGCCATTGTTAATCTATTCTTGATTAATATCCTCTATATATTATTTTTCATCTATTGCAAAATATGACGTCACCAACGCTGCTCTCAGTCTCAGATCGGAGAAATATTTTTATTCTATTAAAGACATTCTCTTCAATTTAACCTTTGTGTATAAAATTTGTCAATGTTCGAATGATTTAGAATTGTCTTTTAAATAATTGTCAATTAAAATCGTTTTAATTTTACATTGACGCCTCAACATGCATGTATTGAAATATTCCTAAAGTAGCTGACCCAGATGAACTATAAGCTATATTTGACATTTGCTAGCGGCCCGTTTGCGGCTTCGCTCGCGTGATCAATATTCTCAGATTTATTCTTATATAATATGCATGTATTGTATTTATAAGTTTTCCTTTCTAACCACTTTGTCTATAAATCATTTTACTCGCGCACATTTTCGGTATCGGTAAAAAAACGTATTTCCCGCATAAATCTTGACCCCACGGGAATTCCAGGGTAAAAATTGCCTAAGATTCGTTCCACAGCCTCTTCTCTTCTGTCTTCTAGGGAAAGTTTTATAAATATCGGCTTAGCTGTTCTGGAGATTAGCGGAACAAACGGAAAGACAGACGAACAGATAAAATTTTGAAAAATGTTGTTTTATGTTTTAGTATTATGTAAAAAAAAGGTGTATTTGCACTCGAAAACACTCAGTTATTTTGAAATCACAAACCAACACTCAATTTTATTTATAAATATGCATAGATGTCTAGATAAACTAGTTCGAACTGACAGTAACATGCTTTAACTCGCTGTAATAATAATAAAGTTGTAAAGTTGTTTTAAAAGTACTGTACCTATAAATAAAAGCCTACACAAAAACAAAAAAAGTTGTAAATTATATTTTAATTACTGTAAAGTAAAGATAGTTAATGAACAATTAAATATAATATTAATTCTTTATATCGTCATTATCGGAGTCACATTCGGGGACATTGATGTATTTTTTTATTTGTTCCGTGTGTTTTTATCGAGGAGGTGTGTTTTTAGGAGGACAAATGGCAAAATAACGTTACGTTAAACTATTAAATAAAGCCAACATTAATGCGCTAGTTAAGTAAATCATAATTGTATTTTTTTTATATAAAAGTCAATTATGTAAATTTGAAGAGGTCCTCTGCGAGTGTCGATCTTCGCCAAATTAAGGCGACACTTCTCGAACTAAGTTAATATTTCAATAGGGAGCTTTTTTAAGAAGTTGCTTAAAATATCTCTTACAATTAAGTATTAAGGTAAAGGAGGCGTTTTAATAAAAGTGTTTTATGTTTATTTCTTTATGTTCACTTTCATATTATCCTAAAAAATGTATCTAAAATCACACTTTCAAATGTATTAGAAAATTTTTATTAAAGAAAGTAAATGTGTACAGGGTATTTGATTTTGATCAGCTAATACCACAAACACTGTAGGCTACTCTGATTCCAATTGAGCCGTAGTACATGTACATAGATCAATAAGCACTACCGAGTATTTGATATGTAAATATTAATCGTAGATCGAGTTGTGTTTTCTTCGGAACTTTGCAAAGCTTTTAGATAATTCATCTTTTAACTTTTGTACATAAGTACATTTTCATTAGTCATTTATCTTGAATGCATCTCCCGCATATAGCGCCAGTAACGTGCCAGTTTCAGAGATAATATCGAGAATATCTGTTTATAATTGTATTAGCGAAAATTAACGCATTTTCTCTATCCAAGATGTGTGACGAAAATATTTTTCAAATACATTTGTGTATTGCTTTATGAGTTGGTGTTATAACCAAACCCATAGCGTAGTCTCTCCAACAATGACGTGAAAAGGCTGTATGTAGAAATGTATGAAATTGAAATCCAGCTCCAATATATCTTACAATGTAACCCAAAAAGCAATCACCTTCAATCAGCTGCATACTGACGGCGCAGTGTGTCTGTAAGTAATGACCGTGCGGTCGTGTATCGGCACTGCGACGCGTGAGAGCAGGCTGCACTCCCGCTGTAAGGTAATAACTTCTACGGTGGGTATTATGATGGAGAAATGTTTATTCGTCTGGCCTTTTTTAGGTACTTGATTTTTTTATATGAAGAGCTAAATTTATTTCTTGATTTGACCTAAGCATGACCAATTGTGAATATGGAAACATACTTTTTGTTTATAATGTGTATATATTCATTGTAGTATTTTTACTGAAATATACAACAACTTTCAATATTTCCACGTTTCATTGTTAAAAAATTTATATAAAATCACATTTAATAGCAGTCGTTTATCAGATACATATTGTGAAAATATGTTACTGTTATCGGATCTGAGGAAATTTTCAGGGAAATCAAATTTAATATGATATTATTAAAATTTTATATCTCATAAATAAGTTTATATTTTCGTTTCTTTCTCTTTATTTAAAAAGGTGACTACACACAGAGTCTATATATTTGTGTTAGGTTCAGAACCAAAAGAATTTTAATTTGTCTGACGCCCAAAACAAATAAAAAGGGAATTTTACCGAGCTAACTTGAACTTCTAATATGATATGAGATTTTTTTTATTAAAAACATGATATTAAACTTTATTTCTAAAAAAAAAACACTATATTATTAACAAAAAAAGTATTTTATTTGATCTATATTCCTCTCATACTTATTCGTACAAAACAAAGCTTAAAACTTACTGTTCATTTTCGAATTGGCTCGATTTTTTATAGGAAAATATGCACTTTACACGTATATAATATTTGTGCAACAATACAAGTTCAAGCGCGTGTAAGTAATATCCCGGCTAATTGATACACGCTTATTACACGCCCCGTGCGTCGCTCGCTCGCCGCATCATTAATTTCATAAGCGGCGTCTCTCTGATGAATTGTTATACGTCCTTTAAATGTTTCTAAATATTTATCATTATTCATAATTAACAATGATAAAGGTTAATGATAAATGATCATTATTGTGGTGAATTTGGTGAATTACTCTTTGATAACCTTATTTAACTGAATTTTTGCATTTTTTATTATAATTATATACATAAATGTTTTAATTTGCAGCTTGATATTCAAGAACTTTTTTTTAAAAATACTTTTAATATCCTGGACTTTTTTAGATTGTGTTTAATGATATGTAAAACCAACCAGCCAACTCTCCGTAAAAAGACAATGCAGTCTAAAGTCGTTAATGTAAGTTTATTTTAACAAAGCCAACTTCACAGAAGCAATTAACGAGTTTTTCACTGCATTAGTTTTAGTCTTGAGAACACCTGAGCGTCTAATTGAATGAGCTGATTCGTTTTCGATTTCAATTACGAGTGTTAGTTTAAAGCGAAATATCAACTGCTTGTTCTTAGTAATAGTTGTATGGGATAAGAATTTTTAAGTTGTAATAACACTAGACTAAAATAGAATGTTAATTCTTTTTTTTTGAGTAAGTACTAAAATAGAAAAATTCTTTTTTTTGAGTAAGTAAGTACTAGAGTAAGTAAAGCTGTTTTTCTCTTTCTCCCACTTTTTATTAGGAGAAAGGAACTCCACCTTACTTTACCTGTTTTACTTTTTAATTATTGTAATTATATAAGATTTATATTATATTTTAATACACGTGTACGCGTATGTTATGTATGTATATATTTTTAAAATTCACGCTTAGCGGAATGTGTGTAGAAAACCTAGTGTCAAATATTCCCTTCTTCATTCTGCACCTGAATTCGAAAGATTGTTGAGTGGTGGAACACAATGCCACCACTAGTCGCGCCAGACCGTGACGTGGGGATCGAACCCACACACATTGCATTCACAGTCAGACACACAGTCCCATAGTCCCACTGAGCCACGATGTCCTCTAGATGCTATGGATGCAATAATGAATACATTTGGTAAACTCGTTAATGAATGCTTTCGTTAATTAAAAATGATAAATACTGAAATTCTAAAAAGCTGTGTGGTTCTTATTGAAACATTATAACTTTAAAGTTTAACTTAATCTTACAAAATATTTTCTGTTCAGAAAATCTGACAAACGATAATAAAAATATATTTTAAATTTCTCTTTAGGTTGCTGCTTAAGAGATCAAGACTTAGTTATTATGAAACACTGACTTTTACTATTATATAAAGTATAAAAGTGTTTTATTTTAAATACACTATATACATATTTTATAAATTGCAATCGAAGTCTTGTTAAATGATCATTCTTCGAAATAATGTTTGAGTAAAGGAACTTAATTTCACTATATAGGTGCTATAAGTGTTCCTCCGCAGTTTGATAAGGACGTGCGGTTTATTTAGCGTCCTAGACTTAAAATAAGAAGCGTAGGTTCGAGTCCTGTTACATTCAATTATTTATACAGGTTTAAATCGATTAGTTTTTCGATCAAAAATAAAATCATATACAAAGTTTAATCCGTTACTTACAGTTAGTTTTAAAACTAACTTGACTGAACTGCATATTCCAATTAAAACATAATATTATGAAAACTAAAAAATATATAGATGGCATATAGTGTCTATGAAAACTGTAAAATGAACAAAATGGTAGATTGAAATAAATTTTATAACATAATCACATGTGATTCAAATTACTTTATAGGCAAGTGTCAGAGGTAGATTTATTTTGTCAATATAAGAAAAAGCTTTAAATTCATACCCATTAATATAATAGGCATATTATATAGAAAACGTTCGTATTTTAGGCGTACAGCCTCGTTCTCTCACTAATTGAAATTAAATTAATTATATTAAATTCGCCACTCTGGTAAAAAATAACGCGGTAGTTAGCCTTATGAAAAAGCGCAAAGTGGAAAAATATTAAAAAAAAACATGAATTTTCCACCAACTGCGATTCAAATTGATAACCGTCGTGTTCAAACAGGCATATCGTTCAGCGTGTCACAGCGGCATTAATGAAGCTGTAATGAACAAACTTGGCCAAAAAAATTAAGTGTTATCGATGGAATACTATACAGTATGGAAGCTTTAAGATGAACCGCACTTAAATATACGATTTTAACTCTATATTTTATAGATGAATACATTAAGGGGTTTTTTATATATTGTAGTGTTTGTCATTTCGTTCCCCACTAACCACTTACTATACTAACATTTTTATGACAGTGTGTGTTGAGAGATCATTTGAATATAATCGTTCCCCAAGTGGGAATTGAACTAAAAACTATCACACTTACGGCCACGCTGTGCCACTTTCTCAAATTTAATATAATAAAAAAGGATATTTTATAAATGTTTTAAAGATAAAACATGTATACCTCCCCTTTCAAGTCATAGTGGGGTGTACAAAGACGACAAAAGCCTATAAAAACATTTGTTTTCCAGAGAAAATACACAGAAACACATTGAAACAATAAATATTTATGAACCACCTCGTCACGAGACGACGGTACTCGGTAGACGGTAGACGGTAGAGCCATTACAGGCAGTTCGACGTTCTTGTATTCACTTTGTACGTTATATATGGACTGAACACATTCCATTCGGTGTAGATAAAAGAATTTCAATATCACACACGTATATTAACTTCTAGTGTAAGAACGTGTATTTTATTCTAGATTCTATGTTTCAGTTCTATGTTACATATGGTTGGTGAACTACTCGTACTATAAGATGAATGTTTATATAAACGGACTTCTGTCTGCTTGTTGATAAAAATATAAATATGTGATGAATACTTCTTACATTGGCTACTAATATACGGCAAGATCTAAGCCAATGAAGTAAGAAAAGGGAATTTTTCGACGCGATGTTATGTGTGTCGTAGACATTTCGTAGTAATTGACGATTTCAGGTAATTGTTGACCATATCGTCGAGTCGTGAACATTTAACGAAGATGCCATTAACATTTAGTCACATCGTAACAAGAAGTGCAAATTGTATATTTGATAAATACATATGTGTATGTATATATATATACACATACATTCACATATTTACGCTTTGTATGTATGATGATAGCGAAGTGCAAGCGCTACGGTCTCTACATACTTCATTCACCTTGGCCTTTTTTTGTGAGTTTAATGCTGTTAGTCCTGTTGGCCTTGACAGCGACACCGGTTAGGGAGGGAAGAGGGTACTCTGTCTCTGAGAAGTAGCAAAGCCCTATCGTGTCTGCTTGAGAGACATTCACCTCGTCCACTGTCATTTATAACTCCGGGAAGTCTTCATGCTTTCTTTTCTAGTATCTTCGACACTATGTTATCGAAGGTCACCCGAGGTCTCCCCCTAACTCCCTTATGTATGGACTTTTGATTCATATATCTTTTTTACAATTCTTTCATGAAATATTTGATAAAAAGCAGAAATATGGTAATCGTTTTATCATATATAATGACGATATTATAAAAAAAAAACTACTTTCAACCTATAGAAAATCATTTTAATTAAAAAAATCTCATTTAAATTCAAGTGACGTAGTCTTATCCGGACAATTAAATAGGTTAGAATTTTAAAGTATTATTAAAAGCATATTTTATATTTCTAATCTTTTTTTAAATTAATTACTAATGGCTGTTTGGATTAAGATAATATACGTGTGACTCAAAAGAAATCGCTGAAATCGCAAAATGAAACAAAACTAAGAAAAGACGGACGTGGACATGGACGATAAACATAATAATATGTTATTGAGCATACCATTTGTACTTACCCCATTTAGTAGAAATTACTAGAATTTCAACCTTATTATAAGCGGTCGCCATTCAAAATAAGTGGTTCGCAATTTTGCAACGTAATTATTTTGCGATTTGGTTAAATGAGATTGACTATTGAGGGTTTTGTTATATTATATTATATTACAGAAAATATTGTTGTAACGGTATTGTCAATAATTTTATGAAATCGTTGATTTTACGAAATTACTACGACATATATATTTAAAGTAGTAACTTGCGGGTTTCCATTTAAATATTACTTTTATAATACAGATCCACCTTCTTATGACAAAACGTAGCGACTCATTCACTCACTGCTGACTAGTCTCAATGTCTCACAATGAAAATGGCTAAATATGGAAACGACTTCACTAAGCAATTCAACTTCAGTTATATTTATGAAAAGAAAAAACAATTTCAACAAACAAACAAAAGATATATTGTTCATAAAATTTATATGTAGATTTTTTGTATATACTAAATATATACTCGTACTAATATATATTTTTGTATATACTAAAGATAAATAGTATTATCTTTATAACACTAATGTACATATAGCAATAAAACCTGCCTGCCTGTACTACAGCGATATCTCACCAACGAGTTAAGTTCATTACTTGCAGATCCACTCTTGTCTACTTTATTATGCTTTTCCACGGTTTACGGCTCGTAATTTCGATGTAATTACTTATTACTGGCCCCGGCCCTTTATAGTGTCACCACTAATTACTTTACTGCGTGACGAAATTACATTTAAGCTCAGTTGAGTTTTCTCTGAACACTAATGCTTTAGTGGATCCGATCTATACTTAAATAGTTAATTTTTAAGTGGATGTATTTTGTTTTTATATTAAATATTATATAAAATATTGAAGCTCATGGAGTTTTCTCCATCCATATATCTCTTATTTAAATATTTAATATTAAGAGAGAAGAAGAAGAAGAGAGTGTAGTGAAAGGTCATTACGCTTTCTATTCTCCGCTTATTTAAGAAAACTACGTGCGTATTTTAATACTTTATCTCACTATACGAAAAAAACGAAAATATTTTATTTTAAATATACGCATTCTAATTTGATTTGATGCTGTTTCGAAAATCGTATACCACCGATGCAACTTAAATAAGGTAAAATTTTGACATCCTAATTATGAACAACACCATAACTTCAATTGACGTTAACGCTATTTCAAATATGTCAATAGAAGAAAAGCCTCTGTTAGTTCGGCGCTCGTAAGTGATCTAGGCTATTTTAAAATCCCCTACAAATCATATGTGATTATGCATGTGTTACAGTAGATATTAGAAAAGTTTTAGATCACTGAGTGAGATAAAATTAAACAACCGGTGAATATTACGTTACAATAAATAAAGGGTTTACTGAGCTATAATTTTAAATATATAAATTCATGAACTATATACCATTGTATCTCGAGGCCAACTAAGTAATAACATTTCTAGAAGCTAATATCTCACTCATACACATTTCACTTTGTCCCGCTAACATATTATATAGTACCATGTATAGTGGTGTATATAACATTAATTTAGCTGTTTAGATATACTAAATGTCAATTTTATCTGTTTTTTAAAGGAAAACTCGGAAACAGTAGACTTTTAAAAGATATAAGTTCAAAACCACTGGAAGTAATCTATATATATGATGTTCTATTTATACTACTATTATAAGCGGGGAAGACTTGTTTGTTCGCTCGACAGCGATAGGCTCCAAAAATTACTGTCTTAGTCAATATAAACGGCGAGTACATAACGCACCTCAGATTCGCTGACGATATTATCATCATGGCAGAGTCCCTGGAAAAGCTAGCCGAGATGTTGAAAAGCCTGGGTGAATCTTCGCGGCGTGTCGGTCTCGGTATGAACTTGAGCAAGACTAAGGTCATGTTCAACAATCACGTCATGCCGGGCCCGATATACGTAGACGGCTCCTCTCTCGAAGCTGTTAGTGAATATATCTACCTAAGGCAAACTATTCAGCTTGGTAAGAACAATTGCGAGAGAGAAGCTGATCGAAGAATACAGTTAGGTTGGGCAGCGTTTGGCAAGCTGCGTCAGATCTTCACGTCACCTATACCACAATGTCTGAAGACGAAAGTTTTCAACCAGTGCGTCCTACCTGTCATGACTTACGGTACCGAAACGTGGACACTAACAGTCGGTCTAGTACACACAAATTTAAAGTGGCCCAACGTGCTATGGAGCGACCTATGCTCGGAGTCTCTTTAAAGGATAAAATCCGAAACGAGGTTATACGGAAAAGAACCAGAGTTACCGACATCGCTCGCAGGATAAGTACGCTGAAGTGGCAGTGGGCTGGACACATCTGTCGAAGAACCGATGGCCATTGGAGCAGACGAGTTCTAGAGTGGAGACCGCGAATTGGCAAACGAAGTGTAGGGCGCCCTCCAGCTCGATGGACCGACGACCTAAAAAAGGTAGCCGGCTCTGACTGGATGCGGAAGGCGGAGGATCGGGATCTCTGGCGCACCCTAGGGGAGGCCTATGTCCAGCAGTGGACAGTAATAGGCTGATTTGATGATATATATATATATATATATATATATATATATATATATATATATATATATATATATATATATATATATATATATATATATATATATATAATATATATATATATATATATATATATATATATATATATATATATATATATATATATATATATATATATATAAGGAATATATAAGGAATGAAAGCATGATATACTGTTTATTGTATTATTTGAATTATTAAGACATTGAATACTTCTATAAGCAGGCCGTATTGTTGTCAGCCTAAACAATGAAAACTAGACACGATAAAGTAATCAGAGAAGTGCCGCAGCGACGCGACTGGTACAGTGACGTACAGACTCGTCACTGGACGAGATACGGGGGTAAAGTGTTTCTACAGTAGGATTCTCAATGACTTTTATAAATATGTCTCCATTTCATACGAAAAGATAAACGGTGAAAATAAAAATTTTGAGTATCAAAATTATTTTAAACCTGTATTAAAAACCATCTTCGTGAATGTACAATTTCAAATCGCACCTAGTCAAGCATTTTAGCTACTTAAGCTATACGTTCTAAGCTTGCAATTTTTAAACAGTAGTTAAAAATTTTATTAGGTGATCGTGGCGCAGTCGTCAGTGGTCATGGCTTGGATTGTAAACGCCATTGTCGCGAGTTCGCACTTGTGGTATGAACCATTTTTATATCCCCACTTTGTTAAAAAAAACGGTAAACAGTGACATGCCTTTAGATTATTTCTGTCTGTCCTGCTATATGCGGATAAAGCAAGAAACTGAAAATAAAATTAAATCTCAATATATTTGTTGTTCTATGTATTGAAATTAGATTTCAAAATGTTATAGAACGAGGAAGTGTGTATTAGTTTATTTCAGTTAAACTTCAGTTAGCGAGTTGTGGGAAATTCTAATTGAGTTTCAACCACTGTATAACTCGCTTTCACTTGTAAAGGAAGGAATGCGCAAACAGAAACTGTATACGTCGAAACAATTTCAACATATCTAAGCTTTTAACTATTATACGTTATATAAACTATTTTAAATATATAAGTTTAAATATAACCTTCATGAAAACATTGTGAAATACCATAATAGAAATACTACAATTATTGTAATGTAGTTAAAAATAGAAAATATATCAACAAAATATTTGGGATTCATTCAGAAAAACTACGACACAGTTAGCTTGAAGCTGCATCACGCATACGGAAGGAAAGGGGGGAGAGGAACGAACTGGCATCAAGATGCTTCGTTCACGGTTTCCATCTGAAAACGAGCAAAGTGCAACTTTGTGATATCAGAACGAGGAATTTGTACTAATTCTTGTCTCTGGCGACAAATCCACAGTAGATATCGAATCTAGTCATCGCGTCTACAGGCGGAAGTCAGGCTGAAGTCAGGCAGAAGTCAGGCAGAAGTCAGGCAGACCCTGTCTCTCTGTGCCCAGATGGTAAATAAGTAATATTCCAGAGAACGCTAATAAAAGGTACTGGCCTTATCGTTCGTGATTGTAGTAATGACATAAAATCATAAAAAGCGGCTAATTTAACATGAGATATTGAGAAATTAATTACAAAAATTGAGAAATATTTTATCGACAATTGAATCATTCCTAAGATTTTTCGTACAACCTGCGTCTTTCAAGATAATTTAATTTGGTTTTTGAGCAAAGACGGCAAAATTTTGATAAAGGAGTATTGACGAATTGTACCTAACTCGGTATTAATAGGTAAAGTGATCTGATCAATCACAATTAAGTTAATATTAAATGATTTTCGAGCAAATGTTGAAAACCAGCATTTGGAGTATGTATTAATTAGTTAGTATTATTAACATTAATTACTGGAATAGTTTTAGCTCTGTAAATGGTTGAAGCAAAATCTCCAGGCTTTAGAAGAACATATAAAATTATTTATTATTTAATTATCTCAACCTTACGTCGAATATTAAAAGATGAATAAATTTACAAATAAACACAATTCTATACATTCTTACTATATCTTACACTTTTACTTTATTATTAATTATACATATATCTTATATACATAAATAAATAGATAATAGTTGAGATTATGTTAAATTTTACCGCACTACGTACCTTTTTAATGTACCTTAAACGAGGCGAACAGCTAGCAAACCAAGCTTAGCTGAAATTGTGAAATGTAAAATAAATGACGCACTGAAGTAGTATCCGAAAGAACGATAATCGTGAATTTGCTATAAAAGTAACTTTAACATTGAAAAGTACTTAAATGGTAGAAGACCTACCACTGAATGAATGGATGGTAATTGGAAATCCCAAGGAGCCATTACTCGGCGTCGCAAATGGTTCAGGCGCAAAACATTAGGATAAACTATATAAACGATATTTTAAAGCGATCGTATTACAGTAAAAAATTATTATAATATTTTAACAGTGAAAAAGTTAATATATACCTACCTAAGTATATAACTCAGTACTAGCTGCGCCCGCAACTTTGTCTAAGTGGGAAAGCAAGTAATTTGAAGTTTCACGTAATTTGGTGAAACAGTTATTTTGTAGCAGTTTTGTACATAATTACATTGATATAATTTTTTTCTAATTTTTAATGGGGAAAACTGCGTTTGGATCGGTTAAGTTGTTGAACCGTTGCAGAGATCTGCACCACTTGTGCTTGTATTTGTACAGACAAACAAACATACTCATATACTCACTTTGTTATCCTTTTGTCGGCCTCTCGCTCTATCTGTCCATTTTCCTAATCTAAGATTGTCAGTATGAAGCTGATATCAAGTATCTAGGTTTACAGTCCCATTGAAGTATAAGTATAAGTTATAAATAAAAAAAATCTATTATAAATAAATAGTTTTTAGTACAAATAAAGGAAATTCCGAAACTTGTTATATTATGTAATATCATGGCCAGTTCGTAGAATCCATCCTAGCATTTTTGGACGATCTTGCGAAACTAATACGAAACCCGAATCAAAGCCAGGTACTATTAAATGAAGTAGAGAATGCTTCTAATTGAGTACAATACAGTAGTACGTGGAAGGAATTGCGTTTGTCTGAGAAGAGGAAATACCAAATATACCGCATATGAACCTGTACTTATAATTAGCGGTAAAAACGTCTCTACGATTTTCGAAATCGATTATTTCGAGTACACGAGAATGAGTTATCATTTTTGTCTGTCCGACTTAAGGAATTTCATTATTGCCATTCTATGCATCCTATACTTATATAAGGTGTATGCATTTCTAAGGTCATTACTATTTTACGTAACAAGAGCACAGACAAATAATAACAATAAGCAAACGATCAATAGAATCTGTGATAGAATCGATAGATAGCTTGTTTAAAAACCCCACACAATTCCGCTCCTGTTTGTTTAGTTCGTTATGATGGACACATAGTATAGACATGCGTGTATTCTTGTATGACAAGTCCTAGACACTGTTATAGAAAACAAATTAAATTTATATGTATAATTCGTTTCATATAAAATGAGTGTATAGTCACTTTTATAAGTAATTTTTCTAGATACATATAACACCTTTATTTTGAAATTTTACTTAAATCGAGACTACCGTTACTTGAACTATAGTATTGTACATTGATGTGAAGCGATTTCTTTTCATAATATGTAAGGATAAAAATGTATTGTTAAATAAAAAAAAAAGTCCAAGTCCAACTTCACACAAATAAGTCCTCTCTGCACTAGAGAATGATTAGGAGGTGTTATATAATATTTAAATAGAACGGCGCTCCAACGGCGCTCACACCTCACTAAAATTGAATTCAACTAGCTTAATATTAATAACTTATTTTTCCATCTTCCGATTTCTTATATACGTACGCAACATTATACTGTATTCTGAAATACTCTACCCCTAGCACTAGGTTCCCACAGCCTACACTACTATATGCTACATCTCTACCTATAACCCAGACCTACCCACCTACCTACTTATACCCAGTAAGACGCTGTTGTTAAGATTGAAAGTGTATAAAAAAAGTATAAATTCTTGTTTACCGTTAATAATTCTCTTGAAAGGATCTTTGTTAACTCATCCTGTCAATGAAATATTTCTTTCCTTTATGTTTTGTTCACTTTTCATATAGGAATGTATAGGAATGTATAGAAATAAATGACTTGAATGCAGGGAACATGCGCAATTGTATATATTTTTGTCAGTGAGTTTCTAGTTGGCATCGACCCGTTGCTTACTCAGCTTTTATTTTGTCCAAATCTAAAACAATGAGCGCGAAGTAAGCGTACATTATCTCGAGGACGAAGCTCTATTCATTACAAAATACTGTACGAACAAAATGAATGCAAAGTGCTCCAGACAAGGTGATGTATTTATATCTGAATTTTAAATTTTATTACGAATTTATCGTTTACTGATATAATATTTGTGTATATAACTGTAGTATTAGCAAATCTACAAATTTATAACTGCCCCCCAAAAAGGAAGAGGTTCTATGTTCGAAGTGTATATTTTTCGTGCCATGTTTTAGAGATGTATCTATATAATAATTATTATATATACATATATGGCATGGTAGAGTTTAATCAAGTTGTATGGAATCAAAAAAAATCAGTTTTTTTATAATATTGTACGTAGTTGTAAGTGCCAGTATAATATGTGTAATATGTGTACACCTCTTCAATTGTACCTATTCGAAAATATTGTCGCCTACATTCAACAGTGGCCAACAACAAAATTAAACAAAAAGCTATTTAGTAGAAAATAAAATTATTTTTTTGAACATAAAAATTAAAAACTTCAATATTGTACTAAGCTTAAACATAGACTGTAAAGTAGAAAATAATATTTTAACTAATTTAGAACAAATAAAATAAATAAATGAAATTACTCACACGTTCAGAATACTCGTATATACCTATTTAGTATTTAAAATCTGCTATTTTCGGAATCGGTGCTAATGTAAGTATTTTTGTTAGGTGTTATCGATGTTAGTAGTTATCGATTGACTGTATTTTTGACTGATATTTGTGTTTAAGCCTAATACAACTTTGAAGTTGTTTTAATTTACTCGTTAAAAATAATTATATATTCATATACAAAAATACTTATAAACAAAAAACATACTTCAGTATTCCAAGTGACTTTTAATATAAAATCCCACGATGCATTAATGAGCGTGATTAAACGTGGTACTCGAGAGCATTGGGTTCAAATTCAACTGTAATATAAAAATATTACTCTTAACTTTAAAAATTTTTGAGAAGTACGAGTACTTCATAGATATTGTCCAGAACGACTTTGTCGCATTAACAAAACAAAACATAAATTTCCGTAAACCGATATAATGCCTGTACACGGCATTAATTAAGCAGTAACATGCTACGAGTATCTCTAAATAGTTTACGGCCGCGCTAGAACAGCTTAGATTGTACGAGTAGCTTAGATTGTAATCTCAGGATGTATTGGGAACGCTAAATGCTACTTAAATTATATTCAAAAGATTGAAAAGACACTATTTGCTGAAGTAATTTAATCTTAAAATGTAAAGCTATGCTTCTTAAAGAGACATTGTCTTACTGCAGGCGATAGAGTCAACCTAATACCCATTGACTGGAAGAAATCTCTGTTAGAGATAAGTTCACCTTTGCCAACAATATTTCTAATTTTGTATTCATGAATTAGTACAAAATATTAATAATATTTTATGGAAATAAATCAGCTTGTGAAAGAGTCGCCTGGCCAAATGTTTTAGAAGAAATTAAGAAGAAAATGTAGACTCGTCGAGAGAATGAATATCGAAATAATGCTAAGAAATATGTACTGTAATTTACCACTCAGAAGATTCTTTGCCTGCCTGTTAATTTGTGCGTGAATAATATAAAATCTACTGAACTTAAACAAATGAATTGTAATAATATTACCATATTATGGTAATAGCGAAAAGTCTGGATCAACATAATCAATTGTTTAGTCTTCAATATAAAAGTCGTTTCCGTTACAAAAAATAAAAACAGACAAAGTCAATTTACTTTGTGTGAGTGAAGTTAGTGTGTTTTAGCATGATAAAAGTTTAAAGCCTAGCCTAGCGAGCCTAGCTTGGGGTCCAATATTTTAATAATAAAATACTTAGCTTTCTATTAAATTTAATCATTATTTAAAATAAAAATAATCAAATCACGCTTTTTTAGTGTATAGCCTGTTATAGGTTTCATATATTCTTTTCACATTACAAGATATATTTTGTGTATACGGTTTTATTTATAGATTGAGTAACTTTTGAAAATGGAGTGTTTCAAAACTTGGTTCTCGCTGCTTCACTCTACATGCATTCTTGCTAACCAACTAACAAGTTTGTTATACACAGAATCGGTCGAACTAAGTCAGACACGTATAAAGCTCTTTGAAGTGTAATCGCCGTCAATAAATCTCTAACAAGTTGGTTTTCGAGCTTTAAGTTCATTTGAATAGCAATAACCATCCACATATGCTGTGCCAGTAAAGTTCAGTGAGGCACGAATCTTACTTTAACTAGTGCTGTAACGAGTAACGACTGATATAAGCTCGTAAACTGAGTGCCACCTGACCAGTGTTGTCAAAATTTTTTATTGCTTACTGTATTTTGGCCGTCAGTATTGGCCGACGGGTATAGTCTTATTTTTGTTTATTATTATAATTATTTGTTTTTATTTATTTTTATGGCTCTACCTGCCTATAATATACCTGGAAAACCTAATTATATAAATAATTTAAAACAGTTTGTTTGTTTCTCTGGAAAATATATTATGTAATATTTCTTCTGTTCTGTTCATTCAGTTGAAATGTTTTTGATTCTGGTATAATCAATTAATTTTACTATGCGGTAGTAGTCTAGGTTCACATCTAGCTCGAAATAGCTCCAAATTGCTTGTAGATTAAAGAATCAAGCGAAATAACACTCAGCTTTCCGTTTAACTACCTATAGCGGGACAATATACAAACTTAAAACTATACGTCACAAAAATCTAAGTGATGAAATGAATTATCAACCAGACTATTTATAACGCTACGGCGGCTACGGCGCTACAAGCGGTGAAGTGCGGTGAAGAGCGGTGAAGAGCGGTGAAGAACGGTGGACGTGATTTATTAACGAAAACGTTATATAAAGCAATGTAGAATGTAAACAGAACACCCTGCGCTGAAGAATGGGCAAAGTTTTAAGTGGATTCGTTCATTAAATTTAATATGAATTTCCCAAATATCTCGTCGACTACAAGACATTTTTCAAGTTCAATGATTTATGCTTAAAATTGGCAAGACATTTTTTCCATTGGTATTATTATTAGTATTAATAATATGTACATACGTGTTTCACATATACATACATATATAATAATTTCATTAAGCATATGGGGCCATTCCACGCCAAGCGGACAGGTAAAAAAGGTCATGGTCTCCGATTTTGACAAAATAATCACACATATATACATAATAATAATTACTTATATACTTAACTTTAACTGTTTTTACCATAAATTCTTCGAAACTCTCACTTAATATATCGATATACACTTTCGGAATAACATTTAAACAATACTATGTTCTATATTTTCTAGATTTTGCGTATTAAGATTTTGCGAGTTCATATTATCAGTTTGATTTGAATCTATAATCTTCCTTATAGACTGAGCTGAGGGCGTCAAATACAGTAAATTATTGGCATTTTCACTATAACTGTAACTCGCATATTAAATAACTGTATAAATTGCTTTCAGAAGTGTAATATGCAAGCCCCCACTTGTAGTGGTCATATTGAGCAAAGTGTGCCTCGTGAGACTTCATATATACTCGTCTAGTACGAGTAGGTAATACTTGCAGGTAACTTGCGAATGCAACTAAGTCATATGTACTTTGGTCTTGCCATGCCATGCTTATCCATTTTAAAGCTTGGCTAAGTTATAAAGTTTGTTAGTGTTGTAGCTTAACATGCATCTTATAAAATGCCCTCATTGTGTCTAGAATTAATAATTTAATGCTACAGTAATAGTTGTTTGTGACAATATTGTATTTAAAGCCAGTGCTGTTAAAACAATTAAATTTATTTTAGATTAAGTTATAACAAAACTACTTTACTTGGAGTAGGTACCACTGCTATTGCTTATTAAATACTAGCGACTTACTAGCGACCCGCTCGCGGCTTCGTCGCTTAAGTATACTGAATTGCGTTCGTTTCGATATGTCATACGAAATCACATTGTATATGACCAGTACATATTATACAATATCTTACTTTTTTACTCTAATATATTATACAAACATTATTTGTATAAACTTTCTTCTTTCAATATATTTAGTTCTTAAACAATACAAGTTTAACTAAACATTACAAGTTTTTTTCTAAATTCTAATATAAAATCAGCCTAAGATACTTTTTTATACATCAGCTACCTGCCAGTGAAAGTCCCGACAAAATCAGTCCAGTCGTTTCGTAGATTAGCCGCTTTTTTGTCACATATCTTTTTTATATTCTCTCAATAGTCATTCTCTCGACGTGTCCAAACCACCTGAAGACGTTCTTCTTTTTTGCTATGACATCTTCATTGGTACCTACCAGTCTGTGTATCTTGTCGTTGTGAATTCGGTCAGTTAAGCTGACTCCGCATATGCTCCGAAGAGATCGTATCTCCACAGCATTCATCTTTCTTGTTTCACTGCCATATAATTGCGTTGGCACCAGAACTGCATTGTGTACGGCCAACCGTGCAGCTACACTGACGTTTCGTTGTCTCAACAATACAGCTAAGGCATCGTTCATTCTGTTACCGGCAGCCTTTCCACATCCATTTCATATTTTCCACATCTTCTTAAACATACTTCCCAGGTATACTTCATTTACTTGCTCTATTAGGTTTCGATTCACGAAAATCTTCCAAAGCATTCCATCCTTTCTTCGTCTCTTTCAAATACGAGAACCTTTGTCTTACTTCCATTGAGGCTTTTCACACCCGCCTGCCAAAGTGGTGACCAATGCCTGTAAATCGCATTCTGATAATGCAATACGCGCTGCGTCATCTGCATATAGCAAGCATTTTATCGTAGAGTCACCCAATTTCACTCCCATGTCATTGTTTCACTCCTTTGGTCTCAAAGCTTGGAAAAATCAAATTGACAGCCAAATTGACATGGGACATCCCTGTTTGGCACCTGATTGGATGCCACACCAAGGCGATATACCAGCTCCTACTTGCACACAGGTTGAATAATCTCTATAAAGAGACTTTTCAACCTGCAGCAAGGGTCCGCCTACATTGTACTGGGATAGCATCTCCTATAAATTATCCACAATGATCCATGTGACGTCCATGTCATCATGCGGAGGGAAAAGATCGGATCCTCTTCCCGGTCTAAATCCTCCTTGGGCCTCTCACAACAATTCTCGCTAAATTTTTTGCATACACTTTACCACCTAAGCTAATCAAACTGATAGCCCTATAGCTTGCACAGTCTATCTGTGAACCTTTGCCTTTATACAAAGGCACGATGGCTGCACTTTGCTAATTATCTAGGATCTCCCCCGATTTCTAACACAAATTGCATAAAAACCAGAACATGGGCTTGTTCTGGTTTTTATGCAATTTGTGATGCGAGGGCCATCATATTTGATCATCTCAGTAGTAAATCTTTCTGCTCCTGCTGCCTTACCACAATTTAGACTGCCTATAGCACTTTTAACTTATTTTATACCGATTTCGCCACTGCTACATCAAGACTGAGCGTATCGTTGCTACTTAGGACCAAAGCGTCATCACATACATACCTTACTACATCTCCTTGTAGAATTCCGCTCTTTGCTGCAAAACATGTGATTGATCTGTTATTATTTCACCGTCCTTCGAAAACACCCCTTTTGTTCTGTAGGTCAACGAACAACCCCAGGAATTGCTTACTTCTCGCCAGAAAAACTTAGTGTTTTTCCGGAAGTTGTTCGTTAATATTTCCTCTCTTTCTCTCTCAGTCTTTTCACGCTTCATCTTTATCAGTACTTTCGTTAGGTGTTTTTGCAGCTTATACTCTTTCTTTTTAGTCTCTCTCATACTTTTTTCCTTACTCGTGGTTTTATAATCCTGTCATGCTTTTTTCATCTTTCACTTCATCGTCCTACCATTCACTGCGGTTCTTGTTAAAGCTTATTTTTTCCCTTCACCACATACCTCTGTCGCAGCTTCAACTATACAGTTCCTAAGGTTCTGCCAATATACTTCAACATTTTCATTTCCTATTTCACAACTGTCTAGCTTTTTGGAAACTCTTTCTATATATTCCTCTCTGATCGGTGGATCTTGAAGCTCCCAGCTTCTTATGCGATAATTCGATTCCAACTATATACAGGCCGTGCGGTTGCGCTAACCTACGAACAGACCCCTTATCCTAGCAACTACTAGGTAATGGTTCGTTCCCAAATCGGCACCCCTAAACTAACTTGTGTCCATTACTTGATTTCGAATCCGCTGATCCACTAGAAATAAGACAATTTTACTTTTCTCTCCCGTTCGTTCCCTCGTATACATATGAATATGTTTGAAGTCAAACATCGTGAATTTCACAAACAAATTCCTTTCCTTACAAAGTTCTAATACGAGCTTTCACGAAATATATTGCAGTATTAAATTGTACAATATTATTCTATGAGTAGCGACGCGTCTGCGACTTTGCCTTGCTTTGCTACAAATATACGATTATTTAAATTAATAATATTTATACAAACTGAATTCAACACCACGATGAAACTATTCTACCTATCCTGTTACCATGTTAAAATTTAATAGTTTCTTGCCAGTAATTTTTGTATGATGGAAACACAAATTAATTTATAGACAGACAAATTTCTAAAATTAGTTCCAATTGTGAGATGTGGATATTATGTTTAATTAACATAGTGACGTGAGTATTCACATAATCAAAACTGGAAAAGGGTCATGAGTAATTAAAAATTAATGAACTTGAATTGAAAATTATTAATTACATTTATATATATTTTTGATATAAGGAACGACCACGTCGTGACTGCGGTAGTCATCGATATCCAGTGAGATTGTTCAGAAAATGTTTTTTTTTTTATTCAAGTACAGTTCTCGAATACAGCAGTATAGGCAGAGGGGAACCTAGTGTTAAGATACGCTTTTCATCCAATACTTGTACGTGTTGTGTATTTAATGTATTTTGGATATCATATCCATGTTCCTTTTATAATACTACCAATTTTTGTAAACGTATTTCTCGGTGATTCAATTTTCCATTTCCAATTAAATCTACTTAGTTGTACATAGAGCTACGATTAACTAATTTCTAGAACCTTACTTTTGTAAATTTTTATATATACTTCTTGGTGCCTAAATTCACTAAACACATGAGCACAGATAAGATAAATAAATATTACTTAGAGTAATCTTAATAAAATGTCATTTGCTAACATTCGGTTCGAACCCGCACACGTTGAGTGTAATAGCAATCTGATGAAACCCCTACGTGCAGTCGATCGTTACGTAATGGGATGTCATCACGATATGTGCTAATGGACACTGTAGAGCAATATTAATTGTAATAATAATAGCATATCTGCATTACGGTCGAACAGCATATTTTATGTAAATGTAGGTTAAATTAAAAACATTCATTTAAAAATATGTTTTTTTGAAAATTATAAATTACCAGAATTATAGAGAAATTTAGTATATATATACATACATATATACATACATATATATATACTAAATTTAATTATATATATATATATATATATATATATATATATATATATATATATATATATATATATATATATATATATATATATATATATATATATATATATATATATATATATATATATATATATATATATATATATATATATATATATATATATATATATATATATATATATATATATATATATATATATATATATATATATATATATATATATATATATATATATATATATATATATATATATATATATATATATATATATATATATATATACGAGTACATTGAACATGTACAAACTGATTTCGTATCACATTTTACAAGTTCAGTATATCCGTATTTACTCTAATAAAATATATATTTTAAAAAATGAATAGTGGAAAGCAGAGAACAGTTATAACACTACTACCACTAATTTCCCTGTGCCTACCCTGCTGTATGCAGGATACAGCGTAAAGCTAAAAAAAATTTTATAAATATTAAATCACAAAATGTCTAAGTCCATTTCCATATCGAAATAATTCAGACAGTTGAGATGTCATGTCGAAAATTTTGTTATAATAGAATAATTCCTTCCAGTGGAATGTTGGCGAAAACTTATTACACGAACTCATGCCTGTCGCAAGCGCTGGAGCGCTCGAGCGCGCGATGTGTTTATTTCCATAAGAAAGGTTCCCTCGATCCCAACTCTGTGATTAGATTATAATTCCCTATATATGTATGTATGTATGATGTGTATGTATGTATGTGTGTATGTATGTATGTGGAGACACATAGACCTTGGTTGTTCTGTACCCTTTTTAATTAATTTAGGAAAATTATAGACACTATATATAGTATAAATCTTTGTATGATTATAGGATTTAGAATATTAGAATATTTTACGTAGCGATGACCTACTCTTTATTAGGTTAGGTTTTTTTAATGTTTTTTTAGTTAAGCTTATCTGGCTCAAAGTCACCAAGGTTGCAAATTTCAAAAATGATTTTATGACAAAAAGAAATTAGAGCTATAACAACGAATCTTAGTTCCTATTGTTGCAAAACTTGTATACTAACAAAATTTGACAACGCAGCGCACATAATTCTAGACATTTATAGTAATATTGGTTTTTATTAAACATTATACAGAAAACCATCAATTCGGGAACGTAATTCTAATTTTAATAAAATCAACAAAAACATACCAAAGTACATAATTTAAGCTTTGTTTAATAACGTAGGTATATTATGTATCTATAATATATAAGCAATAATGAAAATAATGCATACAAAATCTTCTACAAGTAAAATACGTCAAAATATGTCAAAACTTGCTATTGTCGAGCAAAAAATGTAAGATATTTCAAAATATTCTGAACTCTTTTATTCGAATTAATGTAACATGAATAGAATAAAAGTTCAGTAATGTGTTAAATTATATCTACATAAAAAAATATCTCAATTTGTGTGTATTTTATGGAAATGTTATAATGTTCCCGGAAATATTCAACCGTTCCTGAAATGAGAAAAATATTACTTTCGGTAATATTTTGATGATATTGATATCATAACGTATAAGTAAGAAAATATTAAAGTTATAAATATCGGTTTAAATAACAAAGCTATTTATTTATATTTCCATATTTTTATACTTAAGAAAAATTACTCTTAATATTAATAAATTCTATTATAATTAGTATTATAATTAATTTAATATTTTCTTAAATCAGTCCATTGAAACTTCTATAATCATAGTTATCATATCTTAAAGTTTTAATCAGTAATTACAATTTCAGTCTGTTGACCTAATGTCAGTCTATTTCACTAAACTTTTACAATTAATTAAAAATATATATAATTAACGTAAGAAAATCAATAAATTCTCTCAATGACGACAAGTCAACAAACAAAATATTAAAATACAAAACAAAACTTATTATTTTTCGTTAGCGTCAATATCATTATCAAAATAATATTCTATATTTTTTCTTTTTTCAGCAACGGTATATGTGGAATAATATTGATTATTTGGTATCATATCTATCATATGACACATCCTTTGGTTCCAGCTTAAATTTTCTAATGTTGTTACGCACAGATCTCAAAAAGGTTAATAATATTTCCCCATCATCTTCGAAAGGAATATTTTGCTTCGTAGTAGGAACTTTAACAAATAAGCATTTTCCAGGGGAAGCGAGATTTAAATGTATATTTTCTTTGACATAAGATGTACTTGCTTCAACATCAAAGTGTTTATGTTTAACCTGTTTTAAATTTAATCGTCTGAGAGAGATGAGTTGTAAACAGATTTATTAATACTTATACTATTCTTACATTTTAAATAGTTTTATCTATTGTCATGAGCTGTTCGTCAGCAAGAGATTCAATTGTAGGCATAAAAACATCCTCAGGTTCATCTACAGGCTACAAGGGCTTGAAAGCTTTTTCTTTTTATAATATTCCTTGACCGTAGCCCGTTTAATTTATCTTATTCAAACCTTTCTTTTCTAGCATTTGCCTTTTCTCCTTGGCGCAAATAAGCTACAGTATCCTTTTTAAGTATTTTTCGAGTTTTTTTTTTATTTTTTACTTTACCAGGAAACTCCATAACGGTGTAAATAAGAAACAACGAAATTATAAATAGATTTAATGAAAATTATAATTGATCCACCCTTAAAAACCGCAACAGTCTTTTTGGGAAAGTGTCATCATGTCCGGGACCGTTTCCGAAATGACCGTTCACAAAATGACAATGTGAAATGAGCACACATTTTAATTATACGGCGGTCATCTTAAATGTAACCTGACTTTGTCAATAGTGAACTATTTGAGGTTACTTTCTTATTTTGTATCGTAAAAAAGAATTTCATCAATAATTAAATATAATAAATACGTTCATGAATTGACAGACTATTACACAAATAATAAATTGAAAGGTACTTACCACTTAGCTCTAATTTACCGTTATCTCTGCCTAACCTGTTATATGGGAGATACAACAAAAAATCAAATTAAAAAAAGTGCCGATCACGTTCATACATATATGTTATTACAGCATTTTACACGCTTTATCCCTAGATCCTAGGGTAGTCAGAGAGATTGACAGCATTTTATTCTTTCTTATAATAAAAATATAATTATAGTAAAAATATTTAATAATTCAATATTATGATACTATATATAAACATCATTGAGCGCAGAACAGGTAATATCTTAAGCTGACTATCCAGACAAAAAACATTCTCGGAAATAGCCTTCACGTCACTAAATTGTTTATTTATATCAATATTACTTTAAAAATCATCTAAAATAAGAGCAGGGCCTGAAAGGTCAAAGGATCATTCAACTTAATATCATGCACAATGTGTACATTCCGAGATCCGTATTCCATCGCACCCTCCCTCTCTGTGTCTGGTAAAAACGCTGTAATCAGCTAAGATCCCATCCCGGAATGTAATTAATGAATGGCTTCTTTGTTATATCCACTAAAACATTCGACCCGCACGAGGACGAATAATTTACTACCCTACTTTAGAAATACTTATGAGATTGAGATTAAGGGATCACGTGTATTATACGAGTACTCGTACGTCTTCAAAAGGAAATGCTAAAATGTATTTCGGATTATATTTATTTTCTGTTCATTCAGCTTCAGAATTGTAGCGTGGTGGAATAGACCTTGGAGTCGAAACACCCAGTCCTCCACCTCCCGCAGTCAGACTCATCAGATCCCGCAACGCTGCCTCATTGAGCCAAGACGATCTCTATTTTGTTAAGTTACTTTTTTTTTATTTACGATTTAAATGTTCATTTTTAAATGACATTTGATTGATTTTATGGTTACTTAACAGTACTCCAGATTCAATACAATTAGTACTATCGAATAGATGTTTTATCGATATTTATGATTAGTTCTTTGTTAAATAAATTTAATATTTAACTATGATTTAATATATAATTTAATATCGTTAATTGTGTCAAGATGTTTTTAATTTCCACCCAATGTCTATAAAGTTTCAACTTCCACTCATATTGCCTTAAGAAGATATTATTAATAGTATTTTAATTATAATTTGAGAGCACGTCAAGTGAATGTAAACAAGACTTGTCTTGGAGGCTTACGATTTCATTACGGGCTGCGGTCTACGACGTTGACGTCTTAATTCTGTATATATTATTTTAATTGTTTCGTTTCTCATACTTCATTGAGTTTCCCGTTTCCTGACTTGTGTACTATAATATTCTATGAGTGGAGGGCGGCCGTGACACAAAGTGACTACACCATACACCATACACCGTGACTGTAGGGGACTCTACACATTATGCGTTACATAGTACAAATATAATCGTTACAGTGTCCAGACGTCGTAAGCATGCAACATATTATATTATATCAATATTAATTATATATGATTGGTATAGGATCAAGAAGAACCTAAATGTAGATGTTAAAGAAAATAACAGTTACAAGTTTTTATAGAAATATTCGTTATCATTTCAAGAATAATAATATAATAAATATAAATTATAGATAATATAAACAGGATTTTTATATTTAAACATTTAGAGTCTATCATTAAGGTGTATATTTTATTTTAATCTAATAAAGTGAAATCAAAGTGAGTAGAAATTGATAAAAATGATAGATAAGAATATTGTGCGTTTTTTTTTTGGAAAAACATATGCTTATAATGTGAATTACATAAAATAATTTGAAAAAAAATTGACAATGTACTTGGATTTGATTCAGATCTATTTAAAATAGAACCGACAAAGTTGCAGTGAGAAGTAAGTCTTGTTCAAGTGTTAGGAGACGTCAGCGGGAAGCTCCCGAGCTTAATTACGCCTCAGTGACAGTCAAACGTTGACTCGAAATGAACTTCATAATTGCTTTCTCGTCATTTCATTTCTCGCTTAAACTTTGTTTGTTTTTGATACATTTTAATGAATACTTATAATGAAAATCTGATTTGCGTCAGGAACAGATCATGCTGATAAGCTGAAAGTAACTTATTAACAATATAATAAGGAATTTGTTAGTTCGAAGGAGAATGACCATTGTTTTATTGCTAGAAAACGAATGCCACCAATTTTATTTATTATATTACGGCTAAGACCATTCAAGATTTCAGATTCAAGACATTTAGTAAGCATTTTTTTTTGGAAATCTATATATCTATATATATAAAAGAGAAAGGTGACCGACATACCCAAATATCAACCGTATAGAATAGCCCAAACCGCTGAAACTAGAAGCCTGAAATTTTTCACGTAAGATTTTATATAACGTAAGTGAGCACTATAAAAGGAATTTTGGAAATTCCGCCCCGAAGGGGGTAAATTAGAGGATGAAATTATGATTTCAAAAATCAATTGTGGGAAGTGGATTTTGTGTTTTTTACGCTGTTATAGGTTATATGTTAATTAAATATATGTTTACGTTTTAAATTATATATACATATAAAAACATACATACATTGATCACTATTTTTTGTAATAAACAAAGTGATTCAAAAAGAGAACGAGAGAGAGTGATGTAGGTATAAAATTTTAAAACGAACGCGACCTAACCTAAGCGGGTGAAACCGCGGGCGAATCGCTAGTCTATATATATATAATAAAAAGATAGAAACGTCAATTCTGTACATTAAAGATTAAAAAAAAACAATGATTGGGTCGGTTAATATATTGATAGTATTCCATGCTGTTCCCGGAAAACGACTGATGAAAAAGTAATAAATTTCAATTACTAAAATTACTAAGCAGAAGTGACTTAGATTTGGCATGCTAAGTTCATAGCCTTACACAATATATATAGGATGGTTTTTACCTGATGTGCAATGCAAACGTCGAACGAAAAATAAAAACAGAGATGGTTAAATTACGTCGATTACTTACAAGTAAAGGTAGTTTTATTCGATTCTCACTTAGTAACAGTGGCAAATGACATAAGTTTTTCAACTTTAAACATAAAAGCAATTGATAATTATTTCCACAGTGTAGCTAGATGTCACAGTAATAATTACAAATCATTTGATTAACAATTATCACAGTGACATTTAACGATTAGAAGATAATTTAGTAGTTTTTGATAGATTGAATTTTCGAAAACCAATATTATGTGTTTAAAAATCTATAGTAATATTTTATAATATCTGTCAGCAGATGTCGCAAATTCATTGAAATTTCTGCATTACGCTGGTGGGATCTCTTTGACATATTTTAATTACATCGATTACTAGCAAGTGAAGCTAAATTATATATAATAGATTTTGTCGAATAAATTACTTAATTTCTTTGTAATATGAACATTATCTAAATTCAAATAACGTTTTTTTTAGTATAATACTTTATTTTAAGCGATGTTTGAAATAGAACATAGTAGTAGTACATTTGTCAGAACTAGAATAAAGAACGCGAAGAACGCGGTGTATTTGAAAATAAAAAAAATATTTAATTTACTTCTTTTAAATAAAAAATTAATAGTGTAGTAATAGTGAAATTTATAATCCAAATCATACCAAATGATTTGGATTATAAATTTCAAGTGTGGGAAGTGGATATTGTATTTTTTACGCTATGATAGAAAAGCTAGAACATAATCTGCTTAGACTAAATGCTAATTACGTATTATTATATATTATTACGTTTACATATTAATATTTACATGCAAGAAATATATAGGTACATTGATTGTGGTTTTTAATAATAGACAAGAGTGACTCAAAAACACGACGGGAAATTCAAAGAATTGCATTGTGACGTAGTAATAAAATTTTAGAACGAACGCGATCTAGCTAATTTAAGCGGGCGAAGCCGCGAGCTGGTCGCTAGTATATTTAATAAAATACAAATATCAGATTTTTTACGTCATCGTCATCAGTCATCAGTACAGATGCAAATTCTCTACATACTGGTACATTCATTTCTTCACAGTTTAATTCAACATACACAAATATGTCAAAAGTAACCCTTTGACACTACACTGTGGAGTCGGAGAGAACAAGTTGAAAAATGAAAAGTATGCTCATACGCGCTTTGTATGAGTGGGCTTATTGTGGGACGTGACGTATTCCGCCACAATGGCCCAAGTATAATTACTCTGCGAAGCCGAATGCAGTGAGTTTGCGAACTCGAGACCCATTTTGTACGTAAAGAACAATACATTTATGTTATTAATGAAAAATGTAATACGTCGACTAGCTCCACTCCACTGTTTGTGTTCCGCCCGCGTGTGTGTGTGTGTGCGTCTTATAGCTTATGTATCTTACAGCAAATATGTCAAGGTGATTTTGAGAGAGTATAAATATAAGATTTGTTACAAGCAAAATTATAATATATATATATATATATATATATATATATATATATATATATATATATATATATATATATATATATATATATATATATATATATATATATATATATATATATATATATATATATATATATATATATATATATATATATATATATATATATAAATATATATAAGTGAATGAATTTTTTTGTTATATTCAATATTATATATTTAATTTAGCACATCTATAATGCTGTAAATAATAGTACGCATCGTATCGTCAGTAGGACAGTAACTAGATATAGTAAAGAAAACAATCAAGTGTGTATGTCTCTCGGGAACTAAAGGAGACATCGACGGTTTCGCCTCTATGATTGAATCCACTTTACAAGCACCGTTCGATGTTGTAATTTGTAATAAACACATTTCACACATATTCACATTTTTTTTATATATTTACATTTATTTATTTTGCACATAGCAGGGTAGGCAGAGGGAACCGTCAGCAGAAGGAACCTAGTGTTTAGACACTCCGCTGCCTACTTTCCGCCTTTTGCACATTATGTGTTAAGTGGCGAAACTTAATGCCGCGCCTTGTTGCCAGAGCGAAGGAAATAAAAATAATTTATTCTCCTAGAGTGAGAATCGAACCTATAAACCGTCACGTGTACATGCAGGTGATATACCTCCGCGCCACGACAGTATAATAAATATTAAATTACATTTGTCTTCAAATTTTAAATTATATATTTAAATATATAAATTTTACCATCGTAATATTTAATTTAAAAAATCTCAAAAAGAACGGAAACAAAATTAAAACCTAGTGTTAAGACACGTTATTCCTCTGCATACCCTGCCATATGCACTAATAAGATTAATTCAATAAGTTTTTTTAATATCAGTCATTTAGAAAAACAAGATTACATTATATAGTTTTACAGTAAAAAGTATCGTATCGTATCCTTATCGTCGTGTGTAAATGGCGGTCACACTGTGATACAGCTGCATATCTGAGATCGAACAATATTTACAAAGCTTCTAGGAAGTTCGCCAACCGTCGGGGATTCCGCTTAGAGAAATATCTGTCAAGTTTACAAATAAAGCGCTTATTCTGAAACTTTTTACTTTAAGCACTTAATTTTTACAGCAAAGAAATGTTATGGGTGAATACTCTCTGATGGAATATTATCAAACTTCTAATGTTACGTTTGTAATAAAATTTAAATTTATAAGTAAAGTTAAGGAGTAATATTTCATGAATGTGACAAAACTGACTATTAGGATGAAATAATTTTTTATTATTTATTTTTAAATAACTGAATATTGATAGAACAGTACGATGTAGATTTTTTATTTATTTTAATTTAAATTACACGTACTAGTATGATTAAGAAAGCTTTATTTATATTTTTCTAGAAGCTTTTCTTTTTATTACTTCCAAGTGGCGTCCATTGGGAAATTACGCGTCAAGAAAAATTACAGTAACTTTACTTCTAGACATAAGTTTATTTATATATTATAAAGGGAACGATGGCCATAGTGATATCTACATGAGTACTGCTCAAAACCAAGTAGTAACTCTTGGCACCACTCATACATACCTCCTTTGGGAAATAAACCGTGAACATATGTGCAGCAGAAGATAGAAATCTTTCCCATTTCTGTAGCAATAAAGTAAAATTATCTGTTACCTCGTACAAAGGCTATAGATTCTAATCTAAATGTTCGCTACAACTACAAACTCTTGGTACAGGACAAGGGCGGTGCGAAACACTTCAAGACGAACTAATGTTTAAGAGTTGTCTATAGTTTGAAGCACACTCCACAATACTCGTAGGAGCTAAGTTATTGATTGTACTTTATATTCAATTGCTGTTAGAAATTATGTTATCTTATTATATCTTGCGGGTTATCATTATAATTCGGGGTCCGTTATTATATTATTATATTTTTGATTTTATCTTTTCCCTTTTGTGTCATTTCTATGAAATATGTAGTTATTTCTAAAATAAAAGTAATTACAGCATGACAAATTTCCGATTAAGCTTCCGGTTAAAATAAGTCAATAATAATAATATATTAATTTTGTACGAATATAAGTAGTGAGAAATATAAAAATGGTCACAACAAAAAGTTGCAATCTTGTTTGCTACACAGCGCTTAGATGTAATATCCAAGAGAGCAACTTGGCGATTTATACATTTATGAGGCCATTACTGCCGACGACAACTACCCATTGGGATAAGTTGACTCATCTTAAGTTAAATCAGTAAATAATTAATCTGCTAATAGCTTTCAAGTCCACTGACGAGCGGCCTGACGCCTGATGGCCTCTACATAGAGCTGGCGCTAAGAGGCTAAGAGGCTTAGTTCCATTTATATATATTACAATTTTTATGTATATTTTAAGCGATAAATAGGATTAAGTAGTACACGGAAGTTGTTTTGTTTAATTTATTTAATAATTCAAGTAGGGGACCTCTAGTGCTACTCTACTAAATATATGTATTACAAACTATTCATACGTTATACAGTTTTAAGTATTTATAATTGAAATAAAATTGTATAAGATGTAGAATTTAATTGTTATCTTTATTATTTAGAAAAGTATGCTCTTTTCTTATAGTACTGTCTTTTGTTCAATAATGTAAAGTGCATCGAAAGCATTGTTGTTATTTACCTTAGAATTTTTCCTTATATTTTTTTCCTATACATTTATATATATATATATATATATATATATATATATATATATATATATATATATATATATATATATATATATATATATATATATATATACATATATATACATTTATTTGTGTTTTTTGACGGTCTTATATAGCTGTGAGCTTGTTTGCGTTCTCTGCGTTTTCACAGAAACGGGCGTACTATAATGTAATGAATTATTTAACGTCGTTACAGCGCGTGAAATATTTAATTTAAATGTTCATGTCTGTTTCAAATATTATTACATCTTTTAGTTTTATGTGTTTACTAAATTACTACTTATAAGTAACTCAAAACAACGGAAAAAACTGTGATGCATATATTTAAATATTTAATTAAGTAATTTGCATCTGAGAGGCATCTACTCGGCAAGACGACAAACTGCTGACAGGCACTGAGAGCACGAGGACACGAGGACACTTCACTTAACTCGAGACAAAGCCGCCCCCGAGCTCTACACTGTTACACTGTGCAATTAGTGACTGACAATTATGATTCATTTTGTTGAAAATACTATAAAATATGACTTATTTGTTTCTTATGGACTTTCTTCTATTGCCTCTATACTTTTAATCTAATAATATATCTAATTTATTATGTCATATTAATAATCTACATACTATATATATATATATATATATATATATATATATATATATATATATATATATATATATATATATATATATATATATATATATATATATATATATATATATATACATATATATAGCTAATTATAAAAAAAAACAATGGCTATAAAAATATTAGCGTAGAATGATTTTCCGAAGTTGTATTCGTTTCAGAATTCTATTACATTAATGTATATATTTTAAAATTATATATATATATATATATATATATATATATATATATATATATATATATATATATATATATATATATATATATATATATATTATATATATATATATATATATATATATATATATATATATATATATATATATATTAAAAATAATTTTGTTACAAATTGATAATTGTTGTATTTTTTCCACCCGAACGCGATACATTTCGAACTATTGCCTGTTACTTTATTTTCCTTTAATGCATACTGTGGATGTGTGTAGTGCAGGCTAAAGAAATTAGTATTATTATCATTAAAAAAAAACAATGGAAACGATGATTGCAGTTATAATATTATATTCATTTGAATTATGGTTATTATAAATACTTGGTAATGTGTGCAAGAAGTTATTTCTACATATTATTATATAGGTATATAATATATATTGGGAAAATACTGTACTAATTTGAAAACACAGACAAATTTACAAACAGATATTATATACGAAGAGACAAAAAAAAATTCAAATATTTTTATGTTTCTCCGTATATTTGTCTGTATTTTCAAGATAGTATAGTAAAAGATCATTAAGTAATTTTTCTGTAGTAGATCTTCTAGTAGGTAAATTTAATATTTTATGTAATCTATAAACGAGTATAGTAATAGTACAAATATATTCATAATGAAATATACCGCTGTCATTTGTTGGTAAAATTTTTGCGGATTCAAAATCGTTCAGTTATATTGAAGTACAAGTCCAAAATAGCTGCCAGTTGGAAGATCAATATTCGGAATAGCATCGGGTCTGGTTATCTGCCGATGCCGAACTATGAACGTAAACTCATAAATTATTTGGATGTCTGTCTCTGAGTAAGCCTGGGCTTAGTCGTTACGAGATCTATTCTAGTTGAAGGTTCAGTACTTTATTTTATTTTTATTATATTAGATGTTTGTATATATTTACATATTCCTTTAATCGTCAAAGAACTTTCGTACATCCCAAGGGGTAGACGAAGTGAACCAAGTGGTCTATTTTACTTTCTCTGCCCAATTTAATCTTAGATGAAATCTTTTGGCTATAGTCGGTTCCACAACGTCATCATTAGTTTATGACCCTTGCCGTTGCCACTAATCATCTGAAATGCTTAAGTATTTAAAAAACTATGGTAATGAAAAATTAAAGCAAGATTTTATTTTATATAGGAAATGTAAGCTTTTTGTGGAAGCGGTCATACACACCAGTGATTCTAGTTTTCATTAAGGCTTGGAGTTTCACTTAAGATGTTTAGTCAAGTAATTTTCTATCATCATCATAATGTGCTCATTACACTAAACGACTCATCCTAAGGCGGTCTATACTATGTATGATAGATTGGTAGAGTTTTACGACAAATATGTGTCCAGTAGTTTTTGGGTGTAAGGTGAAACAGGTGAAACAGGCAGACAGACAGAAAAACTCATATTTTTTGCTTCTGTTACTTTAAATGATCGTTTTTTTATAAGTTATTTTCTACAATTAAGGGAAATTATTCAGTACAGCTGTGCATACGTCATCCAGGTATATTATGTTGCATATCAAAGTTCGTGTGACCAAATATTGTAGTTCAGTCACAAACGTACATTTCGTGCACTTGCTGTTACGCCATATACTATGTAAGTATGTACATATATAGCATCGAGTTATTTCATCGTCTTATCGTCAGTGTCAGTGTAATTATTACAGATTGTTTTTTTTATGTATAACGTAAATTACATATACATATATAATTTACGTAAATTGTAGAAAATACGTAATATTCGTTAAAAAAAAGTATTTGTAAACAAAAACGTATTCACTAAACTTCATAAAGCAAGTTGTAATATAAAAATGAATTGCTTCTTAATTGACCGCAGTAACATGTTCCCGTAGTCCGTTGCCGTTCAGTCGGTCGTAGCTTGCGCTTTACGAGTCCCGCCGACCGCTTGACGACTAATATTGTCTTTACTGGACTTTGTTAGTGCCGTCACCTGCCGTTAGCTGTACTACATTTTATTGAGGTATAAACTTGAACATAAGACGTTTTATATAAACGCGATGTCATAACGTAGGTGAAACTTTTGGGTTTATGAAAGTTATTCTAACTTAGTTGTTTGTCTTTTTTGTTTGAATCTGGCTTCATTAAATATTTTAGAATTATTTTACAGTCATACTATTTTAAATGTTTATAAACATACGAGTCTTGAAAATAAAGCTACCTTGTAAAAAAACATTCAAAATGTTATTATATTGACAAGGAAGAGCATAAGAAGGAAGTATTTCCAAATTGCATGAGAAGGTAGTAAAATAAACATTATCTATTCTATTGAGTGAGGATCGACAGGAGGAGGAGGAGCAGCCAGGCCGTGTCCGACTGCGCATCGATGTATTCAATATATATTTGCTTTCGTTTTATTTATTGTAGACATCGTAAGCCAATTAGTGAAAACCCCACAACCTCAGACCCCAGAACCCTCACAAAATGTCTCATTCAAATTTATATTAGACACTTAAACACTTACATTATGACATTAGACAATAATCAGCCTTAACGGTATTTCAAACTTTTACTTAGAGTGTCGCCTTCCATCACATAATTCTATAATTAACAACAAGCATTTCAAGCTGTTCTTGTATCCTGTTCTCTTAGTATCTACATTACTATGTCCACAGTCCGTATAATTAAGCGAGGTAGTAACTCCACCTCAATAGCGCTGTAACGCTATCACAACGGTTAATGTGTTTTCAGCTCGCTCTATAGCTACATACAACCGCTAGTTGACGGTTGAAGAGCTCTGCTTCAAAGAATTTTGTTCGCTGTCCGAGAATGATGCGTTGGTACAAACATACAGTGAGATTATGAACATATCTTACAGAGATTTGTCTCTTCTTGATTTTCATATGATAGATAATAGAATATTTTATAAGAAGCAATTTAATTTCGTATTTCATTGTTTAGGTATTTTCCGCAAGTAATAGCTTTCTCTGAGAGCCTAGTGTTAAGACACTTCGTCCAATTTGGTGAAGTTGTTTCTTTTATTGAGGAACTCAACGTAGCATTTTGTCATACTCAAAAAGAGACAAGGAATAACTTAAATATATGCAATGCATTTGAAAGGTATAGGTACAGTCGTCGACCAATCACTGCGTGTACAGTTAGATATATGGAAAGCAATTAACTTTTATTAATCCAGAAAAAAAGAAGATTATGTAGTCAATAGTTAAGCAGAACCGATGCTCTGCCGCCCCGAGAGCGGAGAGACCGTTATGCAAACGTCGTCCCATTTTTAATTTACATAGAGATTAAGGCACAGAATAATGTTATAAATAGCACTCTCGCGCAAACGTGGAATTAGGGACCCGAATTTGTAAGGGACCAATGTGTATTTACTTTTAAATTGACCTATTTTCACTTTGATAAGGGCCCTGTTTAATATCACTTCGTATATCCGTATATTATTTCGGCTAAATTATACAATCCCATTAATATTTTCGTAGAAGAATATTCAGGTTGAAATTCCATTACATATTTTTCGCATTTACATATTAATTATTATTAAAAAGAAATAATTAACGCTACCATGGCTCAGTGGATCAGCATCTGATTGTTATTGCGACACTAGGTTCTCTCAGCCTTTCTTTCTACACGCAACCAATATACGATATATATTAGGCAAGTTTTTCGTACTGGATATTGCACAAGATAACAAGCGCTAACAGCGATAGATCTAATTTTGAAGGCTGTTTATAGAATATGGTTTTAAAATATATTAAATGTTGCCACTTTATTGATATTAATGACTATAATTATAAAGATTAATAAATATTTTTAGTTTTATTTACAAAACTATATATAAATATACATTTATAATCTGTTAGCTTTCAATAAACTTTCTTTTCCGTAGCACAAACGCAGTCTCTACAGCGGAGTACAATAACAACGGCGAGCTTTTCATACCGCTCAGATTTTTGCTCGTTCCTTTATGATTCCGGTCTCTCGCAATGCAAATTCTACGTAAAAGCGGACGCTCGCTGTCCACTCCCTGTTAAATGAGCGTAATGTTCTCATGTATTCACGCTTTACTCTTTACTCTGGAGGAGCTTTTTGGTAAATATTTCATATTTTTACGGGTACGTAAATACATAGGTACAAAAATTTAAAAAAAAGCACTCTTCTTCACTTTTCACTTGGTTATACTTATTATATATAGGAATCAAAGTCGCACTTTGGCTTAACTAATGTACGGAACACTTATATTATAATGAATACATTTTAGTGGGATTTCAACCATCGACCATCGCTCGTCAGTCAGCGATGTCTGACGTTTGCCGGGATTACACGAATTTAACTGAACTTCTTGTTCTTTGTTACATTATTAGTCTAAGCATAGGTAGCTTGCCCAAAATTCAAGAGAAACATTATATCACAGGTAATAACTACTGGAGGTATCCTACGTAAGGGTATTCTGCGCATTAATTTAGTCTTTTATATAATATATATATACATATATATATATATATATATATATATATATATATATATATATATATATATATATATATATATATATATATATATATATATATATATATATAGATATATATATATATATATATAGATATATATATATATATATATATATATATATATATATATATATATATATATATATATATATATATATATATATATATATATATATATATATATATATATATACGTTACTTACTAAACATACGGGTCCATACATCTCTGATCACTTTATTATTAGTTGAGTTTACGCAAAGTTGTAAATTTTCAGTTTTATTGTGAAAGAAACACAAGAAAGTGCTAAAGTTTTTCAATCTTAGAGTTGGTAGAACTGTAAACGAATAAACTTCGCCCATATGCTGTCACGACTGCGCTTTACGACGAATAATGACGTACATAATGATGACATAATAAAATATAATATATAATATGCCAGGCCAAATATCTGTCCGATATTGGTACTGGACATACGGGTACGCTACCCCGGATCCTCGAGCCACCACTGTCATACTCCTTACCAATCCATGAAATGGTGTCCTTACCCCCCCCCTTTTCTACTAATCTGTTCCCCTCTCATCCTTGGCTTTTCCCACAAAAATAGGTTTTGGAGGTCAGATGGCAATCGCTCCATTAAAAAGCCGCCACCTGCCACTCATATGAAAAGAAAAAAGATGTTGCTGGGTACTGCTAGGGCGTCGCCGCTAAACGACGCGCAGGCACATCGCCCTACACTTGTATTAAATGGGCAATGGCTACCGTGTCAAGTACGGACACGGCTAAAGAAGAAAGTACCCAGAAGGAAACTCCGCTTTGCAACGTGGAATATTGGCTCTCTAACCGGACGATGCAGGGAACTACCTAGCGACCGCCTGATGTGAAGGCGGGTGAAGGTATTGGTTGAGGGGGCTATCGCCAACTTAATCAGTGCTTACGCTCCCCAGGCTGGTTGTAGCGGGGCCGAAAAGGAGTCATTCTGGGAGCAATATGAAGACGTTCTACTCGCTATACCATCTACCGAGGTGATCATAGTTGGGGGAGACCTTAACGGTCACGTGGGTAAGGCTGCGGATACGTATGAACGTGTCCACGGTGGTTTTGGTCACGGTCGCCGCAATATAGAGGGCGAAAATATCCTAAGAACCTCAACTGCATCTGATCTGGCCATCGTGAATACGTTCTTCCAAAAGAGTCCGCAGCATCTTATTACGTATGCGAGTGGACTCCATTCAACCCAAATAGATTACCTATTTACCAGGCGGTGTCATGTTGGCAAGGTAACTAACTGTAAAGTCTTTCCTGGTGAAAGCCTCACGGCCCAACATCGTCTTCTTGTCATGGATTATGTCGTTACCCCGATAAAGAAATTAGCCGAGACGCGTAAGTCTAAGATCAAGTGGTGGTTGCTGAATGGACCGATGCAGACCGACTTTCTGGCAGAGGTTAACAGTCAAAATTTAACAAGTAACACCGAAACTGCTCAGGATGCTTGGGATCGAGCTCAGTCAGCAATTATTACGGCTGGTAAACATGTTCTTGGCGTTTCTAAGGGAGGACGTATTATGGACAGGGAGATATGGTGGTGGAATGACAAGGTACAGGAGGTGATTCATGATAAGAAGACTGCATTTAAGGAGTGGCAGCGTTCCAACTCTCCTGAAGACAGACTGGAGTACATAGCAGTGAAACGTGCCAGCAAAAGAGCTGTAGCCAGAGCCCGCAGTGAAAGTTTATTACCTCTATATGATAAACTTGAAACTGTGGAGGGGCAGAAGCTCATCTACAAATTGGCACGTGCTCGGGATAAGCGACGCAAGATATCACAAAATGTCTTTGCGTCAGAGATTCCCAGGGCAAGCTGCTCTGTAGTCATGCTTCTGTGAAGGAGAGGTGGAGAAGTTACTTCTTGGAGCTGCTGAATACTCAGCACCCGGGTAG
Organism: Dione juno; assembly: GCA_037127375.1. Lineage (NCBI taxonomy): Eukaryota > Metazoa > Arthropoda > Insecta > Lepidoptera > Nymphalidae > Dione > Dione juno. The sequence goes on from JAXRJS010000043.1 coordinate 6,214,192, forward strand.
TATTCCGTCTGAACCACCTCCTAACCTGGGACTTATTGCTCCAATAACCCTTGACGAAACTCGGAATTGTCTTCGACGCATGAAGAACGGCAAGGCGGTGGGACCTGACGATATTCCGATCGAAGCGTGGAAATCGTTAGGCTCTCGTGGTGTGCTCATACTTACTGATCTTTTTAACCGCATTTTGAACACTGGGACGATGCCACATCAATGGCGGCACAGTTTTATTACCCCTATTTACAAAGGAAGGGGCAGTGTTCAAGATTGCGGTAGTTATAGGGGCATTAAGATTATGAGTCACACCATGAAGCTCTTCGAGCGCGTGATTGCCCTCAGGCTCCGCCGAGAGTGTACTGTCTCTGAGTGTCAATATGGATTTCAGACAGGATCAGGCACTACGGACGCCATTTTTGCCCTCAGAATTTTGATGGAGGCACACAGGGAAAAGAGGAGAGCTCTGCATGTGGCATTCTTAGACCTGCAGAAGGCCCTTGACTGTGTGCCACGTCAATGTATCTGGTGGGCACTGCGATCCAAAGGGATCCCTGAAACCTATGTTGCTATTATCAGAGACATGTACAACGACTCTGTTTCTACAGTTAGGACCGCTGTTGGCGATACCAAACCCTTCCCAATTACAGTAGGGGTTCACCAAGGCTCAGCTCTTAGTCCACTTTTGTTTAATGTAGTGCTAGATACTATCACGGCTCACATCCAGGACCAGCCTCCATGGCTGATGATGTATGCCGATGACATAGTACTCATTGACGAGAACCGACTGATGCTGGAGCGTAAAGTGAATGCCTGGAAGGGTGCGCTTGAGAACGGTGGTCTTAAACTGAATGTGTCAAAGACCGAGTACATGGCTTGCGGGAACCCAGACTCGAGCACCATCCACATCGGGCCTGAGCCAGCCGTTAAGTCGGAGAAGTTCAGGTACCTAGGATCCATTATGCACGAGTCCGGAGGCATCGACTACGATGTCCACGCCCGGGTTAGCGCTGCTTGGGCCAAATGGCGGGAGGTCACTGGTGTGGTCTGCGATCGCAGAATACCGCCCAAACTCAAGGGGCTGATATACAAGAGCATGATCCGACCTGTTCTTCTATACGGCAGCGAATGTTGGCCAGCATTATCTCGGCACACTCAGGAGCTTCACGTAACGGAGATGAAGATGCTGAGGTGGATGTGTGGCGTTACTCGGGCTGACCGCATACGCAACACATTCATTCGAGGTAGTCTTGGGGTCCGTGACGTAGCGGATAAGCTCCAAGAGCGTCGTCTGAGATGGTATGGCCACGTTTTGCGCCGGCCTAAGAACTACGTCGGAAGAAAAAGCCTTGATATGTCTGTCCCTGGAGTAAGACCCCCCGGACGCCCAAGGAAGCGATGGCTGGACGTCGTGACGCACGACATGAGAGCCAATGGACTAACCACTAAGGATGCTCAAGACCGTGCAAAGTGGAGTAGACTAAATAGGAAAGCAGACCCTGGCAATAGGCCGGGATAATGCAAAGTGGAAGAAGAAGTAGATATAATATTATATTACTTACACGATTGAATCAAGTAATACTGAAGGTTGTTTTAATTAGTTTATGTAACCAAAAAGTATTTATTTGTATTATGTAATCCAATAAGTCAAGTTTACTTAAATTCATATTCAAAATATTCTTTATTGAAATATACTTTTACAAGCACTCACGAATTCAGAAGATAGTTATGCTCAGAAAAACCGGCATATCAATATAAAAAAATTGTAATTAAATACAATGTTAGTAGTATCCTGCATAAAATCCAAATGACATCAATTACACACAATTTTATCATTTAAATATTTCTAAACAGTATAATAGGCTTTATTCACGAGCACTGTCTTAGTATTTCTTAAAATTTTCATAATTTGTAAATTTAGAGCAGATTGCGGAATTTTATTATAGACTACTAGAGTATACTCAGAAAATAAATCATATCAACTTTTTGGAGGCGATAACTAGGCGTGACTAGCTTAACTTTATTTCTAGTTCCTATCGTATGTCCGTTACTGTTTTTATTGTAACATTGAATATGTTGTCTAACGAACAAAATATTACAATATACATATTGAGAAGCAACTGTTAGAATACCTGTTTGGTTAAAAAGATTATATACTCTTAGATTATAAACTCTTTTTTTGGACAATAAATAGAGTCGAGTCGGGCAATATGAGCATCCTTCATTTGTTTAACTTTTTTAATTATGAACGCGGCAGAGCTGAATTTATCTGCAAGTATTTCTAGGAGATCATTCTACTGGAGATTTGAATAGCTATAAGTAAGAAAATTTTGATTGATTTCGTTAAGATATGTGATTCTCTTTTAATATAAAGATGATAAAAATGTTTTTGACATTATGGGTAACGCAAATTTCTATATATATTTAGTTTTTTTTGCATTTAAAATAAAATTATTTACGTAGAACCAAAAAAGAATACGCGATAGTGAACTTTATTCATTTACATTGCCATAGTTTACTTTGTTTCTGTCAATTTAAAAAATTCAAATTAAAATTATAGAAGTATCATTTGCGAACAGTCCAAAATCACATGAATTCTTTACATATAAAGACAGTACACATACCACTAATATAAAGTACAAAAGATTCCTTAGGGATGGTTTTTAGAATTTACTTTATTTGTATTAATATTTTGGATTATCTTACTTAGATATGAGGCAATAGGATCAAGTGCAGCATCCTGCCAAGCCATAATAGTTTCATGTCTACACGGTTAAAGGCTTTGGATAGGTCGCACAACACTCCAGTAGGATTCTTCTCCCATGCATCATACATGTGTTTAAGAAATGCAGCACCAAAACAAATCAAAAACTTTACTTAAAGATGGTACATGGTACGTTATATAAAATATCCGCACTCTATTATAGCTTTACTGTTCGAACACAAGCTATTGAGGATATCCTCCATAAAGTGATACAAAAAATAATTTATTAGAATAGTATGTTTATTAGAGGCCATTGCATCGTGGCGTAGAGACATGGCGTTTGATGGCAAATACGCTACTAGATTATGAGTCCAGTTCATAATCGGAGCAATCGTAGCGCAGTGTAGAGTTACGCAGCTTCGATGTTAAAGATTTCCTTCGACTAGATGATTGCGTCATGGTTCACTTAGAAGATTTTGCTACATACATATATGTATTATAAATATTGTCGAATTCGGATTCGGATCTACAAAACGCGGCCATATCAGTTCAGTCGACTCAAAAGTGGGTGTAGTATAAATCTTTCTCGTTTTTGTTATTTAATTTTTTATTATTCTTGTGTGATAGTAAAATGTTAGTAACCGTTATGTAAGAATAAAGTTCCATTAAAAAGTTTCTTTCTAAAATATTATGAGAGAAAATGAAAATGTAGAGTGCAGTCGGAGCTCGCTAAGACTTTAAATAAGCAAGAGTTAGAGCATCCTTGACTTGCACAACTTGTACACGAGTAATAAATAGATCCGTTTACTTGTATTTGTTTCTAGAAATACTATTTAACATTTTTAAGTTTATTTTTCTTTTAAAAGTTATGTATCTCTGAAAACAAAAGAATAAATTTATAATATTGTAAAATTATTTAGCACTACGGATAGGGTCGGGATGGTTTCCTGAATGCGACGGTGGCCTGCAATTGGCGGCGCTTCTAGCTCCACCGACATGTCGTATGAATCCTGTGGTGATAGCATTACGTTTTTTTATCAATGAATCCACCGTCCAAAAGTAGGATCTCGTATAGGTGCATTGTACACACAGATATATTAACAAATAACAACAAAGCAGGTATATAACAAACAAAGCAGGTACGAAATACGTCACCTAAATAAGGAGAGGAGATAAGTGTGTACATTTTTGCCTTCTACGAATAAAAAATTAATTATATCTTTTAAATTATTTTAATGGCAATTTTTGTACTACTCTAGTAAAGGAAGGGTGTTTGATTCCATACATATACCGTATATTATAATTATATTGGTTTGAACACAAAACTCAATACTTTTAAGAATCATATTTGCCTTTTTTACCATACTAAAGGTATGCTTTGCTCTACTGGGATCGGTCTTTTATTACTGTTAAGTGATGGTCAATACACTCAGGTCAGTTAAATCAGTAGTAGATAGACTCAGGTTTATTGGCAAGAAAAGATGCGTCATGCAGTAGTTATTGACATTGCTATTCCACATAGTGATAATCTCGTAAAAATTATCTAAGTATTTGGCCGTAGCCCTTCAGATTATTTTCATGTGGCATGTTGATTCTATTATCATAATGGTTTCAGTTGACGGCTTAATAGCGAAAAGTCTCGAATAACACCTTAAGAGGCTATGGGTTAGCTGTTGGATCGAGAACCAGATGCAGAAGGCATTAGTGCTTGAGATGGCGCATATTGTGAGGAGGTTTCTCACTCTGCATCCCCAGCCACAGGTAGCCTGGATAATTATCCTACAATTGAAGGAGTACTGTCGTAATTTTTATATACAAATGTATAACTCATTTTGTACAGTAAATATAATTATGAATCTTACTAATCGTTTAAATTTACGTACAATAGTTTTATACATACGAGTTACTCAAATTAACCTTACTTAACTTAACCTTATTGCTTTTAAAATTCAGTTAACAAGTTATCTTTAAGCTTTTTAGAAAGGTAATCATAAATAGAAATAGCCCAAGAATATGAAATGTATGATAAGATATTTTAAACTATTTAAACTGTTATTCTGCATTAAAAATAGAACAATATGTAGACAACGTATGAAAATTTGACAGTCGAGTCCTGAACTGGCACTTCTTAGACACCGTGAAAGTGGATGATACTTGATGATTATTGATTAAACAAGAGACGTTAAAATAATTTTCACTAGATTTCACTCGGAAATGAAACAGATAATTATTAGTCGTTAGAGCCGGTTGAAAGATCAATATGCTGTTAATACTTCACTCGCAGGCGCTTATCGGGACCTAAGTAAACTTGATCAAACTTTGACCAGATATTTATGAAGATAAATTTATGTTCTGTAGTTTAGTATATCTTGGATTGACTAAATCTAGGATAGATAATTATGTTAATTATGAATCCTAAATTTGCTTACCATAAACAGACGAAGGTACTAATGTACACGGATTATAATTATGTATATGCAGCTTTATTTTTAGCGTATGTATTTCTGTAGCGTTCTATTACAAAACTTGTATATCTTACAACTCAACTATCAATTAAAAATGGAAAAGAAAGGTTCTAGACCTCAAATTAAACTTAACTTCGTGCTTATAAGTTAGTGGCAGATCGCAGTGTAAGCTAACCTGCAGTGGACTGAATTAGTGAACCTGATATTTGGTTAAAAGTGTTGCTGAACTAAAAAATATAACTGTGACAAAAGGGTTGCCACTCTCATTACAGTGTTGTCTAACCTACTAAGAAACAAAATACAATAAAGCAGTATAAAACAGGTAGCTACCAACTTCTATCGAAAACTTTATGCAAAACAAGATAAAGAGTAGAGATAAAGATAGAGATATCAGTACATAACACAAATATTGTTGTGTTCAAGGTCTTTGCAAAAAGATTAATGGAAGATATAAGCTTAAAATTTTATTAACGCCAACCAGTTGTTCGATTCAGATATTGATTCTGAAGAATTGACCATTCATACTCAAAAACAAATATTAGAAAAATATAGAGAACGAACAGAAGAAAATATATATTGCTTTCATTTTTTATGCAAAAGCCTTTGATGGTTAAAGCCGGTGCCGTAATTACAAGTCAACATCATAAAAATAAAATATAACAAAAGTAATTCCAAATGAAAGGAAGGAGATCCGTTATCTCCAAAACATATTACGTAATTTAAATTGGGATAACCTTGGCTTGAATATCAATAGATTAAATAGCAAATGAAATGAATATATAGAATAGCTAATGAATGGAAAATGTACTGGTATCTAAAACAAATAAATAATAAGTTCAAGAATTTGAGCATGTCCATATAAAAGATAACTTTTGACAATTACATTATTATGTCTAATATATGCATGTGAAACATGGGCGCTAATAAAACATCTCATGGAAAAACTTGGAGAGGAGCATGGTCTGCACCAAAAGACAGGACAGAATAAGAAGCATAGATCTTAGAGAAAACACAAAGCTAAAGAATAGCTTAAACAAAATCGATCAACAAAAATGGAAGTAAACTGGGCATATGAAGTGTGAATTTCAAGGCAAATGGAGTAAATCAGTAACGGAATGGTACCCCAGAGACGAGAAATGAATTAGAGGAATACAGCATTTAAGATAGGAGGATGATATTATGGTGACAGTTGGTCCAACCTCGAGGATAGTTGCTTGTGATTGCAATGTTTCTTATTGGAAGATGCTGTAGTTGGCCCATGTCCAAGGTAAATCTCAATAAGGGACATTTTTAACAACATATTTTGTAATATGCAAGATAAGAAATTTTCGGAATAAGAAGTGTAAAAAATAATATAAAATATAATCTTACAACGCCATCAGCGTTATCACTTTGTAAATTAGGTTCTTCAAAATGTTGTCTTTTCCAGGTAGATTATGATGAAGGTAACCAAGTATATTATGTATTTAGAATGCCTAATATGCAATATCGCCATTTTGCATAATAAATTGTATAACTTAAACTGAGATATCGTACCTTTGTTGTTTTAAAAGTATTTTTACTGCACATAATGATAGAAATAATAAAAAAGTCTGCAAAAAAAAAAGCCACTTGTAAAGGTAAAACTCGTAACGATGATGAATCTGATAGGCGGCGGTGAGTGGAGTGACGCGAGGTCGCGAGCTTACAATACGCTCTCGGGAACACAAAATACTCGATAAGTCGTACTTTGCATATTTTAATATTATTCATTTAGATCATTAAAATACTACAAAAATATCAAGTAATTGATTATTATTAAGATAAATTCGTGTCTCGAAATCTCGGTCAAGGTCAATAATATTTATGTCATCATTATGTCAGCTTAATATGAAAGAATTTCTGAAATAGCTCTTGAAAGCGCTTTTGAAGTAGTCTTAATTTAGGGATCAATTAATCTAAAATTTAAATATTTTTTTCTTTAGTTTCTTGTTTTATTATGCATTGACGGAAACAATATTATGTGTTTAGTGACGGAGCTTAACCCTACGCGTACTAGATCAAGAAAATCAAAATAATTCAAGTGTACAATTATTCCTCAGATACTCTTGAAATCGAAATTATAATCATAGCACTACAGTCTGAAGTTTCAATATTAATAACTCTAATATATAATCGTAAAGTTTAAAACACTAGAACATCATAAAATTGCTAATCTTAATTAATTTTATAATTTAGGTAAATTTCATTACGTTCTTCATTTCCCGGCCACATTGCGACTATGAGAGGAATTTTGTTTTTAATTAAATAATAAGTTGCCTTTCCTAAAGTCCTCATTGACCTTCATAAACATCCGCCCTCTGAATTTTAATATTCACACGGGATATTTTCCATACAATGGATATAAAGCCATTTTTAAACCTCTTTTGTATTTAAATAGCTCCCACATGACACTATGTATCACAAATCGAATACATGTTATTGATCATGCAGATTGTCTTTTAACTAATTAATACCGAAGTTGATATCGATAAACAAATTTTATGTATTTATGTTTAAATGACGTAGTGTTAAAACACTATCTTTAATTTTCACCCATTTTAGTATCAATTTGTGCTCTGTCTGTCCATCAAGGCACTCTTACTAAGAGACATATGGAGATATCAATCTGAATATAATTTTAATACTCAATTCTACAGTCTTTTGGAGCACAGATAAAATTAAACTTATGTCAATCTAATTTAAAGATACACTGTGCTTATCCCCGGTATGGCCTGTTTATGAACATGTATTTTATGAAATTCTTCATAGTCAAGTGGTCTCTAATAACAACAATAATAATAATAATAATATAAAAAAAGAAATGTACAATAAAAGAAATGTTTACCATTTCAAATAATATTAAATGTTAAAGAATTGCTTTTATTACAAAAATGTCAGTATCAAGGCTATTGTCTGAATAAGCTTCAAGAAGCGAGTAGTGACCCGTCGCGGTGGTTATCTTAGCTGCGGGTCTTTTTCTCTTATCACTGTGCAGTCCATTAAACTAATCGACTTAATTATATTGGTTATTCGGAAGCAATCTCGACTTACTTGGCTAATTTCAGTGCTATTTTACTCCATATATATATTATATATACTCGTATACTCGTATAATTCCGTCACGATATAACTATCCCTATATGCGTGCCGGCCGGTACCCAACTTCAGAGACGTTGCGAGATATTTCCTCAAGTGACAATTGAATCCACAATCGTCGTATATATAGATATATATATATATATATATATATATATATATATATATATATATATATATATATATATATATATATATATATATATATATATATATATATATATATATATATATATATATATATATATATATATATATATATATATATATATATATATATATATATATATATATATATATATATGACTTGAGGAAATGTAGGGGATAGTTATATCGTATATATACATATATAGGGTAATGCAGATATATTTAATATCATACATGAGTGTGATTGAGTTTCATAATATTCGGAAACGTAAAAATGTCTAATAAACGAGATACTGAGAAATATACAACGGGGCTTGAAACTTTGGTCCGCGATATTTGCTGGAGCAGAGCGTCAACTTTCAATAGTAGCTGTAATTAACCAACTTTCTGGTATTGCACGTCGACGCGTTAGGTGCACGACGAGATTGTTTTTACGCTTGTCAAAGTTTGGCGCTTCGTGAGCTTCAGCTGTCAGGGAATTGGATATTGTGTTAGTGCTAGTTCAGATTTGATGTATTATCATACAAATATTAATATGATATATATGATGAAGGCAGGTTAGCAAGTATACAAGCCTCATATAAATTGGTTGTGATATTTAATATTTAAAACTTTTTACATATATTGAAAACCTAAAACTTCTTTTTCAAAAAAAAGCAATAAATTAACTAATACAAATGGAAATGACATCGAATGAAAAATAACTAAGAATAAGGTTAAGGGATCGTTCCTCATTTTTCTCGATTGTACAAAGATCAAGCAGGCAGATATATTATGCAAAATCGTTTCAGCCTCGAAGTGTCCAAAAAAAGACGGAAGACTACATTACCGGAATGAGAATTTTCCATAAGATAAAACGTCTTAGATAGAATATCGTCAAACGTGCGTTACGCCGCCCTGGAAGGCGCGAAAGAGAGAGAGAGAAGAGGGGAGAGGGTTGGGGGAAGGTCGGTTAGGGCGGCGACTACACGGGAACGGTTTTAAAAACGTATACTTATACTTAGTAATATTCACTTTACGAAGCTATCTTTTCCAAGGGTAAAGTAAAAATAATCACTTTAAATATTTCCCAATGAGAATATTTCATATTAAGTCTTGATAATAGATAAATGGTGTAATATTTAGGTGTGTCTTTCTAATCTAGAGCATTTGAATAATATAAGTCCAAGCTGCCCCAGCTGTGGTACGACAAAGCGCGGTGATGAATTTCATTACTGGTGTCCGAGCCAAGTGAAGAACGGAGTGACTAGTCTATTCTGACTCTCCGCCTACATTGCTATACAGGATAAAGCATGATTCATTCTCTCATTATATTTGCAATGCATGGAGTTGGCTTGGCGTCGTAGGTGAACCTCTACAGTATCTCACACGGTGGCGGAAACAGGTCAGGGCCGAGTGAAAACTTTCGTATCACGATCCACAATGCTCAGCTCAGTAGAGATCGTTACGCTGTGTTTTGGCAACGTTGCTATATTAAATATAGTAATATATGTTGTACTATATTGGTGATAAGTTACTAGTAATTTACTTTTATAAGTACTTTAGTTGATGAACTTCTGTTTGAAATGGAATACTTTAATATTTAATTAGGTTTTTTTTTTATAAAAAAAAACCATTGATTCATTTCTGATAAGAAAATGCACACTGGTATATTGTTACAAGAAAATAAATATAAGTGAGAAACGTTTAAACTTTTGACTTCAACTCTTTTGAAAATCGCAACAATTTTGATACTTAAAGTAATTGAAACCAAGATGTTTGCACTAAGAGTACAAATATTTTCAATAACACGCTTAAAGATAAAGTTGATAAAGCTTTAATACGTCAAATATGTTACGTGACTTGGAATTTTTCTCCATGGAAACAGAGTGACTAGTAACTTTACTTGCTTGAAATGTATTAATAGTTAAATAAAAAAATTCTGTAGCGACAACAATTTCATCAAAGTTATAATACCACAATTTCACTATATTAAAAATGACATCAGAAAGTAACCGCAGTGTTGGTAATACACATAATTTGCGGTCATTACTGCGCCGATGAGATGCCAGTCTTCATCACGACTAAGTCCCTGAAGCCACGGGACGTGGGAAAATCTCATGCCAAGTTGTAATTACGAAATACTTTCATCGAGAACGTTCGTGTATATAAAGCTGGCAAAGTGTACAAGGCTGTACGACGTAAATGCTTTCAGGGAACAGCGAATGTATTTTTATATCGACATCTATATGGGAAAGGTTATAAAGTGTTTATGAGAGTGGGCTCTCTGTGTTCTATGGATTGATACATTATGTTGTTGTTTATATATTTATGTTTATTTGAATAGATGCTGAGATGTCTCAATCTGTTGTCTACAGAAACATACTAAGTATACAATATTATTTAGTTAGCATATTTCATAATGTTATAATCCTTATCTTCATTTTAATGTAATTTTAACTTTACTTTAATGAATATTTCAACGTTAATTGCAAATAGAGAAATTAAATATAGTTGTGTACGCGGCGGGAACCTAGTATTGAGGTACTCCATGCCACACTGTACACATTTCAAGACGAAGAAAATTTAATGAAAATTATTAATTCATTTCAAGCGAAATTATATTAAAGTTTAGCGAGAGACTGTATCATGTAATTAATAGTAGGTAATTAGGCATGTTGTACCCGCTATATATCGCTGACTTTATGTTCAACGCAGAGGTAAGGGGAGACCTCGGTTGACCTTCAAACACACAGTGTTGAAGATACTGGAGGAAGGTTACGTAAAAAGCATGAGGGGTCTTCATGGAGAGCATGTATGAAGAGGTTAATGACACAAGGCAAAGCGAAAGAGGTATGCAGGGACCGCAGCGTTTGGCGCTCCATCTCTCTGACTACTTCGCTAGGGATAAAGCCTGAAGCTATGTACGTATGTATGTACTTTGTATCCCGCATGTAGCAGAGTAGACAAAGGATATCAAGTGTTAAATCTCTCCCCACCCCGCTTTCCGAGCATCTTCTGAGACATCGTGTCTTGAGTGGCGGAACTCAACACTGCGTTTCTTATCAGAGAGAGGAAATTATAATAATTGGTTTCTCCGTAGTGCAAATCGAACCCATAACTGTTGCGTTCACTGTCACAGTCACTGTGTGTGCTGTGTCGCTACGATACGACAGCCTCAACTAGAGTTTATTTTTTTTTAAATAAAGTCACTAGCAAGCGAATCGTCCCCTTTACGGATAACTATTAATTAATTATAGTAATTATATTATTAATTGTACATTCATACGTATATTTTGGTAACAAAATAAACCATTGTTTTTATAATTTTTATGAGCATAATAAATCATAACATTTGCATTCTCATTAAAGTCAATACAATGGAGTATTTTTTTTTTGATAAGAAGCATCATAAGAAATCATTAAGAAAAATTCAAAACGCGCTTGTGTCATGAAATTTTAATAGTTATAAAACGCATTTCTCTGCTAGTCGTAAGTGCTCACAAAAATTCAGCAATTTCAGTAAAGAATGTCGAAATAGAATGAGATTTGCTTCCAGGTAAACTATTCTTTATAAATGACCTGACCTGACCTTCTTTATTTATATGACCAGTGTAGCTAACACTGGTCATATATAGGTACATATTTGCAACTAAAAAAAATAATGTATTTATTATATTTAAAAATTTTTTATATTGTATTATTCAAATCTTGTCAACAAAGTTTGGTTGTTGTACTTAGAAATAGGAACTTCAATTCATTTTGACTTATTTTATCTCTTATTTTTGAAGCATCACGTGAAAGTGAACTGCAATTAAGAAAATTGGAATATTATATTAAATGTGAAAATATTGTAAAGTAAACGAAAACATAAACGAGCAACTGTCTTGTTGTCTCTCTCTCTCTCTCCGTCTTCGTCTGTTTAAATTGTGTTAAAAAATGAAACATAACAATGTTGACTTTTATTTCTCTTCTTTTTTAACCTATACCTACTCACTGTAGGGTAATAGTCTCCTTATTGGACTTCCAATGAACACGGTTGTCTGCTTTCTTTATCCATTCCCGGCCTGTCGTTCTGACAGGATCGTTGGCCCTTCTTGTTGGCTGTCGCCCTACATCCTGTTTCGTTTACATTGCCCGCCTAGGTTTCTATTATAACATGTTTCGGCTCGATCTTCCGTCAGTTTTGCGGCACACGTGTCCCGCCGCCTATACTACGATACGTGCGTTATCAGTTACCCCTGTTCTTTTTCCAATTTCTACATTACGGTCATTTGGTCTTTAATGGAGACACCCAACATATGAGGTTCCATTTTTCTCTGCACCACTTGTAATTTTGCTATTGGCTGTTGAGTCGCGCTTGACCCTATCTGTCGATGAAATCATTTGTCCGAAGTAAACATATTCACCTACTTTTTCAATCTTATTTCCATCTACCATAATATTATTATTTACATTTTATAGTCTACGACAATGTCCACATACTGAGGAAATAAATATTACAACAAACTTTCTAGATAAAAATGTCATAAGGATATATTTAAGAAACAAATATATGCATGACTTTTTTGTCAGCAGAAGTAGGCAGAGGATTTTTAGGTCATGACCATTCGTTCTGCATTTTGTGTCCGCGTTGGTTTGTCTTACCAGAGGGGGGGAATGAAAATAATTTAATTATAATCATTGTGGATTAAAGCCACAACCAATGACTTTTTTTAGTTTTTAGTCAGTGTTCACAGCGCCACGACAGTCTCATGATACTCAAAGGCTGCATTCAATTGTATTCTCTACTAGGGAACTTCGCACACTACATTTAATTTTTCCCTCACGACCTACCTTCGTGTATTGTTACTATAAGTCATTTGATCTATCTGACTCGTAAGTCCATATTAAATAACTATACCCCATATCGAAGGGCCGTCACCATCTGGGTCAGCAGCGAGGCGGCACGGCGGTTCGCCGAGTGGACATTGAACTGAGATCACTCGACCCATATCTGCCATGAAAGCTCTCCATACACTTACGTTTAACTTTTAAGCGCAATTGCTTTGGCTTTTGCTTTTTGTCCATAAATTTTAAATCGTAAGTTTAAATTGTATTTCTAAAATGTATTGTAAATTTAATATATTATCAATAAATATATTTTGCGTTTTGTCTTTCAACTATTGATATAACTGTGAACTGATGAAATTATCACATACTAGCATGCGGCCCGCATTTTACCCGTAGTCGTCTAGTAGGTTCAACCTAAACGACTAAAATATATCATTATTTTATTTACTGGCTCTCGTAAGAAGAAAAAGCGTGGCGTTGAATTCCGCCACTCACCATAATATGACTGTTTTACCTTGAAAACAGGGTGGAAAGTCGGTAACGGATCAGAATTCTCCCTATATATAGGTCCCTTTGTCCACCCTCCTATGTATGGGCAAAAACGTGACTCAAAATTATAACTTTCTGATTTTTCACTATTTTTAATCGTACCTAAGTATAAAATACCATTAAAACACTAACAATTTTAAAATATTTAATTGCAACTACATACATTACAAGACGCTATGTAGGTCACGTACAACAACGGGTTATTGGGTAAAGGTCACGAAGCGGAACGCTCTCGAGTGGACACTGTGCTTACTGCTCGATGCACTCAACTCCCGCCTATAAATTTATACTAGTTTTAAATATATTTACCGACATGCGCTATATACTTATTGTTTATAAATTAAAATTACATAAATTACAATACTTAAACTTATCTTACTTGACTTATACTTAAATTTAAAATTCTTTACCAGGTTTACCAGTTTAATTTTCTGGAAAACGAAGAAGTAGAGAATGTACACTAGCATAAAAGCTAAAAAGAATGTACATATTTATATGTAATTTTGTAAAACATTTACTTTTGTTTAGGAGTTCAGTTGTAATTTCGTATCTGTGGAGCTTTCCTTCTCTATGGATATAAAACCGTTTTTTTTTGTGAAATGAAAGCTATTACATAAACGTTTACAAAGCTCCTCCGGGTGTTATATTGAGTAGGCATTTTATTTACCTAGTCACAAACCTTATATAACAATATTTCAATTGGAAAGCGAATTTACTCGTACATTGTGTATTGTGTCAATGATTGTAGGTTCGAATTTGCTACAGCGACATTAATTTAATGTTTCGTTTCCTTTTCCTATAAAGAGATGTTTTGGTATATTTTAACATTACGTTATTAAATACACATTCTTTTAAATAGAAAGCAATCATTATCAAGTGTACCTACACAAATGTCTTGATGTCGTGTACTGGTAGTTACTTAGTACGGCCACATAAAATGCAGGACAAAATACATAAAGAGCGAATGCTGAACTAGACCCTAACATTAAACGGTAATTGTAGCTTATATTGGACGGGGACGAGGACGGGGTATGTGACGGTTCACTTAGTTCGACCTCTGCAGTCAAAACACGACTTTGAATGAAGGGAACGAAGCTGTTTTTGGTGGTATATTTAAATTTTGTTTCTCTGCAAAGTGCACACTGTGATTTAATACAATCGAAAGAGTACTTGACAATAATTGTAAGCAAAAAATAACAAGACTTATAAAGACTTATATTATTAAGAAAAAAAATTGAATTAACAGTCCCTTAGCTGTCGACTTCGAAGTCTCATATAATCTCATTATAAACACATTTCAGTGTTTCGTCGACTCTTGGGCGTTTATTTTATTGCAATATTACAACGCTACTGCCGTATTGGCAGGAGCGTGTCGTCGTCGAAAGGCCGGAAGCGATGGCGTTAAAATTCCGTATACAGGTTGCTCGTAAAATTTTATTACGATTTTGTTTATAGCTGTACGCGTCATAACTCGCCAATTTATGAATTAGGATTGGGCGATGTGAGTTAAAGCGGAAGTCGACAAGGTACCTACCTATGGTACAAGTGAACATGATACACGGAGAAGAATATCTTTCTATATTGTGCCATCATACTCGTAGTAGTGTGTCTACTTTATAATGTATAAATTGACGACGACAACTTAATTATTGTATCTCAAATATTGTTCTCAAGTAAGCGGCTTAGGTCTTGTTGAGAATAAATGTCTTTAAACTGATGTATTCACATATGGATTTGTTAAATTCACGTAGACTTTACTTTTTAATATTATATATTGACGTAAATATTCTCCTTTATTATTTCTACATAACATTATTTTCTTTTTAAATTTCCTTTTCTTTTATTAGTTTATTTATTGATATGCTCGTTTATGTATATGTATGTATGTATATATATATATATATATATATATATATATATATATATATATATATATATATATATATATATATATATATATATATATATATATATATATATATATATATCTATGTATATATATAAGGCGATAAGGTCGCCTGCTGTACATTCTTTTTTTTATATGTTTCTTTGGTTTTCCATATTTTATGTGTGGTAATAATAATAATAAAAATATACTTTATTGTACAATAAAGTATATTTTTATTATTATTATTATTATGTTAGGACAATGTATCACTTTAAGACTTACGCTAAAGCTACGTCCTTACTAAGGCAGGAAATGCAGAATAGATGTGCTTAGCACTAGGCTTACTTTAAATTGTAATATCGTCACCATAACCGCCCCAGTTTCGCCTTTAACATTACATGTTGTAATTTGTAACTTTACTGTCGTAGAGGAGAATTAATTATTTTCTTTATAATCGCCCTGGTAACAACACAATTGGAGTGTCTTAACTTTAGATTTTTTCTGTCCACCCCGCTACATATCAAGCTTAGCGGGAAGTCAAAAAATGTCTACATAGTTTATATATTTTTCATTTTCGTTACGCTCTTGGCAAAGCCATCGGAGCTCTCACTATATAATGGAAGATATGCTTGAAATTAAATATAGAACTAAGAAAGCGCACATTGCACTGACAGTGACAGTTAGTCTTATAAGATTATAATAATGATGTAATGTGGTCGAGTTAAATATTCACAGTGTAATAGATGGTCCATTATCATGTAATTAAGTACGGATCTTATCGCAGGGTTAAGTGGGGCTCAAGTTGTTCTATGAATATTCTATCGAAGGTATTGTTTAATATATCTTACTGGAAATTATGTAATAAATACACCTCAATGTTAACAGCTTTCTTATGATATATTGTTAAACTTAAAATATGTATGTAATCTACTTGTGGGTTTTAGGTACAAGAGATTCACACATACTTTTCACTTTCTCAAAAGACACTAGCTGTATTCAATTAAATATAGATCTCTGTTTTGTTATGTTTGATTTGTAATTAACATTTAAAATGATACCATGTTGATTATCGCATGACAAATGTCAGGAGGGAAGTAAAGACGACGACCAGTTACACAATTAATTTATTTCTCTTATCAAACTTTTCACTCGATTACACTGCACTTATACTTTTACACTTATGCACTATTTAAACTTGTTGGGTTCGCACTTTAAACTTTGCGTATAGTAACAGCGCTACCGCTGACTTTACGTACTATTTTTCACAATCACAACTGTAAACCTTCCGTGAGGCAGAATAACGATGTACTGACTAAACTGAAAAAAACCTCCCTTTATATAGCCATTCTCTCACTATATTCTCAAATATATTGGACACAATATTGAGCATCCCTACGTGGCAACACGTACCATTAGTATAAGAAATGGCGACGAACGCGGCATTGGTGACCGCTACCCTGCACGCCATGTCTAAAATGACAGGAAGTGGAGGACAGAGCTTCGTTAGTGCAGTCGTAGAGAACGAGGCGATCAACCCTAGACTGCTTTGGGTTTGCTTCAAGTTGGCAATATGCTTGTTAGTGGTGAATGCGCCGGTATCTTTACCTCCATCAAGCGAGTTTGAGGGGTTTTGGGAGAGTGTCAGGGATGTTTTAGGTAGTGTAAGAGGAAATAAAAAATTTTACATGTATACGTGGAAACGAATGGGAAATAAAAGTATGATTGACCTGTTCCTAGTGGATCACGTGATGGATACACCATGGGATGGGAACGGACCACTACTTAGTAGTTATTAATATAAGAGATCTGTTCATAGGTTGGCGCAACCACACGGTGGTGTATGCATGAAATCGAATTAACGCATAAGAAGCTGGAAACTTTAACAACCACCTATAAGAGAGGAAAGTGAAAGATTAATGAAGTGAAAGATTCTGAGGAAAAAAAGAAGAAACCACGGTAGCATTACAAGGCCTCGAGTAAGGATAAAAGTATGAGAGACATAAATAGTACTGATAAAAAAAAATGTGCAAAGACCGAGAGAGAAAGATTAACAAACAATGTACAGGAAAATACGTTATTGTTGTTGTGGGAGGTCCAAGGAGGCTTTAAACCTGGACGACGACGTATGGATTAGATGTTTTCCTTCCAATTTATATTTTTATAGCTCTCTCCAAGGAACTAAACAAAGCGACATGGGAGTGAAAGTAAGTGCCTTGAAGATGAATTGCTTGCTGTACGCAGATGATGCAGTGCTTATTGCTTCATCAGAATGTGAGTTGCAGGCGATGGTCACCATTCTGAAACATGGGTGTAAAATAATAGTCTAAGCCTGAATTCAAGTAAGAAAAAGGTTCTGGTGTTTGAAAGAGACGAAGAAAGAACGGAATACTCTAAACTGAATAACATGAACAAGAAACGTGAATGAAGTAGTATCAGGAAGTATGCTAAATAGTGACGAAAGAACGAAATGGATGTGGAAAGGCGCATTACTACCGGTAACAGTATGAATAGTGCACTATTGAGAACTGCATTATTGAGACGTCAACGTCAGTCTAGTTGTATGTTTGGCCGTACACAATGCACTTCTGGTGCCGACACTGTAACATGGCAGTAAATCATGGGTATTGCAGAAAAAAAATGAAATATAAATGACTGCTGATAGCAGTGCAGTGCAGTGCAGTGGAGATGATATCTCTTCGGATGATATGCAGAGTCAGTTTAACTGGCCGAGCTCACAACGAAGAGATACACAGAATGGTAGGTACCAGTAAGGATGTCACCGTGAGAATGAAGAAGAACGTGCTCAGATCGTTTAAGCACATCGAGATGAGTGATGAAAGAATGGTGAAATAGATATATGGAGCAAAAGTGAGGACCTCCCGAAGGGATAAGACGTGAAGATATTTATGTAGGCATATTTGTATAAATAATTTAAAGTAAGAGCCCTCCATGCCATAGCATTTGAATATAAATATGACAATCGTGGGTTCGGTTATGACTCGAAAGAGAGAACGACTTTCTATTTCTCGCACTATTAAGAGATAAATCATGTAGCAGTGGTACCACTGCTCAAGCGATGTCTCAAAAATTGAGTTGAAAGTTGGGAATGAAGTGTCTAACACTAGGTTAGGCTAAAAGCGGGACACATGTTACAAATGAAAAAACAATGTAATAATCGACTCCTATTACCTAGGTGAAGTGAACCTCTTGATACCACTTCGTTCAGCTCTTAGAAATTTATCTATCTCGGGTTAACCAAATTTCCATATAAATAGGTATTCTTTAAGCATAGAGACATTTGTACAATGCAAGGGTAAAAGCAAATATGTGACAAGGATTTACGAGCCAAGCCCTTCCGGGTTTTACGCGGGTGACATTTTATAGGTCATTGTTTTTATGGCGGGCTAGAGGCTGGAGGTTGGAGGCTGGAGGCTTGAGGCGGGTGGCGGGCCGGAGTATCACCATCACAGCTGGCGTGGTTGTTATGCTAAAATTGTTGGTAAATATTTAAGTTGCGGCTAGATATACATTTTTGAGTTAGTAACATTAAAGTTACTATGAGTTTATAATATTGTGTGGTTATTGTATATCGATAGATAAGTGACTAGTTTGTCTCACGTTAATACTTCTGAGTTTAGTAGAATAAGTACTAACAGCGTTGTTGATAAAAATACAGCAATAAAGCATTCTAACGCGAAATTTCAGCGTTTCCCGAATCTAAATCTTATCGTTTCACGTAACTTATTGAATAAATTAAATATCTTTAAAATCTTTAAACTTTCGTATATATTAATGAAAATATGTGTATATTAAAGCGTAACTCTCTCTCGTACTCGTAGCCATATAGTCGGTAATGACGCAAAAGTTCCTCTTGGCAAGTAATTATACTATATAAACAGCCACCAGGGAGCTGGTGAACACACAAACACTAAACTCGTTATAAATCTACAAAAACACACACACAAAACTGATTTTAGTATCAAGAGTACTTCTAATAGTTCATGTGAGGAATTGAATTTTTATTAAAATAGAAAATTTTGTTTTTTTTATTTATTTATTTATATAAGGTTCACCAGCAGTTGTATAATTAATACATGCAACAAGGTTTAGAAATAATTGTACAACTATTTAAAGGTAAACACAACAAGCTATAGTTATTGTAATTGCCATACATAGTATACTTAACACTGATGTCCTTAAAAAGAAAAAAAAATCATATATAGTATTTGTAATCATATATAGTATAGTTTTTAAAATGCTAATACAAGTTATAACAATACACACAAACAGTGTTTAAAGATGACTAACTAACTGTAACTTATTTCATATGTGTTAATATATAATTTCGAAATGTATTAAAAGAATCATAAAAAACATCTGCAACCTTACTGCACTTATTTAAAAGCTTGTATAAACGAGAAATTGTTGAGCTAGCTCCAAGTATAGTACGACGAAATGGGACAGACAGTGGTGTAATTTTGGATCGGGAGCCACAACGAGGTACTCTAAAGTTAAAGCTACTTATGATTTTAGGACAGTCAAAATTATTTTTTAGGACTTTATGAATAAAGCGCATATCTAAGAGCAATCTACGATTATCAAGAGAACGTATTTTAAAATATTTTAATTTTTCATCATATGAAGCTAACTTTTATGCGTTACCTGTAGAAAATGCTAAGTTCCACATAAATCGCTTTTGAATACATTCAAGCCTCAAAATGTATGTTGCATAATGTGGACGTAATACAACACTACCATATTCCAGAATACTTCTTACGAGACTGTTGTATAAAATAATCTTTATGTGTGGTTTGAGAAAATTTTTTGAGATACGAATAACAAACTATAAGTTTTTTGAAGCTCTCTTTACAGTTTCTTCTATGTGTGGTAAGAAAGTCAACTTTGAATCTACTACTATACCCAAATCTTTAAAAGCAGTTACTTCTTTAAGCATTTAAGTTCATTAATGGTATATGTTGAAGACAAGTGGTGGAATATTACGTGTGAATTTAATATGTCTACATTTGGCTACATTAATACTCATTCCATTATCATTGCATCATTGGACTAGACGGTCGATGTCCCCTTGAAGAAAAACTGATTTATCTAATGTACTTACAGCTCTAATAAATTTAAGATCATCCGCAAATATATACGGAGTTAAGTTTTTAAAACATACCACGACATCATTAAAAAATATATTAAAAAGAGTAGGACCTGAGTGGGACCCTTGAAGTACCCCTGATAAGACGGCTTGATTACTTGACTTATATCCATTTATTACAACATAAAAAGAACGGCCCTTTAAATATGACGAAAATCAGCTCAATATACCTACAAAACCATAAGCGGCTAGTTTCCCCAACAAAATATCGTGTGGCACACGCTTTGCTTTACAAATCAGTATAAATTGCATCTATCTGCAATCGTTTATCAACCGCCTAAATTAAGGTATCTGTAAAAGTTACTAGATTTGTGACAGTTGATCTGCCCTTTACAAATCCATGCTGTTGATCTGTTAAGGAAGGCTTGAAGTGGAAATTTATAATAGGACATATAAAGTCTTCAAATATTTTAGCAAAGTGCGTTAGTATTGATATTGGTCGATAATTTTTTACCATAGTTTTGTCATCTTGATTATGCATAGGTACAACTCTAGCTTCCTTTCATTTTATAGGAAATATTCCTGTCTTAAGTGTTTTATTATATAAATAATAAAGTGGCAATGAAAGATTATTTGCACACCTAACAATGAACAAAGAAGGAATATTATCTGACCCAGCGCCTTTAGAAATATCAAGGGATTTAGTTTATCGAGTATATTTTTTTCTGAAACTTCTATACAACATAATGGAGTATTATTATTTTAAACAGCATTAACATTCCTTAATGCATTGAGTTCATTGTAATGTGACTTGGAATTACAGACAGATGCAAAATATTGAGCAAAAAGATTACAAATATCTTCCCCGTTACTAGCATTAATTTTATCATTACTTATTGTAGCTGGATAATTACTTAACTGTTTTTGAGATTTTTTAACAAAATTAAAATATTAATAAAATTTAGTTAATTCTTTTAATAAAATTTAGTTTATTCGGTTATTATTGTGTATCATTTATCGTCAGTTGAAATCAACGTGCATTTTTCTTTGCGTGTTACTTTTTTGAGTATTAACTGTATATACATACATACATACATACACATATACATACATACTTACATATATACATACATACATACATACATACATACATACATACATACATACATACATACATACATACATACATACATAGTTCATTACATCCATACTTCACGCTTCATCCCTAGCGGAGTAGCCAGAGAGAACGGAGCGCAAAGCGCTACGGTCCCTACATATATTTCGCCTCCTCGTAGTCCACTATCATTAACCTCTTCATGCCCTCCGGAGGGTCCTCGTGCTTTTTACCTGACCTTCCTCCAGTATCTTTGATACTGTGTTCTCCAAGGTCAATCGAGGTCTCCCGTAACCTCTCTTATCACTAAACTTATGTCATTTACCATACCATTTTAATGAAAATAGCTGAAATACTTTCAATAGGATAGGGACCATGTAAGTAAAATGTTTTAGTTAAATAAGTCTAGTTCTAAACATTTTACTTAGTTTTTAGTTTAATTAGTAGAACTAGTTTTCTTTGACATTCTGTTATTCGGATTCAGTCGGATTTCGAAACTTGCTTCGCAAGGAACTAAAAATAAGTCTATAGTCAATATTCACGTACGGCTAAGCACAATACCACTGCGTCACTGAGGCAATGGGGTTTCAATTAACATATTTGTTTTAAAAATATATACCCTCTACGTTGAACTCGCGTAGTACGCTTGTCAAATAAGCCCACCGTAGTTCGTCGCGGTGTAGGGATGTGCCAAGTAAAAGTGATTGCCTACAGCTGTCACATCTGTCCTCTTTCTACTGGAGAGTTTAAAAGCTAAAACAAAGATAAAATATTCACCTATTTCATGTAGGAAGTGTTGCACTTTATTTAATCAATACATCAATTTCAATAAATTTCAAATTGGTAATTTCAATAAATTTCAAAATTACAGTAAATTTTGAATTGGTTCTTTAAATTTATTACGGATTTGTAAATTAGTGGCCACGTTTATAATTTGCAATGTAGAATTTAATTACAATATTTGCTATTTTCTAATTTTCAAGGCAAAACTTACACAAAATAAAACTCATTCGAAAGACTTAATCATACAGAGCGTAAACGTTTATGTGATTTGTAAAGCGAAAAACTTGTCAAATTATTATATGAATGTTCGAACATGAGAGGGAGCCTCGCCACTCACAGGCCTCTACTCTATTGCTTTTATAATATTTTCTGCATTAACAATGACTTGTGTTACTTCCTCTGAACACATTACTTGTTATGACTGTACCTGAAATACACATATTTGTTTGTTATATTATGTATTGCGAATAGTAAGTTGCATAGTATTGTATGTAAAACTGATTCATATACGTTTTTAGACGATTTTAATACAGTAACCTGCATTGCCTGCATTACTTGGGACAAATAACTACTTTAATTGTATATTTAACGTTTATTATATATACTATACTATAGCTTAATATAATCGATAAATCATCATTGCAATTTAGAGAATCTTTGTTGTTGCAATTTAAATGTCAATATAGGAAATTATCCTTAAAATCTGATTAAACTGTGTACAACTATAATATTATAAAGTATACTTTAGTACAATAGTTCAAAAGCAATCCACTCCAATACAAATTTTCCAATTTACTCAGCGCTACTAAATCGAAATGCCAATATAGATGCCATCGTCCCATTGCCCCAAAAGTCAAAACAAATCACTTCCTGTGTCAACGACGGTTGGGTGAATATTTCAGAGCTTTCCGTCCTCTTTGACGAGCGACTATAAGCTCATTGTATTTTGAGTTGGCAGCCATGCAGTGGAGTATAGCGGACCGGAAACGATGCAATTAAAATCCTGTAAACAATTTCGTTGGTTAACTGTCGCTTTTGTTTTGTTTATTTTATTTCGTTTGTTCTTACTTAAACCTATAAAATAAGTTAAATATATTTTAAGTGTATGGAATATTTATTAAACTAACCTTGAAAAAAAGTATTATTAATATTTTCATAATTTTAAATATAGTTTTAATCAAAACTCTTAAATACAACGGTGTAGTTTTAAAAGTTCATGCCTACAAATAAATTTGTAAAATATATTAAGGTTTTCAAAGGTTTGTTTTGTATTTCTGTACTAAGCTTTACGTTATTTCAAATTTTTTCCCAAAAGTATAAAGCTTATCTCATAAATTATCATAAAATAAATAACATTTGACTTTCCTTAAATAAGGATAGAAGGATAATATTTCATCGCGGATATAAAAAAGTATAAATTCAGATGTGCTAAAATGGGCCGTTTTTAATTGTAATGTGACGCTGCGGCGCAGTTGATGAATATGTAACTACACGACTAGCGACCCGCTCGCGGCTTCGCTCGCTTTAGTTAGCTAGATCGCGTTCGCACTAAAAGTTTATACCTACGCTACGTCACAATGCAATCCTCCGATTGTCTCGTCGTCTTTTTTGAATCACTCTTGTCTATTATTAAAATCGTGATCAATGTATCTATGTATATGTTTCTTAATGTATATAATAAATCTTAACCGTATATTTAGTTAAAATATAATCTGTACGTAGATTATGTCCCAGCTTTCCTATCTATAGATTAAAAAACATAATATCCACTTCCCACAATTGATTTTTGAAATCAAAATCATACTAGCACTATTTGTTTTTTATTTATTGGAAATTTTTCTTTCTTTATTCTAGTCTTGACAAATGTAGTACTAATGTCTTCTATTTGTAACATCGTCAATGTTTAAAATAATATGCATATTATACTAATTAATAAAAAAGTAATATATTCTACAAAATCTATTTAAAATATGTCTATTTTTTCTCTACGGAAACCTCATTGGGTAGTTTTTTTAGCTTACATTTACAATAACTATAGGTTAACGATATATAAATCGATCAATCAATACAATTCCAAAATGTTTCATGAACATAATTGACTTTTCTTTACTTTATTACTGCGACATTTTCTGTATCTGTAGACGTATTTAACATATATCGACATTAATACTTTTGTATTTTTTTGTATTGTATCTCCTTGAATAACGACATCTGTTGAAAGATATTATAAAATATTACTATAAATTTTTAGATTATAACAGATACATGAGCCGTCGTGGCACAGCGACACATCTACGTGCGACTGTAAACGTGACGGTTCTGAGTTCGACGCCACTTGGGGAAATTAATTGTTTTCATTTCCTCTGGTAACAAAACACAATTGAGCTCCACCAGTCTATATGCAATGTCTCAAAAAATTTGGTGGAAACTGTGGAGCGGGGACTCTTTACACTAGGCCCCCTCAGCGTGTAAATACAGTGTATCTGTGTCAGTGTGTGCGTAAATATCGAGCACACATTGCTCAGTGGGGTATACGCTACCCCTTAGTACCTATGTTTTGTGGTCTGGAAGACCGGAAATAGGCTATTTTAGACAAATTTTAACAAGTCGTTTTTCTTAAGACGTTGCTTTATTTTTGGCCGGGTTCCAAACAAGTAAAGCTGCGACATTTACTATATATGGATGTACAATCTTTTTTCTTTAAATTTAAGTTTAATTAGAAAATGTTAATATGCTGAAATACTGTCTTCTTAATCACATATTGAAGTAATTTTATGCTTTTTTCAACATAATAGTTCATAAAATATAGGAATCTATTTCTAATATTATTTTTTTCCTGCAGCTGCAGTCCTGTTCCATTCCATATCACAATAAGCAGGGATACTTCCGACTCAGTGGTTAGTACATTGGCTGGATAGTGCTGAAGACCGAGAACATGTAGTGAGATAGTATTAAGAGATAAGTAATTTTAAAAATTAATAAAGACGTATATTAGCGCAGTGGCTATCAGTACATATCATACGGGCGACCCGAGTTCAAATCTTCCTTACCGCGTAGCTGTTTTGTTGTTTGTTTTAGTAATATTTATCTATTATTTAAATCATATGTGTAACGAGCGGGTATGGGACATTTCCTTAAATAAAATATGAAGAGAACGTGAATAACGTGTGTCATGTCTATAGAAATGACCGTTAAACTGACCGCTTAATGTACAAATAAATATATTTAGTTTTGGAAATTTTACTAGAATTAGTTACTTAGTTTAGTATGTAATATGTATTTCAGCATTGAGATTAAGATGACCGTTATATGTTTATATATTATTTTAATATTAGTTTATTTATATCTTGTTTTCTTTATTTCGGAAGAGCCAGTAACACTAGTATTAATACGCTCCATACTCTACTGTCCACTCGTCTTATGGGCACTTCACATTTGACGACTGCGAGTAAAACTGCGTTTGTCTCAAATCTCTATATATAAAAAAAAGAATAGAAAAGTCAATAATTTACAAGAAATATCTAAAAAAAATATATTATTTCTTTTATAATATAATAATAATGAAGCCCTCAGAACAAATGTTGCCTGTCAAATTACAGACGTATTTTTGTCTGCTAAATTGGCAAGCATATTAATGACATTTCAGAGCGTCCTAGCTTTCATTGCTATGCGGACGATAGTACAGTGGACGCCGTATACTCAGGTTGTGCAGATCTTTTTCTTATGTGTGAAGTTGTGTCTTCTGTCAAGCATCCCTTTGCAATGTCTCCTTATAGGGTGAAAATAAATTAAGCCCTCGCACGACGCAAACTTGCGTGTTAATTGCTAAGAAACGTCATTTCTTGTCTCGTCATCTCGCCTCAGTTTTTTCCAGTTTTTTAAATAACATCGATTAACGAATGTTATAAAACTCACTTATAACATGTTCAAAATATTTCTAGAGATTTTAAAACACTAATAATAGTTAATATTCAATTTAAGCTAACTACCAATAGATGTCACTATAATAAATATAAATCAAATGATTTGTAATTATTAGTGACACCTACCTAGACTATGGAAAGTGTTAAACGTCAATTGTTCTCTTGAAATATCCTAACAGACCCAATTATAAATATAAATACGAGAAATCTCACTGGTCATAAAATAAGTTACAATTTATACGAAAAAAGAAAACGTCTCTATGCAATATATGTTGTACTTTCTTATTTTGTACTAAACTTAATATAATATTAAAATTATATATTATATTTATAGCTTTAATATTTAGTTTTTCTGAAAATAATATAAATTGGCTTTCGGCAAACTGACTAAGCTATACTCGTAAATATAACAAAACTGTAACTGATTGCTGTCTGTGCGTGGAAGATATATGAAATATATATGCAGTACTACAAACTACTGTACTACAACTGTACTAACTAACTGTAACTACTGTACTGATTTTCCAAAAGCTTTTTATGTCTCTATGGAGCTCATATTATGATTTTTATGAATTTTATTTGTAAAACATGTTACAAACGTGTTAAATTATTACGGAAGATTCGCCTACAGTTTGTCATCTTATAAAGAAATAAAAGTGAAATGCAAACCACATGACGTATTGTTCATTTCACTTAATTAGTAGATTCACGCGGGATATAGATGCGGTATAATTTATAAGGGTTGTTATCGCTTCAAATGGTGATAAGAGAGCAAAGCTGTCGATTGATTGCGTTGTGCTCTGTGCGAGCTCTTCAACGCTCGCTCAAACAATGCGGGGAATCTGAGTCACAATTCTCCCACTTATTATGAGAATTGTATTTCACATGCATTTTAATTCCATTTTGTAACTTTGTAATTGCATATCATTTCTAACATCATACCTCGTACTAATAATATTGATTTTCCTTTCTTGCTTTACGAGATAGGGTAAAACCGGGATAGATGCCCCATATTTGGAAGTAGCCACCTTTTTTCGAAAATATTAATTTTATACGAATAATTTAATAATTTCCATAGACATAGCTAGCTCAATCCTTTATCTTCAGTTATTATTATTATTATTATTTATTAACTTATCAAGTACTGATATTGCAGAAATTAGCTTTTCGTGGAACCACTTTTTTGAGGATAGATTCCTGCCTATATGGATAGTTGCCCCACCATGAAAATGCTAAGAAGAATAGATGCCCTTTATAATTTATATCCCTTTTAAACGATAAACCCAAACTAAATGATAAGTAGTTCTACTCCTAAAACCACAATTGTCTCTAAGAGGCCATAATAATGAAAAAAGAACATTTTGTGTTTTTTAAATGTTTAAATTTTTATTGTTAGAAGATAATTCTAATATCACACAAATGACCGTAATACAATTTCTATAGCTAAAATATAAATTCTTAAGTTTATATTTTATCCAGTTTTATTGAAGTTTAACTGGATAGTGCTTGGAGTTTTCTCAATATTGATCAATATGTTTTGTAAATTGTACAAATATCATGTAGCCTGTCCTGGCATATTACACATTACAGTCGGACCGTGATTTCGTATTTACCTAATAGTTTTCAAAACATTCAAGGTCGTTATTTTTACACCTTATATACCTTTAGTGTTATCCTGTCCATCTCTTTTAGTTTTTACGGGCTTTAAGTTTTAATTCATTTAATTTTATAGTTACGTGGATTGTCTTCATCGTCGCTGCATGAACTTAATAATTTAATAATTAAAGCTTTTTACTAAAAAGGTAAATTATGTATTAGAGATTCGGTCTTGGTATGGCTCAAAACAATTATCATTTTCTTTAATACACATATCGCCTTAATTGTAAGCGTCACTTATTAATTTTAGGTTAACAAAAGTTTGTTATATTCTATACTATACCATCTGTAGTGTCAACTTTCCTGTCCTCTTAACAAAATACTGCCTACATAACGTCTTCAATGAAATCCCAAGATGTCAGAATATTTCACTTGTCCGATGAGGTTTTTCTTTTCATATCATGAAATCAGGTTGTAGGTTGTCTGTAGTCCAAAAACATATTAAAAATTCTTTCTTTGATATTTTAGTGACACTTCTGCTAAAATCACTATAAAGTCTAAATATAAATATAGGTAAATATATAAAAAATATAACAAATACCCAAAATATTAAAAAAAACTACAGTTGCCGAGTACATGGTGTACGGAGATATAGATACCCCTAACTATCCTTTTTGATAGGTATTTTTTTAATAAATTATAAACAAAATAGATAAATATTTACATCTAGATGCAGACCCAATGAACCAATATATTGACGTAATATAAAACATAACGGAATTTATGGCTTATTATAAAGTTATACAACGTAAAATTTTAAAAATTTTACGTATTCATGAACTTCGTTGTGGAGATAATTACACTCAGTAGCAAAACGCGCCCTCACCTCACAGTCTGTGGAAAATAGCACACTATGTGGGTAATTAAGGTACGGGGTGATTGCTACTTGTACTCATACCATTAATTCTTAGTCGCGATTTCGGGAAGTTAGTTTTTTAGAACATGAGGCATCTATCCAACTGGGGCATCTATCCCCGTTTTATCCTATAGGCTTTTTCATGTGTCTTAACCGGAGTTATCACAAAAAAATACGTACTTCATTTTTTGAATGGCAAATAATTTACCATCTGTTCACTAAAATTAATGCCTCAGACATGAGAAAAACCGACGCAGGAAACTCAGCGGGACATTTTTTTCGATTTGGTAATTTACATTTATTGACAGCTAGTGACAATGACACATTTGTAGTAGACTGGAGCGAGCATTTCATTCCCAAGGCGTGTTTTGCCTTTAACACAAACCTCTTTTCACAACTCTTTGAAATTGTTAAGTAGAATATACTCGTATGTTTTCTGGGATCCTATTGTAAACGCGTACACGCTGTCCCAAAAGAGAGGTGCGGATTCGATAGAATAGAGTTACAGATACCTATTTCTCGTATTAATATTCTTATATCTTAAGGGCCTAGGTTATAAATTGTGCGAATGGTTCACTTCTGAAAGTTTTACGCAACATTAAGTTAATAGCGGCTCATCATTACTCAAAGTATAATGCCATAATACATAATACTATGAAAGTAGCTAAAGTAAACAAGGCGAAGCCGTTTCTACATCAGTTAGAGTAATCTAATCTTTTAAACCGCGAAAGCTGCTAACCTTAGTCTATTTACAAATCTATTAATATGAGACCCCCACTGTAATTTTGAACCAATCAGAAATATGCCGAAGAATGCTATGGAATTAACAGGATATCCACATTTTAAGCATCCGAGGCAACTATGATTACAGGATCTGTGAGTTACATTTACACAATTAGCGTTATTTATTATATATTTATTATATATATAGCATATAGCATATAGCCTATAGCCTTCTTCAATTAGTAGGCTATATAACACAAAAATCAACCGGAATCGTCAGCTAATATTTAGTATAGAGTATATATAAGGGGATCATAGTACATGAGCGCTCAAACTCAAGGCATGGTAACAAGTGTGCGATGTATTATATACAGAGTTAAGTTGTTCTTGCGCTTTAAATGAAACCAGAGTTTTAACAACAATTTATACATCGCATCACACTAACATTAAAATAAATGATTTTTTCAAACAAAATTAATAATTAAAATAGTCGTTACAAAATCATACAACATTAGATACGTATGACGCAACACGCAAGCGGCCACCAAGTTTTCGCAACATTTCATTGACGAAGTCGGTGGGTAATGGCGGCCAACTGAAGCTAATCACCGAACCTCTGTCTCTCTGACGCATGTATCTTATTTAGTATAATGTAAATTAAAATAAAAATTAACGAAAATATGACAGTAGAACAAATAATGAAATTATTATATAATTTATAAATATATGATATGACATATACAATTAAAAAAAGTTTTATGATTAGAAAAAACCATATTAATATTAATTTGGCACTCACTAATAAAATAACAAATTTCAATCGCACATACAAATTATACGAGTGAGTCCGCACTCCCGCTCCCACCCCCGCCCCCCGTCCGCCACAGACACACACACACACACACACACACACACACACACACACACACCAGGTAGCTTCTCCGTATCAATGAAATGATTAGAATTTTCAATTTTCCTTCAAATGCTTACGTGAGTTTAAATCTCGTTACTGGATGGCTTACGAGGATATACGGCGTTATACAGTAGATGAATAAAGGAAAGATGGATAATGTTGCGTCAAATTAAACGTATCTGTCCCTTAATATACCTTATTATAACACTACTAGCGATCCGCTCGCGGCTTCGCCCGCTTATATAGACTGAAACACATTCGTTTTGAAGTAATAGTATAGCTACGACTATGACTATGACTATCAAATTGTAATTCTTTGATTTTCTCGGCTATTATTTATATGTATTATTTCTGAATCACTCTATTATTAAAAATCGTGTACACATTGTAAATATTTCTTGCAGGAAACATATATGTATATAAATTTAAACGATCATTTTATATGCAATATTTTTGTATAAATATATATTATTGAACATACGATATTAACTAGAAAAGAGTCACCTTACATATGGTAAGGAGATATATATATATATATATATATATATATATATATATATATATATATATATATATATATATATATATATATATATATATATATATATATATATATATATATATATATATATATATATATATATATATATATATATATATATATATATATATATATATATATATATAATAATGCAAAAACATTATTTAAGGCAGGGTTAGTAGGGCTTAGTACGGATTATTACGACCTTAATGAAAAAATGTCACATGATTCAACGAGTGGGCGTATATCGCTAACTCTGCTGTGTGTGAGCATATAATGAATATTCCCAACTATTAGCTACTCGCTAGGGACAGCACACATGTCCCTTGAATGGTACTGCGAGGCCAGTGAAATGAAAAAATCCTAATTTAAATAGGGAAGACGGTTGAAAACTTTCTTTCACCTGGGTGGCCCTCATAAAGCCTTTAAAGTCTTAAATTCATCTCACCAGAGAGCAGGTTACAGGTAATTCCGAAACCGTTGCGGTAGTTTGATATAATAATTGTATCAATTGACAGATGAATGCCACCTCAGTCTACCCACGAGTCGTCACCATGGACTACTGGAAAGTGTTCGAAACGTCGGGTTTCCAAAAAAAAACAGTTTGTCTGTGCGTTTGTGCACATCTCAGCAACGGCTAAATTAATTACAATGCAGTTTTCATTTTTTTATTACCTACGGTACACTTTTCTAAATATATATAGTTTATTTTATTTTAACTGGCACTTAAACAAAAATGTTATATCAATTTAAATTACTTTGTACGACAAAATTGCTACAAAATGTTTAATTGAATTGGTTGAAACTTCAAATTTACTTTCCCACGTAGACAAAGTTGCGGGCGCAGCTAGTAGTTAAATTAAATAATGAAATTAGCCAATTTCGATCTTTAATATATAAAATTTTACTAGACTAAAATAACATAGTACTATTTAAATTATTAGTTGTATTTTATATGTGTATAATCAACGCATTTTCAAAATATTTACCAATGTTGCCTACTAGTTTTTTAAGTGGAAATCTCGTGTCTCGTCACTAGTTCCCCTCTAGCCACCATACTGTAATAAAAAAGTAAATTGACAATAAAGGCGAAAATTATCAAAAATTACAATTATTTTAATAAATTTAAATCTAAGCACATACATATAATATTAAATATACAAGCTAAAAGTTAGTTCTGAGACTCAAGAGGACCTCCGCGCCAGAACTAGGACAATATCACTAAATTACTGTTTGTAAGTTATGACACATCTATTTCACTTCAAAATATTTGACGTCTCTTGAGATTCGGGAACAATTACAGGCGTTGTTTGCTGAAAATGAAAACATATATGTTGTATGGTATAAGAACTATACTGAAAGTGTTTTATTTATTTGCATTTATCAATTATATATACATATTATAATACGACGCCATCATTGTGCAGTGATAATTGTTATATACACCACAGCAGATGATCGTTTTGGGATCAATGCCCATTCGTAGGAATTTATTATCAATATTATTATAATTTTATTATTTACTTGTTTTTATTATTAATTTATTTATGATTATTATTTCTCCGATCTAACGGAGTGTTTTCAATACTAAGATATCTTAAGTTATGTCCACCCACTACGAAGTCATCATTGCATGTTCATTTGCTTATATAGTATGAATAGCGACAGACATTCAAAACGAAGTTCTAAGGTCCATTTGAGTACCTATCGCTGTACACTCGTATTTTGAAAGCTTACTATTTAATTTGCTTGTTATTTTAAGTATTATCTAAGTAAATAAGTATAATATGTTTTAATGGATGTGACCCAAACCGACCTGACCGCTAGCATCAGCTATTGGGACTAAACGGATCAATGAGGATCGAATGTGTATTTCTTATTTGTTGAAATCATTATATTATAAGCTGCATGTTATTATGTAGGAATATATCATTATATTATTTATTGTCCGTCGGGAATAAACAATTATAAATACCAAAAAGGCTAGGATCATGGTATCCTGGTCAACTAGCTTGAGTCAAATAGTGTTGCAATATACCTCATTTAAATAAAATTCTCTGTAACTATTTTTTTATATAAGTAACTTCATTAAATTTCCAAAACACTTCATTATCTCATAATAGTCAAGTTTTCTTCTATTTAAATATATTGACTAATAAAGTGAACATAGCAATAGACAGCTTCGTCATCTCGCCATTAAGATATATATTAAAATTTATGGGAAAACATAAATAAAAATGCAAATAAGATTATGCCTAAATTGATTTCCGAACGCGTATTACGTCACGCCACAACGACCACCACCACTGACAATCTGTTACCATAATAACGTTGTCTCAAAGCTCGTCGCTGAGCCACACTTTAAATGGCTCTTTGATCTACAACCTATCGGAGTGACCCAGTTTTCTATTAAGAAGAAAATTTATTCAAAATGAAATTTATATTATTGCCATTGTAAGTCAATTTACATATTTCAATTGCGTTCTTTTTTCATTAAATAGATATATAGATTAAATAACATTAAAATTTATACTTAAAAAATGTTAGAATAGAAATTCAAAAATACGAAAAAGCTTGAACAGTGTAACTTATACTTTCACAAAAACTTTTTTGAAACTTTTAAATATAAAAGGCTTTATAATTAGTAATGAACATTGATTTTCAAAGTTTGTTGTTACTAAATGGAGCGGGTAATGGAAAAACAAGCTATGAGCCAGCCCCGCCAGCCACCAGCCACCTCTCTGAAGTTGTAGCTCAGTGAATACCGCTTAGTCCTTATATTAGTTTGTACCTTTTTAGCTGATAGTCTCGATACTACTAATAAACTTACTAATAAATTTGTTACTTATATTTATAATTAGTATTAGTATAGTACACGTAATGACAATGTGCTCGATGCCCACTCGAGGGTATCATACAAAGTATTTGATTATTTCATACATTCCGTCCGTCATCTAATCAAAAATAACAAATAATATTTATTCACTATATACTCAACTACACATAATTGTAAGATTACATATGATGTCGACACCCGTGTCTCGCCTGTCAAGAACATTAACTTTCTTTATATTACCATTGATTTTAAACAGCGTTTTAAGATAACCCGTCGATATAAAATGAGGTTAATGATAGGTGTCGTAACTCCTTGGTGGGTAAATTATGTTTTGTCTCTATATTTGACTGATGATCGCCTCGTAGGTGCTTCCGAGCTGGAAGCGTACTTATGTAACGAAATAGCCAGTAGTTACTTTTATTAGTGACTTTAATTATTTTTATTATACAATTAAAATAAAGTACCCTTAACAAATTTCAATTAGTAGTCATTTATATAAAGTACAGGACTTTCAGGCTCATTAATCAAATATATTTAAGTAGGTAAATTATATATATTTTATATTTCGATTAATTTCATATAATTACATAGAATGATAAACTTTACTTCATAAAGTCTTTGTTAAGCGTAAGATACGATGAAAAAGTTGAAAAATCTGTTAATAAATTTTATCCCAAAAAGTAACTTTCCTTGTTATCAACTACGCTTCCTCAAATCAATCTCGATTTATTTGAAACTGATACTTTCCGACATCACGAGCGAACAAAGGTGGCTTTCCAAATGAAGTGATTGAAAAGTCTTGCTTAAGAAAAGGTTGGCAGCGCAAAGTATACAAATATGTATTTTAGTAAAATTTGGCTTGTTAATATATATAAATATATTATGTAGAACACGATTAGATACACGAGTTATGTAATTTTCTTATATAGATAATTTTTCATCAGCAATTTTAAAATATGCCTCTTAATTTGCTTAATAAAATAAGCAAATTAAGAGGTCCCTATCTATAGAAAAGTAACTTTTCGTCCAATTTGAATTTTGAAACTAATTCGTTCCCCCGAATAGGAATCAAACCCACAACATTCGGGATAACAGGATTATATAAACCATTACCGTATAGAACAGTTTTTTATAAAACCTTTACCATTTCACAACTATTTATTTCAATTAAAAAAAATTACTTCATTATTTTATACCTACATACGTTTTACAACAAGCACCTGAAATAACTTAATATCTGAAATGATTCAAAACTTCTATTTGCGTCGAAGTACAAGACCCCAAAACAAACTTTGTGTGATATATAATGTAGTTAGCCAACCCTACGTCTTCCTGTGACTCTAGCTCCCCCGTCTAGCTGTCGCGAGACTGTAAATAATTTGCATGACGGCGACTTGTTTACACACGTACATATGTACGTACATACATACATACATATATACGTATATACGTTCATACATACGTCTCGCTTGCATATTCCGCTATTGTTAGTCATGAATCAGATACATTAAGTCGTAAGTACTTTTTTATCTGAACACATTTTCTGCAGTTTGCAAAATATAAAGACAAAGTGCAACTCTGGTGCAACAAATTGCGGCGTTGAGTTCCAGCTCACGATATGTTATGTCTCAAATTTGGTCGGAAAGTAGAAAACAAAGTGGCATAACCATTATTACATTGTCTTTGCTTTTTCTAAAAATACAGTACGAAAGCCTAACGCCTTACGTTTCTTCTTACGGTTATAAAAAAAGAGAGGAAAAGTCGTTAAAAAACCATTTATCATTGGACAATGCTCAAAATACTGTATTGATTGTACCATTATTTATAAAAATCAAATATGAAAGTGTGGCCTCGTCGGGAACAAATCCGCCATTAGTGTCGCAGAAAGTTTTGCAACTAACAGTAACACAATTACGTCGGCTCCGACAGCTCGTCGCTTTCCGTTTGGGGCTATCTGGAAACTGATTGAAATAAATAATACCGGATTTTACATTATTTATTGTTTCTTGTTAATAAATATGTTTTTAAGTTTTAACTTACATACTATACAAAGAGGTGGATAGCCATTAATGCAAATTGATTGAGTTTAGTACATCATTAAGGATATTAAACCTACTGTTTCCATGTAGCTGCAGCTACTTTCAAATTTTGCTCTGTTTCCATTGTACAAAACAGTGAGTTTCTTAATAAAGAGCATCACGTGTGGGTCTAACATTTGCACACACGTACAAATATATATGTAGACATGAGTCCACGCTTTCGTCTATTTGTCCATATGACCTTGTTTTAGTAAAAAGTCCCGAAATTTTTGTGTAAAATTTGTGAACAAAAATTGTACAACATACACAGCGGCCCCGACTGAGCAAATGTACAAAACACACGTTAATTACGTTGCCTTCGTTGAAATATTCTTGCTGTACTATAATTGGTACGCTGGAAATATTTAGCTTTTGAATATTTAGTCATATTGGGCGTAGAAATGTTCTTATATTTTATTCAAGAATCATAAATAACCAACGGTATACATATCAGTCGGGAAGCCCCACGCTGTCTTCTTGGCAAGCCCCAACTCCACTCGTAGCGTGTACACCAACGCGTGCTGTCTGTTGTCGCGGTTAACGAACGCCTGCACTTTTGGCACCACATTTAATTGCTTTCCCCGCATATGATTTATAGACAATTTAAAAACACAGTCATACAATTAAAATTTTCTTGAATAAAAAATGTATATACAAATCATCTATTAAATAGTAGCTAAATGTAACTTTAATTATTCTGACTTATTTTATATTTATATATACTAGTACTAGACTCAGTTTGCATTGAATATATATATATATATATATATATATATATATATATATATATATATATATATATATATATATATATATATATATATATATATATATATATATATATATATATATATATATATATTCTTCTGTATATTTACTAAGAAATAAAAGGCTTTTTTATGTTATTTTTTATTTATTATTTTATTATTGTGTATATATTTATGTATTTACTTAGATATGACTTTATGTATGTATATAATATATTTATACCAAGCAAGAACACCGACTACCGTTTTGGAATATTACTACACCATAAGGTAGCAGGTAAGGTAAGGTAGCAATATTCCTACACCGTAAGGCAGAGATCGCTTACAGCAGATAAGGTCGCCTGCTTTGTTTTGTATATCTTATTTGGGTGTAATAAAGTATATTATTATTATTGATATAATTTAGTCTAATTATTTTGATTAAGGCGTGCTTGCTCAGCACGGTATCATTTCGCCAACAAGTCAAGTTGAAACAAAAGATAATCAATTTATTCGATAAAATTAACATTTTTGGTTAAAATTATATATTTGTTAAGATTATATAACTAAGTTGCACGTTATTTAAGCATATCTATTTTAGAATATTTTCACAAAAAGTGAATTGAACCCCTTGAGATTCTAACCTATTAATATATAAAAAGTCATTAATTTCTGTACAGTAGTCCACACGTGATTCGCACGTAAATTAACAGACAGAAAGACGAAAGTTCTGATGAGTGCTTTTTAGAGGCTTACTTACTGTAACTAAAACTAATGCTATCAATCAGTATATTAAAACTATGTTCCAATAAAACCAGTTATGATTTTTCCCCAATAGATTAGAAATAATTAGCGATATTAATGTTTTACTTCCGGTTCCGGTAAGAAGTATTAAAGTATTAAATAAGTATTTCAATATATGATGTTAGGTGAGAATTAGTATTCTTCTTAAATGTTTCAGAACAGAATAAAAAAATCTATCCTTTTATTAAGTGTTGACATTTTTCATATTGAATTGTCGAATACCGATGACACGTGGAATTTTTTACCATATATTTTACTTCTTGAAGTAAATGTCCTTATAGAACTTACTTTTTACCTTAGATAGAATCTTCCAGTAAAAGACGTAGTTATCGAAGTGCTCGACTATCGGGAAGGGCGGACGCGCATCAAACATGACAAACGGACGGCGGCCAAGATTTTATCAGTCACATTACATATAGGGTTATCGATTCCTTATATATATATTAATCTTGAACTTAACAGGATTTCAGCATGTACCTTAGATAATCTATACTTTGATATTAGATTAACTTGACACATTGCTGATTTCAATACGATGATGTTAAAACTTTGTAGACTAAAGTCAATTTTAAATGAGAAGCAATAATAATTACTTGTATGTAATTTATGTACATTATTTTATTTCTATTTTGACATTTTATTCTGCGCTAACTCTTTATTAAAATGTGTATTCATCTTATAATTTAGTTATAAAAGTGACAGCTTTTTTATAAACAATCGCTACGATTTGATGAAGCTTTTATTTTATTATATCTTACATGTCCATTATTACGTGGCATATTATTACAAAGTGGCGCAGCCCTAATAATGCCCCAAGATATTGCAGCACGCGTAACCTATTTATCGCGGCGTGGGTTTATGAGCTTTTTCCTAATGTATAAAAATGAAAATGCCAGTGTCCGCCGACATTATTCTTATCTGAGATGCTATCCGCCGTATATGTGTAGGTAGATGATGCTTGTACCACACATGCTTCTATCATCATTACATGTGTGTTACGGACAAATATTTTTCATAACAGTATAGTAAAAGATATGAAATAAAGGTAAATACTACCTGAGCTACTCAACGAGATGTACATTTTTCTTGAATATTTTTGTTTCCATAATCTTGTATGAGACGAATTTCTTAGTAGTTGATAATTGCTAGGTAGTAGTGTCGTAATGTGTCGATAACGTATATCGGAAACACGTTTTAATGGCGCATATTTTAACAAATTCTATTAAAATATGTACAAGTTATTCAAATTTATATTTCATCTAAAAGCTTCACTAGCAATGTAATATGACATGACTACGTCATTTTATCGCTATATTAGAGAAAGCGCTCTCCGGCTCTATTGTCAAATTCGCGCAAGAGAATTTTCATTTTGTAACTGTTTTACATCGCGCAGTCGACACGTTAGTAGCTACTAAGTAACTCACCGAGAATACCAACATAATGTTACACTGACTGTAATAGTATTACATTTCTCTACGTTACTTAAACAGGGACGTCTTATAGACAAAATTAACTCTATGTTTACATATCCTTATCCTTTTCAAATGAACTTCCTTTTGTATCTTATATAGGTATCGACGTGCTCTGGTAGTTTGGGCACGTCGAGAGAATGAGTGATGAAATAATGGTAAAAAAGATATGTATGTAGAGTTTGGCGCTCCGGCCTGTCTGATCACCCCACTAGGGTTAAAATGTGAAGATATGTATGTATGTACCTTATATAGGTCACTTACAACATATTATAACTATACATTATGTTTCTTACTAGAATCAACAAAATTGACATTATTACATTAATTAAAGACAAACTTCGGTTCACGCAGAGGAGTCATTCGAGTAATTAATCGAGTCTGGTACGCGTCTATTCTAGTGCACTTTCAGCGTGCTTCAGATATACAGCGTGTGTCAAGAGCTGCATGCTAACTAAGGAGAGTGGAGTGACCCGTACAGCGTCCATCAACTGTCACCGTCACCACAAATCATTGATTGCAGTCCACTTGTACAAAACCAAGCTCCAAGCTGTAACCTTATTGTATTGCTCAATTGTTTGACCGGTTGATTAAATGGCTAAGAAGACGCCATTAGATGATTAAAGTAGAAGATACGAGAGCAATTTGAATCGGTCTTTTAAATACTTATAACACAAGCCTGTACTAGTTCTAAATATACATATATATATATATATATATATATATATATATATATATATATATATATATATATATATATATATATATATATATATATATATATATATATATATATATATGTATATATATATATATATAGTATTCTTTATTGCAATCAAAAAAAAAATATGTTAAGTAAAAACATAGTTACATAATTACAAAAGGTGGACTAATCTCTAGAAGAGATTTCTTCCAGCCAACCTGTGAAAGTGGGTGAAACTAGTAAGTAGCGAGATGACAAAATGATGCAATATAAAGATAAAAATTTACATAATTACATAAAATAAAAATAAGTTAAAAAAAAATTCCAATATATAAAGCATAGAAGATATAATTACATACATACATACATACATACAAGTAAATAGACATATACTTATACAAATACATATAAATATATACATAGACTATAAATTATATAAAATATAGATATAAAATATAATATAAATAAAACATAGTTAAATTAAAGACTTTTCAGATACTGTTTAGTTTGTTAATTAGATGTTTTTTCAATATCGACTTAAAAGACGATATTGATTGGCTTTCTTAAATAGTCTAAGGGAGTTTATTCGAAAGGAGTGGAGCCTGAAAAGGAATTTTGAAGGAAACAAAACACAAGACCTCCTTGAGCGTGTAGGAGAGGGAAGGATTTTAAAACGGGAACGTAGATAAGGAGGGAAGTTTTGGTATTTGACTATTTTAAAGAGCAAAGAAAGGATATGCATATCACGGCGAAAACGAATAGGGAGCCAAGTAAGCTGAGCTCGAAAATGGAATACGTGGTCATACTTGCGAAGACCGTAAACAAAGCGTTTGGCGAGATTTTGAAGACGCTCTAATTTGCTAATTTGCTCCTCAGTCACATCCAAATAGCAGACATCGGCATAGTCAAGTATTGGTAGGAGAAGACATTGCGCTAGCATTATTTTTGTTTTATGAGGAAGGAAGTATTGGAGACGCTTAAGAGAACGATAAGAGAAATGCATACGTTTACTAAGTTCACCTATGTGGGGTGTCCAAGAAAAATTACAGTCAAAAATTAGACCCAAATTTTTCACTTTATCATAATATGGGATTGGAATTCCAGGATATATATATATATATATATATATATATATATATATATATATATATATATATATATATATATATATATATATATATATATATATATATATATATATATATATATATATATATATATATATATATATATATATATATATATATATATATATATATAAACTTACGTATATACATATATACCCAAAATATAGGTATATACTTACAGACTTACATACATAAATACATACATACTTACATACATTTATAGATATATCAATAACATAAACATTGACAACATGAATAAGGATTACGCTATTGCCATTAGGTAAGAATATAAAAAAAAAGATTATAAAAAATAAAGACAAAGTATAAATATAAAAAATAAAAATAAATAAGCTTATAATTGATAATATACAAGATTTTTTTATTTAAAAAAATACTATCCAGTAAACCTAGTATTTTGTATATCGAAGCCTCTTATGTACATAACATAATTTTTACCTGTTTTCTCTAAATCAATATAACTTTTACCCATTACCTTTACATATTTCTAGTACGCTTTAGGTGATATTTTTGTGGAGCTATGAAAGTGTTGAAAACCTCTCTCGAGAAGTTTAATGTGTTTATATTATCAACAATTTTTTGGATCGTAGTATATAAATAGTATTTAAATATTATTTGAATCTACCTGGGCAGTTCCTAGGTCCATAACTAAAAGATAGAAAAGCGTTGAGTTGTTCTGGTGTCACGTCAAAGAAACGTTCAGGTCTAAACTCGTCAACGTCTAGACCCCAGTACTGCGGGTATCGGTTGATGCCCCATATGTTCACTACCACGTGATTCCCTTTGGGTATTGAAACAAAGGTAACTTTAACGAGATATGTTAATGTATTACTTAAATCAAATGTATATATTTTATTTAATGGCAGAACTCACGCAGTGGTACATCCTTGTCACACAGCCTCATAATCATGGGCCCGGGAGGGTACAGTTGCAAGCTGTATTTTATAACAGCTGCTATATAATTAAGCTTACTTCAACTGGATATCGAAATAGGTTCATTAGAATCTTCAAAAACGTTTAAAATTCTGAAATATTGCAATGGTAAGCAAAATATGTAATGAACAATTTTTTAATATTTTTCTTTGATCTTAGCAAAACTTTTAAAGAAAGTAAAATGTACTTTTTACTTATTTAGATATTATATATATGCTGATAAAATATATCTATACATAGCGACATATACTATACATCGCGACACTGAATCAATCATATTTTGAACGTGTTACTAAACTACATACTCTTCATAAACCTTATCTTGTACAGGTTGATAGAGCAACATGGTAAAGCAGGCGGAGGAGGCTGTCATGTCGGTCGTCGCTAGCATGAGAACTAGCGCCTCCTCGCGTAGCTCGGTGTCGGAGTACCCATGTTCACTTCCCGAATAGTCGATTGTCAATTCTAGTAAAGTTTTAACGTACTCTTTTTAGTTTTCCGAAAAGTTCATAATCATAAGGAATTTTTTTCATTAATAGTTTATATCGTGGGTTTAATTTTTTTTAATAACAAGTGTTTACGTTAAAATACTTACCATTGTTATTTGTGATATTATTCTCTTTCATTATTTTACGTCTCTTGCTTATATACTGAAAAAAAAGGTATTTTTAAAGTGAAATATGAAAGATTATATCAACAATCTAAGTAATAAAAAAGAATAATAATAACAATGGCTTTTAACAAGTTAATGCCAGAGTTATGTAGTTGTTTTCACTATTTAAATACAACATATCTATTATCTACATCAGACACAAGTGTGTGTGTGTGTGTGATATAGATAATAGATATGAGTATAAGTTATGTTCTACTCACTTTCTCAAGAAACTCGCTTAAACCTAACACTCTCTTTACTAGCAGACACTAGCTTGTACGTTCGGTTGTTATAGAACCACGGCTGGCACAGCCTTGCGGCCATGTTCTCAAAATACCCTACGAACGCTATGTAGAACGGGTGATCGAACCGACGCTGAAAGTGCTCGTTCTCTCCCATTACCGTCTCTGCGAACATCGGAGCTTTGTGTTAATGTGGATAATAGTATATAATAGTCAACGGAATAATTATATATGTTCTGCAAAGCTTTACCAAATATATACTATTGAAGGTACATTCTAACGTCAGCCTACTCATCTAAGGCCTATCATTGTTATCGTTGCGTAATGCATATAAACATTATAAAAATAAACAATTTGTACTTTTATATCACATTTCTAACGAAAATAAAACACATTTTACCGCAAGATTGGATGCATCCAAGCTGTACGAGCAGAAATAGTCCCAGACGGAGAAATTTCCTTTCCCAACAACCCGGCCCAGCTTGTCCAACATCACCTGACTGTTCCGCTAGAACACTCCGACAAACTTGTCAACGTGTTTTGGCGTTAACGTTTGTGATAGGATCTAGCGACGGACGCGCCATATGTCCAC
The DNA here is from genome assembly GCA_037127375.1 of Dione juno. Lineage (NCBI taxonomy): Eukaryota > Metazoa > Arthropoda > Insecta > Lepidoptera > Nymphalidae > Dione > Dione juno. The sequence continues at coordinate 6,257,678 of JAXRJS010000043.1, forward strand.
TGCAAGAAGACACATACAATACTAATATACTTATTGCACTAGAAAATATGCGAATAGACATTACATAATAACTAATAATAAAATCAGAAAAGTAGAACAAGGCGGCCTTATCGCTTAAAGCGGTCTCTTCCAGGCAACCTTTAAATATGTTAAAGATAATTATAACAATTTCCATCTTCATCTTCTTCATGTTGTTATTATACGAAATATATATATATATATATATATATATATATATATATATATATATATATATATATATATATATATATATATATATATATATATATATATATATATATATATATATATATATATATATATATCTTTCGTATAATAACAACATAAAGAAGATGAAGATGGAAATTGTATATATATATATATATATATATATATATATATCTTTTTTTTTTGTTTTTTTTTATATTTAGAATATTTATCAATATGGTTAATGGTAGCGCATGTTTTAAAAAAATTTAGTGATTACAAAATTTAATAAGAATGTGTTTATCTTACAAGGCGCAAACAGAGACCCCTTGCTGGCGAGGTGTATGGCTAGTTCAATGAGCGGACCCTTGTCCAAACATGATTTCAGTACCACGTTGGCGGACTTAGGTAATTAATATAACTACTAATTAATATAAATATCATCTAAGTCAACATGTAATAACCACAACATGTACTAGAGACACTTGTTAAGATTGCTATATGATAAACTTACCAAAAACACAAAAGAAGTTCGTCATCCAAAACGTGATAATGCCGTACGCGTTGGTGTAGGCGGGCGGGCGAACTCCTGAAAGCATTTCATGCGATCTAAAACGCACATGTGAAGCAAGTTGCAATATTATGTTTTAAGAAAGCTTAGTAAGCTACCTTTAAGCTGAGGATGTTATGAACATACATATTACATTCTGAATTATTTATAGATATATAAGTCTATCAAAGTAGAAAGCTCGAAAAAGTATTGAGATTTAAATAATAATAAAAAGTATGACGTAAAGGAGCCAACCAATGAATCAAAAACAATGCGGTCGGACTGCGTAACGCTACTTATCCAACTCAGCATCTTTATCTCCGTGACGTGAAGCTCCTGAGTGTGCCGAGATAATGTTGGCCAACATTCGCTGCCGTATAAAAGAACCGGTCGGATAATGCTTTTGTATATTCTACTATCGCAGATCACACCAGTGACCTCCTGCTATTTGGCATTTAGTTTAAGACCACCGTCCTCAAGCGCACCCTTCCAGGCGTTCACTTTACGCACCAGCATCACTTGGTTCTCGTCAATGAGTACCATAGTATGATGCCATAGCATCGGCATACATCATCATCCACGGAGGCTGGTCTCGAATGTGGGCCGAGACAGTATCCAGCATTACATTGAATGATAATGCTGAGCATTGAACATCGAATAAAGATCTGAGCCCTTGTGGACCCCTACTGTATTAAGGAGTCGTTGTATATATCTCTGATTATCTTAATAAAGGCTTCAGGGATCCCCTTGGATCGCAATGCTCACTAGGTACACTGACGTGGCACACAGTCAAAGGCCTTCTGCAGGTCCAAAAAGGCGACATGCAGAGCTCTTCTTTTTTCCCTGTAAGCCTTCATCAAAGTTATGCGGGCAAAAATGAGAACTCGCTTGCCCGCTGCAATGATTACTGAATGAGCTCGATCCCAAACAGGCTGCACGGTCTCGGTGTTAGTCAGTAGATTTTGATCATTACCTTTATCCGCATCAAGCGGTCGCAGCGACGGTCAACTTCAAGAAGCCCATTCTGAAGCTCTTCAGAAAGCGCTACCGCCACACCGTTTTTGCCTGTAGGTAACCCTGCCCGATGTTACGAGACTTATTGCCCTTCCAGCGAGTTTCCTGAAGGAAAGCACACTGGACCCGATGTCTCATGAGTACATCTGCGAGTTCTCTGCATCGTCCGGTTACAGAGCCAATATTCCACGTTGCAAAGCGGAGTTTCTGTCTGGGTACTAAAGTCGTTAGCTGTGTCCGTACCGAGCACGGTAGCCCCACTTGTCGCGTCGTGGTGTAGGGTGATGTGCCTGCGCGTCGTTTAGCAGAAACGCCCTCGCCGTACCCAGCTTACTCGTTAATCGGTCCATGTGAGTGGCGAATTGTGGTTTTTAGTGGCAGCGATTGCCATCTGACCTCCAAACCCATTACTGGGAGAAATCAGAAAGGAAAGGGAATTAGAGGAATAGTGACTTGGAAAATGGGGGAGGGACACTACGTCCATAGATTGGATGGGGTTATGAAAGTGATGGCTCAAGGAACAGGGGTCGCGAACCCGTATGCCGTAAAACCAAATATCGGACTGATAATTGCCCTTTGAATAGTTTCTCAAGTATCTCGAGAATTTAATTTTAACTCAATCTGATGTTATTTAAAAAAAATGATTTACCAAAACAACAAAATTAGAAGTACACAGCAGACAATAAATTGTCAAAGATTGACAAATCAACAATAAAAAACAGATTAAAATCTAATTTTTAAATCTTATTTTTTAATTTTTTTCTTATTTGGATGTAACTGGTTGTGTCTGCCGACTTGTTAGCTGTATAAATGTCCTTTTGTAGGTGAAGGTCAAATAATTCAATGTCGAGTTCTAGGTCATTCATCTTAGTTTACGATTACGAGAACTAGGATTCGAATTTGTATATAATTTATGAACACGTAGCAACAGTTCTATGAGAAACAAACATCCCTAAAATTTTTACTAACGAACTGACCAGGTTAAATATAAATTATATTATAAATTAATGGTAAATAGATACATTTGTTGCTATGTGGTGGAAGTAAGTACGAGAGATATAACAGCGAAATCTCTCCATAGTTTGCTAAAAAATCTCGGCCTATCTAGGACTATCATCAATTAAATTCTAGAACACCCTTCGACGGTGGCACTAATATAATAATTTGGATTTTGTTTAGGAAGCTGAAGTGAGCTTTAATGCACGTTCCAAAGTCTATATTATCTTGTTTTCTTATGTTAATCTTAAATTTCTCCATATAGTTTCGTATTTAGTTATTTCGCAGGTATAGTAGAAGTTATCAGGTCACTCTTAGTGGTATGGCGTAAGAACGTACGCCGCGGAAACAGTAGACGGGTTCGAATCCCCACGATAATAATTATTTTGACGAAATCATAAGACTGTGAAATGTGTCGTTTGTTTGTTTATAATATTAATTATGAAGCCTATAAATTCTAACTAAAAAATGTAAAATAAAAACATATACATTCATAAAAACCAAATAAAAAACCCGATTACATAAAAAATAAGTAGGGTATAAGTATAATAATTTATTTAGAATATTATCAAGGGTAACGACGAGCCAGTATAAGGTTATCGACGCACACATAAACATATCGTCATTTTTGCAATAGAATGCAGGAGGAGAAATCTCCCTTAAACAGTGGCATGAATTATATATTAATTTAAAGAATAAACTCTGTATAATGATACGACGACGAACATACATTATTATTTAATTAATTATTATTTCATAAATTAAAAATTTAAGATAATGAATGTGTGAAAATATGTGTGAAAGTGCGTAACAGTTCCAAATACGAACGATCTAATTAGTCTTAATGCGTGCCTTTGCGAATACGTAATTACGTAATGAATAATGGATTATATAAGCATTCTATTGTTATATATTTCATTAGGATCATAAAAAAATACTCTTCACAAAGTGTATGTATAAGTAGATTATTAAGTTATGATATACCGCCTCATTTTGAACTTTCACCATATTCACGTTGTATGTTAGTTGCAAAGTGTCAAAAATAATGAAAAATTTGAATTCTAGAAATAATAAATATTATATATTATTATTATAATTTTTAGGCTAAAATTATTTTATATTATTAACTATAATTACTGTAACAAAACCAATGACATATATTGTATAGACTGTACAATCAAACAATTTGAATTTTATATGTTTTTCACTTCACCTAATAAAATACCACAGGCTGTAAGGGGAATATGTGGGTCAATATCTTTCAATTAAAGTATTAATCAGACTCGACTTAAAGGAGCGGCTTTGTGTGAACTTAAATTCTGCCTGGGGTATTTATTTTTACACTTAATTAAATCCAATTCATTTAAAAAGAACAAAAAATACACTTTCATGGAAAATGTATGAAATAGCTTAGTTTGCAATAGAATGCAGTATCGTCGTGAATATCAGTTGTCATAGGCGGGGCGGGCGGTCATAAACATAGCCATAAAAAATATCTAAAATAATTATCAAAAATATTGTACCCTCGTTACTTCTAATAAATTTATAAGCATGTCCCAAAACCGGCCAACACGTGAAGTCCGTTCCAATAATCTCATGTAGCTTTATCATCTTCCTGAGCGTGAAGCGCCGCGTGACTAGCGTCATACAGATTAACGTGAAACACAAATATACAAGAAACATATTTGTATATTGTTTCAGAGCGCCCTCAGACTAGCCCTTATACGTGTACAATAGCTCAGGAATGGGCACGTTGATCTGTTTTATATAAACATACGACCACTATTTGCGACGACTCTATGGGACGACTCTATAGGACGACTCTATGGACGACTCTATGGGACGACTCTATGGGACGACTCTATAGGACGACTCTATGTACCGCCGCGTCTCCGGCCGACTCGCGCAATACGCGTATTCCCTTGCGTATAAACTTGTGAGTTTCATACAACTCCCGCAGTTATTTTGTGTGTGCTTTGAAAGAGTGACAGATTAATTGGTTTTTTAAACAAAAGTACTTGGTAAATGACAGTCTCACCCTCAGTCGACCTCATTAGGATAAACGCGGGCTCGTGCTTCTTCTTCTTCTTCTTCTTCTTGGCATTAGTCCCGGCTTTTGCCAGGGTCTGCCTTCCGACTGAGCCTACTCCACTTTGCACGGTCTTTAACATCCTCAGTGGATAATTTATTGGCTCTCATGTCTTGTGTCACGACATCCAGCCATCGCTTCCTTGGGCGTCCGGGTGGTCTAACTCCAGGGACAGACATGTCAAGGCACTTCCTTCCGACATAGTTCTCAGATCGGCGCATAACATGGCCATACCATCTCAGGCGACGCTCTTGGAGCTTATCCACTACGTCACGGACCCCAAGACTACCTCGAATGAATGTGTTGCGTATGCGGTCGAACCGCGTCACGCCACACATCCATCTCAGCATCTTCATCTCCGTGACGTGAAGCTCCTGAGTGTGCCGAGATAATGTTGGCCAACATTCGCTGCCGTATATAAGAACAGGTCGGATAATGCTCTTGTATATCAGTCCCTTGAGCTTGGGCGGTATTCTGCTATCGCAGACCACACCAGTGACCTCCCGCCATTTGGCCCAGGCAGCGTTTATACGGGCATGGATGTCGTGGTCGATGCCTCCAGACTCATGCATAACGGCTCCAAGGTACCTGAACTTCTCCGACTTAACGGCTGGCTCAGGCCCGATATGGATGGTGCTCGAGTCCGGGCTCCCACAAGCCATGTACTCGGTCTTCGACACATTCAGTTTGAGACCACCGTTTTCAAGCGCACCCTTCCAGGCGTTCACTTTACGCTCCAGCATCAGTCGGTTCTCATCGATGAGTACTATGTCATCGGCATACATCATCAGCCACGGGCTCGTGCATTTATTGTATATTAATATTCTTTGAATTTTATTTTTAGCTTGTAGTTTTTAGCATATTATATTGTGTATTATTGTAATGTATAATGGTATTAGATCAATATTTAGTAAAAAATGTGATGTTTTCAAATTCTTATCATAAGTGTTAACATTTAATATGCAGTCTAGATTTACTAAGGACGTGTTAATTTTTTTTCAGCTACCAACAATTGAAAAAAAAGTTGTCCACGTAACTAGTGTATATATCAGGAAAGGTAGAGTGACCTAGTGTAAAGACACGGAGACCGGATTTCTCTAGTTTTTTTCTTTTTTTTAATACTCCACCGTCCAGTTCGGACATTACTTGTTGTGTATTTTAACGTAGTGATTTGTTTTATCAGAGCGGGAAATGAAAATAATCAATTAAATGTAATAATACAATTCCCGAGTGTGATAGAACGTAAAACCATCGCGGTAATAGCCGTCATTGCGTCACGGTGACCTCATGTTACAGGTAATAAGCAAAAATTGCTTTTTAACAATTTATTTAGAATTGACAGGACTCTGACGGGGCCGTGACGGGACGGAACGAAAAGTCTTAGAGTAAATAATATATAGACGATATTTCGGTTTTTCAAGAATTTGAAATCATAATAAGTGCTTTGGTTTCCGCGATGTTTATTCATATTAAATAAAACAGTTTAACTGGATTAATCGCGTATATTATTATTGTTTGGAAACCCGACGTTTCGAGCACTTTGCAGTAGTCCGTGGTCACGGGCCACTGCAAAGTGTTCCAAGCGTTCGAAGAGCCTCATAATGTTTGAACATCAATTTTAATTTATAGCTTTTTGAATTACCTGTTCTTAAAGTAATCTCTTTGAACGGAGAGATCGAACACTGCACGATATCAGCCAAGGTGCAAATAACATTATTTGATAACTACAAAATAAACCAAACGAAACCTAATAATATCTTTATTTAATTTACATGAGTAAATTAGTCTTGATATCAAAATTACCGGATTTTACAAATAATTGTCTACATATCATTTAATTGAGCATAAATTAACTTCAATAAGATAATCAATAATTAATCAAAATATTAAATTTAAAGTAATTGAAATATAATATTTTGATTTTATAATGTTTTATTTGTATATATAGGTATACTTTTGAAGATTTAATTTTATTAAAAAAAATCACTTTATTTAAAGTTATTAAAATTAAATTAAGTTTTATAATATATATTCATTTTATTGTATCCGAACACGTTTTCGTCTTGATCTATTGACCTTAAAATTATAAACATGTGGCATTTACATGCAAATAATTGCAAACAGCCGGGTATTTGATGACAAAACATTTCTATACTGCCTCAATAATTTTTATTTCATTGAATTTCAAGTGTATCGGGAGTTCTGTTTCATAGACGTGAGGGCTTGGCGTGGCGCAGTTGAACACAGTGACTGACGTTTGACGCCTGACTGTAAGCACTATGGTTAGGGAATCCACTTCTCGGTAGAGGCAATGTATGGGCGTTTATGCTTGTTTGATACACTTAACGTGGAAGATTAAAATATTAGAAATTAGAGATAAGTTTACCTTAGTTTTATGAGAACTTTTGCTCCAGTACAAAGTCAAATATTTGAAGTACGTGATGTACAAGTACCTCTAAAAGATTTATCAGCGTTGCTCAGGGTGATGTACGGTTTCTTATATATTACTAAAGGCGATATAATATTGGGTTTAACTTTCAATGATAACTTTCAATATGAGCTCAAAGCTCAAATTTAGTAACTTCGAAACTTTAGTTACAACAATATATCTTTCTTAATACAGACTAATACTTAACTATAGTTAAGTTTAGTGGATAAAAGTATACTTTTATCCCCTTAACCACAAAACGTTGTTGGCGGCGGTAACTTTGTGTGGATTATGAATTCATGAAATTTTACGTAAAATTTGTTCAGTTGCTACAACTTTGTTCAACTTCGCTCAGAAACTGTAGCACTTAAATAAATAAAACTACAAGAATATAATATAACGTTCTAGAACATTGGTAAACATTATTTCTATATAAGTATTATTAAACACTAAATATTCATACAAATATTATTATAAATGCTTACTAACAATATTTTACTTTAATTAGAATAAAATAAAAGTAAAACGGAAATACGTATATTTATGTTCCGAGAAAGCTTTCCCAACTAATATCTACATAGTTGTGACGTCATTCTCCCATAGTTTGAGAAAAAATAGTAACATATCTAGTTGCACCGGTTATTTTGCAACAATATACTCGTTGTGTACATGTGGCTGTTCATCAATAGCTTACTTAATGAATATCAGTGTCATATGATAATTGCGCCCAAATACTACCAATTATGTAAATTATCTATTATATAAATATTTGGCTTATAACTGGTGCGTGTGTATAAAAAGAATTTTTTTTGTGAATTTATTATCACGTGATTAATACTTGCGTAAGTGTTTTATACCATTCGTTCTTATGTCGTTATTTTTGATTTATGAGTCATTTAGTTAAACCCAGTTTAGTTTAAACGGTTATTTTCATTCTTAATTGATAATTATGATTAAGTCCGATGTAATTCGTCTAATAGTTATGGGATTAAAGCAATAATTTACTAACAAATATCGAAGCACGCATTTTGAATTTAAAATATAGGCATATTCTTATACATGGAGGTTTACTTACATTCTAATATGAAATAAACGCATTTGAAATACAAAATTATCAAGGGACAATGTACAAAGCTTCAGGTTAAAGTAATAACGGAGATTAAATTAAATAATAATAGCTTCATGCTACATCCTGCATTTCGAAGGAAGGATAGGCAGACGGTATCTAGTGCACTCCGTACCCCACTTCAATTTTCTAGGCATTGCATTGAAGGGCGAGGAAATGAAAATACTGAAATTCACGAATTGGGAATCAAACCCACAACCGTCGCGTTTAGTGTCAGACGCTGTCACTGAGCTGTATGTGCCACTGTCGCAATGACCATATGCCCGTCCGGTGTCGCTACTGTCAAGACTATTTGTGGCCAACAGTATTAAGTCAATCAGAAAAATAAAAAAAAAAAACCAGTGATCGCATTTCGTCGTTAGTCGTAGGTGAGTCGTGAGTGATCTAAGGGACATGTTGGCTTATATGAGGAGTTAAATCATGTATGTACTCGTTTGTACGCAAATTGCATGTCAAGAATTCGTTGTAATTATTTTAATATATTTTAATGAAAAGTAACTATTTCTGATTCAATTTTTGTTTCTCACCTTTTTAGTTTATAGGATTTTTGTCACAATATGTATACTCCAGATAAAATTGTGTTCTAGATTATTAAGTACATAAAGAGATAATCTACACATAGGATATATTATAAATGGGAAAGTGTGTTTGATTGTTTGTCCTTATTTCACATTGCGATAGTGCAACGGATAGGAGGCTCTAGCCTCCTGACTGACGTTACTTTTTACCCAAATTCATATAATTTAAAGTAAATTCATGACTATGACGATGATAGATGGCGATGGAAGAATGGCGAAGGTTTTTAAAACGCAATATCAATGTTATTTTTCGTTCAAAATGTGGGTGTAGCCGCGATTAACAGCTAGTCCTTCATAATATTTTAGGATAAAGGTGGACCTTGTTAGAAAATGGGCTATAAGTTACTAACAACAAAAATTGTAAGCTCTATATTTGAATAGAAACTATGTAAAGAGCGGGAAAGAAGAAGGTTATAGTTTATTTGACCAGAAATTGTATACAAATGTCAACATTGCAAGCTGTTGTATTATACAAGTTATATATTTTTATAATTTAATACTAATGTAAACATATATTATTCAATAAAGTAAAATATAACTTATATATGTAAATTTTCGTATTTCTTATACAATGTAAAATTTCTCGGCATTGTGAACCGTAAAAAAATAATAATACTTATCAACAACCCCAGGGGACACAAAGTTTTAGCTAGAGCTAGCGCATTTGGCGGACAACTAAACCCTCTTTAGAGACAAAAATAGTTTTGAGTTGAGATAATAACACCATCAGAGCTTTATAAACACCTAAGAGCTGCAAACACATATATTGTGGGAAAGTCATACGATTATATTATTATATCAGTTCCTAAAGGTAGAAGTGCCCCAGAGTTCGAGTCAAGATTTAAATTTCATAAACATTTTATAATTCCTATCATAAATTGTTATTGAAATTATACAAACGAGTACAGTAGGCTTAGGATGGAATATGAAAACATAGACATATTCAAATCCTTTATTCGGCTTATAAGGTACGACAAGTATAAGGTGCACGCAATTCGACATAACTCTTCCAGATTAAAGTATTTTCGCAATGTAGGAAAAACCACCGGTTAACCTTGCTACATCTATACGAAGCTTAGGAACAGCAAAGCCCTTGCTGCTAAGATAAAGGGTGCGTGTAACTGTACGTGTCCCTGTACGTGTCCGTCCCTCTAATTGGAACTTTTTATAATGTAAGCAACTACAGCTATAATAGTCAATAAGTATATTGTTTTTTTTATTTGTATAAGAATTAACACCCTTTTGAATTATACGTAATATTATGTATATTACGAAACAATTTTATGTTTATTTCGTTTTTGACTATTATTTCCTAAACATGTTTTTTTTATTCAGCAGCAAGGTCTATATAAATAGTAGGAAAATATAAAACAATGATGGTTCGGTGTATTTTATTATGGTGGGATTATAGCGGAATATCTTACATTTCTTCCCAACGACGCGAGCAGATAAATAAAAGATATATATAGTAATATAACTTCATAAAATGTATTATTCTGACAAACACCGATACCAATGTATATAATATATACCCACAACTCAGCAACGAGTCGAGGTCCCGTTGCTCCCCGGAGATAACAGCTTAAATGCAAATATTACTTAAGTATGTTTATTTGTTGTTCAACTTTATAACAATATGATGCTCCTAAGTACGCGTTAGGTATAGTCAAGTAAGTGGTAGTGTTGTCATAACGGTATTTTATATAAGAGCTGAATATTATTATCAATCTCTACTCCGGTGTTTTATATCTTATGTAATATTGGTATATATGATATGTTTTTAGGGTATCATACCGCGAAAGGAAAAATGAGACTTGTTCTGTTTTCCTCACGGGTATCAAGCTGGAATTAATATAAAATATACAGATCGGAAGTCCCTTGTACCTAGACCTAAGTCACATCAACTGGCAGAGAATAAACTACTGTTACTAAGATTTATCTCAAGTTTGAAGAAAGGGGGAAGAGATGATAACCTTGGAGTCAGGCAACTGCTATATTTCCTCGAAGGTGACCAAGTCTCGCAGGAAGGACTCGGTTTTTTCTGCCACTAATTTCCGCTAAGCAGTGTTGCAGAAGTTAGTAGTTTGTCGAACAGGGTAGCTTACCGCTTACTCAAGATCTGACAGATATGACCAAAAAAGTGTACTAATTGGCACATCGCTTCAACATATTCTCTCCTCGGGACTCAGCCTCTAGCCAGTTAAGTCGAAAGAGTTCAGGTACATCGCATCCATAACGGATCCTATCCTTTTTTATTGGGATTCATTAGATTCTATTACTCATGTTAGATTTTTACATGACAATGAAGACACAATAATTACTACTAAGGATTTTAATGAAAAATGCTCCCAACATTCAATAACTTTCACTAAAGAGATATTTTCTGGTTTCTTATAATTTTAATGCCTTGATTTTTATATATGTCATTGGAATGAGCTTATCACGCTCAATGATTTTTGTTAAGTTAGTAATTATTTATTTATTATAATTCAGCTCGGTACTGTGGTTGTGCATCAGGTATGCTACTCTTCAAAATATATTATAGCTTAGAGCCTGTCCAGACCTAACAGATATATAACGAAACAAAGATAGGTGTGCGTAAATAGTTTAAAAATAAATAAAAAAACTATGATTAAGTAATGTACGAAATAAATTATTTTAGCACATTATTTGACACATTATTATTTGACACATAAAGTAAAAAAAAATGTAAACACAAAATGTCGTAATCACAAGAATATAAATTTTCATATTTTTGTTACTTAAGCAGCGGTATATTTATAAAGAGCCCCAGTTTCACCGTTCGTAATTTCCTTCAAGGTTCGGGGATTCACATAATTCACATAGAACATGTGAATTCAAGTTTTAAATGTTTTCAGAAAGTACTCACCACCGTAATTCTTTCTAAGGGTGTTTATTTTTATCTCTTAAGGTTTAGCTGGGCTGCTAGCGTTTAATATCACGCTTTTATTATATTGAACAGAGACCTACTGCTCATCAAGTTGAATAACTTTTATGGTTTTGAACTGCTGTGATTCCACTTCAGGTATGCAGATATTAAAAACAAGTTATAATTACTTGTTGTTGGCTATCTTTTGTAGAAGCACTCGCACTCGCACTCGCTCACGCGGGCAGTGGGCACACTCGTGACACAAACGTCGCAATATACTCGTACTATCGTCAAATATCTCCCAGATTCGTTTTGTACAAAACATTGTTCTCACTGTCTCTTGTCTTTAAACTTTTTTTGGAGTACTACAAAGCGGCCATTATATTATACATTTTGCTTTTGAACGTTTGTCTGAATGAAGGCGATTTCAACTTTCTTTTAAAAATAATCATAAAAAGCAAAATAAATGTTGTCAGCGGCGGTTTCATTCTAATTACTTTAATGTAAAACAGCCGGGAACTAGAGCATGTTGCTTGTTGTTGCTGCAAACAATGAGAATAAAGCTAGAGCGTCTTATTTTCAATGCTACTTTAAAGTAAACGGTTTGCAACCCTTGCTATTCTTTGATTTTTTTATTGGTAACGATTTGAAAATGTGTCATTTGAAAACCAAAATAATTCAACTCTAACAATTATCATACTCTAACAATAATGCTAATAACATTTATAACCTTTGTAATCGTAATCTAGAAGCTTAAAAACTATTTATATTAATAAACATGCCAAGCGAGAGCACAGATACAAATCTAATTTTACTTCTCGAGTTGTAAGCTGCCTTCAAAAACTTTTAACTGAATTTCATTAAGTAGTCGTCTACATCAGCAGTTGTATAGCCGAGCTTATCCTAATCGCTTTAGCGCCCGAGGCACACGAGCTAGTCAGAGATCATTGACAATCGATCGACGACGCGACGTCTTTATTCATACTCGGAGCTCAATACGCGATTGTGGCAGAAGAAAGCGCAAATGTTCATTCACTTATATAATCTATAGAGATATTAAATATGTTTTATTTTGGATTAAAATGACAAAAATATAACTCATATAATAGAATGACTAATTATTTACTTACTTACTAAAGGAAGCGCAGTGCTTTTTAACTAAAAACTGTATTCAGTTTTATTTAAATATCTTCGTAAGTAAGAGACGGGTTGTAACTACAGCTTTGTGCAATCGCGCGCCCGCAGTCCCGCATGCCGCCGCCGCCGCCGCAGCCTCTACAAGAGAATAATCATTTCAACAAAATTGGTATAAAAATGTATATATATATATATATATATATATATATATATATATATATATATATATATATATAGAAGAAGAATATATGTATGAATGAAATATGAAAAATGAATATATATATATATATATATATATATATATATATATATATATATATATATATATATATATATATATATATATATATATATATATATATATTCATTTTTCATATTTCATTCATACATATATTCTTCTTCTTCCTGGCATTAGTCCCGGCTTTTTGCCAGGGTCTGCCTTCCGACTGAGACCAATCGGTCCATATGAGTGGCGAAGTGGTTTTTGTGGAGCGATTGCCATCTGACCTCCAAACCCATTACTGGGAGAAACCAGAAAGGACAGGGAATAAGAGGCAGAAAGACTGGAATATAGGGGAGGGACACCACTTACATGGATTGGATCGGGTTATGAAAGTGGTGGCTCGAGGTCCCGGGGTTCGCGTACCCGTATGCCGGAAACCAAATATCGGACAGATAATTGGCTTAGACCCCTCTATATACATTATATATAATATATATATATATATATATATATATATATATATATATATATATATATATATAGATATATAATATATATATATATATATATTAATATATATATATATATATAGTATATATATATATATATATATATATATATATATATATAATATTATATATATATATATGTGTAATATATATATATATATATATATATATATATATATTATATATATATATATATATATAATATATATATATATATATATGTTATATAATATATATATATATATATATTATAGATATATATATATATATATATATATATATATATATATATATATATATATATATATATATATATATATATATATATATATATATATATATATATATATATATATATATATATATATATATATATATATATTATATATATATATATATATATATATATATATATATATATATATATATGTATAATACTTTTGAAAATAATAAACAAGATTGGAATGACGCAATAGTTAAGATCCACAATTTATTTCCAGAACTTTAAATGTGATCACTTAAAACACTGCAATGCTCTGGCAGGCTCGATATCAAGAACTAACTACAAATCAAGTAAAAAATATTTTTCTTTAGTTAAACTGGAATAGAGGAATTTAATTGCGAAGTCTTGAGACGTGATCGGTGAGTGAGAAGTTTTAATGTGGAAATAACTTTTTGATTGCTTTCGGAGAGCGGTCGGGGAACTCCCGGCATATATCATTATACAGACCAAACTCTTTTATAAAGGGAAACTTTTAAAAGTTGAAAAATGCGCTCGAGGGAGTAATTTATACGTGTAGGCCATCGGCCCGCCCGCGACACGGTATATTGTAATAGCTTCTCGTAAATTATATATACGACTGTTGTATATACATTGTGCACGTAATGTAATGTGCAGTAATAATTGTTTGGACAGCTTAATTAAAGTCTACCAGGAACTAATTCTATACAGTTCATATGTGTATGTATGTGATATAGTGTAGAATTAAATTCTTCTTTTTCAGAATTAATTTCAGATATACTACGAGTACTTCATTCACTTGTTCTAATAACTTCATGCCATACTTAAAATTTATCTTCAAGTCACCCATTTCCAGTCCCCGTTTCCCAGTTTGAAGACAGCTATCCAAATACAAATTAAACAGCCTAGCTGACATGGCACACCCTTGTTTGACACCAATTGAATGCCAAAGCGAGGGGCCATGCCACCTCCTGGCATGCCACAGACTCAGTGATTTCTATTATACCGGGTTTTGTTTTACATAACCACCCTTCTCCCACAACACCTTTTCGGATCTCTATTGTATTCATCTCGCTAAATTTTTTGCATACAGCTTACTACCTAAGCTAAAAAAAACTGATAGCCGAATAGCTTGCTCAGTCATCTTTGAACTTTTCCTTCTATACAAGGGCACGATCACTCCACCTTGATAATCATCTGGGACCTCCTCTGATTACCAGGATAAATTACAAAATGAACCAGAACAAGTTCAAGATGCGAGGCCAACCATATTTGATCATATCTGTAGTAACTCCATCTGCTGCCACCGCCTCACCACATTTTAGTGTTCTTATAGCACTCTCAGCTTCTTTTATACCGATTTCACCACTGCTACATCGAGACACGCGTGTCGCTGCTACTTGAGACAGAAGTTATCATATTAGAGGTTATCAGAGGTTATCATATTCATACAACTCCTTGTAGAAATCGCTCATCACTGAAAAACGTGAGATTGGTTTGTTAATATTTCACCGTCCTACGAAAGCACCCGCTCATTTTACCCTACTGCTTAACGAATAACCCCGGGAATCACTAACTTCTCTCCAGATAAGCTTCGTGTTTCCCCGAAAATTGCTGGTTAATCTTTCGTTTCTTTCTTTCTGACTTTTCACGCTTCATCTTTATCAGTATCAGTAAAAACATAAAATATAAAAAAAATTGAAATTTGAAGAAGCTAAAGATGATATAAACAATTCAGATATAAAATGAAATCCCTTTTGATACGCTTACGTACTATACTTCACAACTTAAAACTGGAAAAGCTCGAGTGCTACAGACAGGGCCGACTATCGCATTTATCGTAATCTAGCCTGAAATTAGTAAAAAAAACATAGTGCTATTCTAATAGACATTAGTGAGTGTGGTGTTATGATACAGAATTATTGTATATAGAATAATAATGACAAAATTTATGGTATATATACCGCAAATGAAAACTAAAAGTAAACTTAAAATGGTTTTTAAACCATTTAAGAACTATACAGGTTGTACAGGTTCCTCTAACCTACCTACGTAACTATGTGAAATATACAGTGCAATATAACTTAAGTTAGAACTTAGATGCAAGTTCCGGCCCCGGACTGGGACTCACAATTTGTCACAAGCTCAAACGTCCTTTTAAACTCTAATTGTTTAAGCTTCATAAAGAATTTAGATAACAATTATGTATATGTATATATATATATTTTTAATTATAATACATTTTTGAGTTCGTTTTCATTTATTTTTATTGCAAATATGACTTATATTAATATATCTCCGTAGTAATAGCGATGACAAAGAACCCATAATGTGCCTGACAGTTATGTACTACGTTTCAAGAAGGAAGAACTTTTTTCTGATCTAGTTTATACGCTATAGTTAATAGCGCCACCAGATTATAACCAAACTAAAGTATGATAATTTAGAAAGGATTTTTAATTAATTTTCTCATACTGGTTTGTAGTACGACATATGCTATATATTTAAGTATAAAAAATAACAAGTAGTAGCATACATACATGACAAAGAATTTAGTTAGATGACAAAAAAGCTCACATTGTTGTTGGTGCAGTAACGGTCGAGTTACGATCGAACACATTTAGAGGAGAGAAAATTTTAGGAACAGTAAGGATATTTTATCCCTTAGATATTTTCGGTGTTTGTAAATCTTTAAAAAACCCTATATACCCTAAGAATTTATTTACATGAGATTTGAAGCCGCGATTTTTGGAATTTGTCCCAGCACTCTAATCAATCAAGTTATACGTAAAAAATAAATATGTCTCACACGTTCATTACAGCAGAGACATTAGATGTCTTCATGAAAGTAATTAGCATGCAAAAAAAATGTGAATAAAGATCATTTGGTCAGACAGACATTACTGTTACATTGTGATGAAGTTGTATATAAATAAGTTACATAAGATATTAGATATTTGCTGTTATTTAACCGGATTAACCACGTATATTTGTAAGCCGGGGATGCTTGAAACATTTTGCAGTAGAAGAATCTTCGTGTTCTTAAGGAATTTCATTTAAAGTATATACTATACAAGTAGTTTAGATTCATTTAAACCAACTCGCCAAAAGAAATATCTCGTATATATTACTGTCCGTGAAGTGGACAATATAAACACAATATACATGTTTATTCGTATTATTGCGTAACTCGAGAAGCCTGAGGGGACCCTTCGCCGCTCGTCTTTTTATTATTCCACTAACACCTGTCCCCTGAATAACGAGTACTCCTTTCGGTTTCCATATATTATACAAGAGTTCCAGTACTGCCTTTGCCTTACTTGTCCCGGTAGAAACCTTTTGTTTGCTTAACGTGTGGAAATTACGTTTAAAATTATTTGGCTAAATTTAGTATCTGAGCTAAACACATACATTAAAATAAAAAAAAAATATATAAATTTACATTTAAATCTGCTATGTATGCTTACGTTGAGGTATATCAAGTTAATTTGCATATTTTAGTAACAAAAATACATTGATAAATCAATTTTTTTTATACTAAATCGTAAAACATTTTTTTAAATATAATAAATAGAAACTGCTTAAAGTAAAAACTGAATTTAGCAAATATTTCTATAAAATCATACGTTAACCATATGAAGTATTATAGTATATTATAGTATAGTATATTTAAGAAGTAGTGCATTAAGTCGCATCTCGTGGCGATGTGTTAGTGTGCTAGTATGTAGTGTGTTAGTGCGGGGCTCAGATAAAACTGCAGAAGATCATTAGAAAGGCGCCGCAATAGAATTTAATTGGATGCTTTCAGGTATGAGTGGGAGCTTAGTGCGGGGAGATATCTTATTCAATTCACACATTCTTTTAACCATTTTACATTTAAAATTTTATTTTTCACTTTTTTCATCGTTAGTTAAAAGTTGTTTATGCAGTGTAGTACTAAGTTGTTATAAGTCAGTAGATAGTTAGTTGGGTTATGATATTTAAGTTATAATTATAATAGCCTCACGCTGTATCTCGCACATGGCAGGGCAGGGATCCCATAGGAACCATAGGAACTTATTGTTAAGACACTCCGTTCCCCGCTTTCCGCCTTTTGAGGTATTGCGTGTTGAGTGGCAGAACTCAACGTCGCGCTTTGCCTTTTTACTGAAAAAAAATCAAGAGTGGGAATTTAACCCACAAACTGTCGCGTTTACAGTCCTGTTTAAGTTATAAGAAATTAAAAAAAGGATTTCATATGTATGTATGTAACTAACACTAGGTTCTAGGTTCTCTTTGCGTATCCAGGTAAAAAAAAAACCCTTTTTATAGTATATTATAAATCCAAAGTAAAAAAGCAAATATTGATAAGCTTATATGAATTACGGAATTAATGAATATCGGATTGGTCGTACCTCCGCGTAGCAGAGCTTCCGCCGTAATCAATAATCCGCTTTAATCCCACGGTTCAAAGGGCGCGCTCAAACAATACACGTGATTAAATCTCCGGCGGCGTCCCTCTCGCGACCATGTCTACCGTTCTTTTATACGTACAAGTATTATATACATATTGAATGTATACTCTTACTTTTGTATAAAACTGTTAATACAGAATCGTTTTTGTACAAAATTTGGTACTTTGTCGAATTGAGAACCACTTTTGTTGATTTACCGTTGGTTAAAAATGAGTTTGAATAAGATATTCCATTCTTAAAAATATAAATATAGCTCACAATTCATAATTAATTCTAAATAATTCTAAGTTTATAGCTTAAAGCATCAAATTCCCATTTTGACGCGTAATTTTACAAAATTAATATGTTGAATCATTTATTACATGTTTTGCTATCCTCGTCCATTTTATTCCGGCTACCTTTTTACCGAAGAAGATAAATAAAACTTTGGGTCATTTTCCCAAAGTTTTACTTATCCACCTCGGCTTTTTTTCCGATGACGAGGGAATTGATTTGGTTCATTTTTTTGTTTTAAGGGTTCCGTACCTCAGAAGTAAAAAAACCCTTATAGAATCAGTCTGTCCGTCTGTCTGTTTGTCTGTGACTGAGCGCTTGACTGCCTGTCCACCGACCATTTTTGGGAATAGCGTATATCAAGTGATGCCTCATTAAGCTGAATTTTATATTATACACTCTCAGTCTATAGTCACAGAAAGACTCGAGCTTTTAAGTCAACATAATCGAAAAGTACAGCCTTTTATGCTCTGCACTTCCCATTGAATTAGTGAAATCATTATGAGTAATCAGAAAATTGGGCAAGAATTGAGAATTTGCAGCACAAATAAAGGTAAAACTCTTAAAATTGGTATACCTATACCTACATATATCTAGTTCGCTTCATACAAAATGTGTGCAACCACTCACAAACAAAATTTGTCAATTTTGGTAAGTTGTACATATTAGTATAGAACCCTCGGTCTTTGAGGCCAACTCGCACTTGACCAGTATTTCCTATCAATTTATGACCAGTCCATCTCCATTTTTGTGCCCTAAATTAAATCCATTAAGCTTACTTACTAACCATTTCGTACCAATTACACTCCTATCACTCAATGTCAATATTTAATAGCCGCAAGTTAAACAAAGCTACAATATTTTGCCCAGCTGTCTATTATACTTTTCTTTTTCTTTTCATATGTACAGATAGAATAAATAATTTCCCAGGCGTTCGCTATTTCCTATCTATTTAGCTATATAACTAACAGATTACATCACATTAATATTATAATTGCTTCAAATGCTTGCTTCAAATGCTTTCTTATAGCTGTTATACTCGTATATATTAAATCAGTTATAGCCCAAAGCTATGTTAGATTAAGTCAGTGGTGTAACAGAGCATTGTCCGCACCACGCTGATGATGCAGGTTGAATCACACAACCGATGTTAACAACGCAATGCTCATTGGATATAGGATTAATAAATGTAGGCTATATGACTAACTATGTGGGACATTTAGACATTTAGCGGATATTTAGCGAACATTTAGCGGATATTTAGCATACAATTAGTGGAGATTTAGCGTGGATTACATCCACGTACGTAGCTGACGATTTGGTTTTGACATACAAAGCAAATAGCTGTGATACTTGTATTTTGTAATAATAAAGACTTTAAGTTTTTCTTCATTATAACAATGATAAATACATCTCGAAGTATGTTCTTGTAGACGCAGTGTTCGACTACTTTTAATTATCTGGATTTTGTAATTCTGGACAGTGCTGGTTCAACTAATATCTAGACATTTGTGTTAATGAAATTATAGTAAATAGTAATTACATTAATGTTTTTAAAAATTTTACCGCTGCTTAAAGAGGTGTCCGCTTGGCTGTTGTGCTTGACGGCCTGAGACAGAAAACAGCATTATTTAAAATAGTAATCTATGCAATTTTTATTTTTATTCTTGATCCAGACTCCAATGTTGTTGATATTTATGTACATTTAATGTCCAAATGTAAAAATATTAAATATAAGAGCTTATTAAATATTATAATAATAATAATTTCCCCTTAAAGACCACTGCATGCACTCGCTATACAAATAAAGTGTATACAATATAATAGCTATGTACTCGTAGGTGTGAGTACTTTTGTAACTGATATTTCGACTCGGTAGCGTTTCACGGTTGCGATGAATGGATCTGCACCGGAGCGGTGTCACATTGACAGCTTTAAAGCAAAACCTATCCAATATCATGCTCTTTTTGTTTACATGTCATATTTTTGTGTGCACTAATGAACAAGTTCTCTATTAATTTATATATGTATGTACATATATGGCTATTCCACATCGCTTGCAATATTTATATTGTATGATTTTCCATACTTTTACTTTTACTATGATTATGGCATTTAAGAATATATTTACTTTACATTATCCATAGACGTGTGTAAACAGTAAATTATACTTATAAATGCTTAATTCTTCTATCAATACTGTCAGTTATCAGCAGAAGAGTTTTAATTTAATTATACATTAGACACATTTATGTTTATGTCAAAATATGACAACATAATAGAAATTGAGATTAAGTCATTAGTCGATTAGAACCCACAACCACGCCGCTTACAGTCAGTCAGATGACGTGTGTCATATGGTCGCGCTGCGCCGCGGTGCTCTCTGTTGTGAACAAATGAAATCATACATAAGGAAATAGTTCGGTCGCTCAGCCGACGTCAAACGTATCGGAAAACACTTCGAGATACAATTTCAATCATTTGTGCCATATAAATAAGAAATAGAGTACCTAATGTTATAACGCCGCGACACCGGCACACAACGCGCTTAAGTCGGTCGTAATAATCTCTACTTTTAGTTTGAAACACTTTATTTAACGTATTCGTAAGCTTTAGTACTGCGAAAGATTCCGTAAAAATATGTTCAGAAGTGCGGGAAAGTGATTTTCTTTTATATTAAGTAATATATATATATATATATATATATATATATATATATATATATATATATATATATATATATATATATATATATATATATATATATATATATATATATAAATAAAGACAATATCAAAGAACAATATTGAAGAGCCGTCGTGGCGCAGGAGCGCAGGCGGTTCTCACTCGAATGAAGTAGTTTCATTTCATTTGTTCTTGCAACAAGGCAAAGCGCGGCGTTGAATTCCGCTACTCGACACACAATACTTTGAAAAGTGGGGAACGGATACTAGATTCCTGCAACACCTACGGCTCCCTCTGCCTACCCTGTTATGTGCGGCATGAAGACACAGCATGAAGCTAAAAATAATATATATATATATATCGAAAAACACTGTCATTGTGACATACTCTACAATTACTTTTTATTCATAAACCCGTATACGAAAGTAGCTCTTTTTTTTTATTACTTCGCTGAAAGTTGACGTAAATATTTTTTCACTAAAACTTGACTAAAACTCTCTATATAAATTTGGGTAATTGTAAATGAAAAGAAAAAGCACTTAAAGAAAACATAAAAAAATTGAAGGCAGCGGAATTTGTACCTGAGCCTCATGGAAAATATTAACAACATAATAAGTTGTAAAAGCATATTAGAATTTAAACACAGCGTGAGGAAGAACACATGGCTTAGTTGTCAGAGCGCTTGGACCGTTTCCATTAGCCGTGGGTTCAAATCCCGCTACGTTCAAATTATTTCATGTTTTCTTTAAGTATCTTTCAAACTCCCTAGTAGTACTACACCTGGTTATTCTAGCTTCATTTATGTAGAATTACAGTATTGTACTGTTTTCATGCATGGATTTACTCGACATAAAAAAAATCTACTAGTGTTTCTGTCCGAGTCAATTTTTGTTCTGTAAACTAGTATTGACTTGTAATTATCTGGGTCATGAAATTATCGTCATCAGAATTTTCAGGGTGCGATTCAGACATGATGATATAACTTTTTATGCAGACAGCTATGGGGTAGATTTACATTCTTGAATTGAAAACAAGCTCATCTGTTCTCATAGAACCAATCTCGGATATCGACAGTATTTACATAATCGGAGGTTCTCTGAAAATGAGCTGTTGTTAGTCTTGAGCCAAAGACACGAAGCCATATACAAAAAATATTTAATTTACAAAAATACATACCGAGCCATATATGAAATTTTTGAAAATTATATCAAAAACAAAGAGATACAGAAATCAATTAAAAAAAATATTGACTTTTATTTTATTAGAGAAGTAAGTCGCGTATAATCGCAGTTCAACAGTCGGCCGCGATTCCAATACCCTTAAATAGTGTTATAGTAGAATATCTGAAACATATTCCATACGAATAAAAAACTACGTTTCGTTATACGATCAAAAGCTTCAGATGCCTTGTTTTTTTTATTTATTACATAAGAATAATTGCTTGCATAGTAAAAAAAACAAAAGCAAATCGCTTTTAGGCAACTTACTATGACCAGTAAGTGTACGTACGTGATTGAGTGTGAACGAAAAGTATGTATGCATTAATGTAATACTTTATGACACAAACATGAAAAATATACATAAATAAACACAGAAGACATTTGACTAAGTCTCTAATAAAAATCATGATAAAGGTTTGCAGCAGATGAAAGTTTCTAAATTCCACTGATGACAAAGTTAAATTGCGCCACAGAAATAAACTGGAAACACTGACTGTTACTTTATTGTATACTCGTATTGTTGTTGTTACGAAGAGGATTGAATGCGAACTTGAGTTACAAGTTCACTTATAACTTATTAGTACTTGTGGCGCTCCGATAAAGTAAACTGGAAGCAGAATGTGTGCAGAAATACGTTAATAATAATTTAATTAATTAATTCTATTTAACTTTGGTACTTGATAGAGAGCGCACTAGAAAATATTATAATATTTAACTGAAAATACTAAATTTAATATACCTTAATGGATCACTTCGGGCAGAACTAAATATACTAAATTGTATACATATTTCGATGACCGATGACAATTTGAGTAGTTGGATGCGAATATAGCGAATAATTCTTCTCTTGAAACTAGAAACAAATAAACGTTTCTGTGTTACTTTTTAATAGAACGCTTGCAAAATATCAAAAAAAATATAATTTAGATTTTTAGAATTTTAAAAAGGAATATAATAAATAAACCAACTATTAATTAGTACTGATTTTTTATATGAGCGTAAAATATTTAAATTAGTGTTATTTTTATAATCTAGTAAGATAAATAAATGTTGAATATCGTCGCCGGATGGAAAAATTGAGTGTCTTGACACTATGTTTTCTCTTTACACCACAAATATGAAAGAAAATGTAAATATATTATAATCAACCAATACTTTAAGTATATTAAATATGCATAAATATACGAGTCCACGTATAACCTAATTTATCTATATTATTTAATTATTTTATTTCTTTAAAGATTTTAAAAAAAGATTGATTGAGTCGGTAATTATATCGATAGTAGAAGCCAAAATCCACTCAGCAGAATTTTTGTATATATGTGTATATATATGTGTATATATATATATATATATATATATATATATATATATATATATATATATATCTATATATATATATATATATATATATATATATATATATATATATATATATATATATATATATATATATATATATATATATATATATATATATATATATATATATATATATATATATATATATTATATTTATGTATTTGTATTAATGTCGATATATCCCTAATACATCTCTATAGATGTCTGTAGATGTAGATGTATGTATGGTCTGTACCATAGATAAAATTGGCTTCATATGTAATAGAAACTATGTTCATAAAAAAAATTTAAAATGTACTAATGGGTCGATTTATATATCGTTAGTTATTATAAATATAAGCTAAACTAATCATTTCATTTTTGTTTTTCCGTATGTTTGCTTGTTTATTCCCGAATCACGTATAAGCTACTAGTCAAAAAAATGGGAATTGATGAATTTCAGTATTTCAACAGCTTTCCTAAAAAAGAAGTACTTTAGTTACGGGTATTTACTACAGAATGAATAAATTTTGTAAGCTAAAAATCTAAATCAATATATAGAATAGTTGTCATCCTGGCGTTCAATGAAGTTTCCGTAGAAAAATATAGACATATTTTAATTACGTCAAGTGAAGCTAAATTATCTAGTAGATTTTGTCAAATACATTACTTTTTTGTCATATGACCATTATTTAAGTTCTAATAACTTTTTTTAGTATAATATTAATATTTTTTTAAACATTGATAATGTTGTAGTATATTTGTCGAGACTAGAATAAAAAACGTTAAGGAAGGGCGGTGTATTTAAAAATAAAAAAAATATCGGTCCAGTGCGAGTAGTACTGTAGTACTTGAGCACCGAGAGTTCCGTACCTATTTCAAGATTGTACGTATTCCGATGAGGAGAACACTAACCTATAGGAAACCTATAGAAAATGACAAATTTTAATTTGCAGTCGTATCTACTCACTTTGTATGAAAATAACTACCAATATAATTTTGCAATGGCTTATTTCTGCATTTAACGTATGAATGATCAAATTTGAGATTTTATACTTTATATATACTGTAAGTTCTAAGTCTAGGTCAATGAAATACAACTAATAAGAGTCAACAAACTTAAGTTTGGGATCATATGCAATCATTTTGTATCAAATGAACTACAGTATAAGTTAAAAGTATGTTTTGAATACGCGACGATTTTCATACAAAATGCAAAAAAAAAAAAAGCATAAACGTTCATATCTTTTGATTGCGTTGACTTAGAAGTTTGACTGTGCCTTAAGAGGTCATCGGTTTGGATATTTGATATCCATTTCAGTTTGATACTTTCACGTGATTTGGAGAAAATCGTCTTGACAGACAGACAGACTGACTGACTGACTGACATACAGACAGGCGGACAACAGAGTGATTTTTTTTCTTTTGAGGTACAAAACTCTAAAAGTAAATAAATTTAATTCTTTTAATTATGATATCCCAATGAATAAAAAATAAATAGTGTTAGTACGATTTTGAATTTCAAAATCAATTGTGGAAAGTGGAAAAGCTAGAACATACTCTGCTTACTGACTATATGTTAATTACAAATATGTTTACGTTATAAATACGTAATATATACTCATACATGCAATAAGCATATAGGTACATTAATCACTCAGTCAGTCTAGTCATTAATAACATACAAGAGTGAAAAAAAAAGACGACGTGAAAATCGAAGAATTGCATTGTTATGTAGGTATATAATCTTAAAACGAACGCGATCTAGCTAACATAAGCGGGCGAAGCCGCGAGTGGATCGCTAGTATTATATAAAACAATATTCCCTTGACAATTTCAAGTGTCATAACAAAACAACAGATGGATAAACATTTTTGTATCAATTTCCCTTCTCCCGGCAAGTATAATACGTATCCAGTCTACTTGGTACTACCTCACGATATAATTAAACTTAATACTGTAAAAGAACATGTAATAAAGCATAAAATACATATTTTTCGTAAAAATATTCCGATTTTTGACTTGTATTGGTTCTCTCTGTTTTATAATTTGAGTAAAACGATTTTACATTTCAAAACAGACTGGCGGAAGCCATCTTTTGTTCAAAAATAAACATATGATAGAAAACACAATACTCGAACGATATACAATTTTGGCTATAGGCTATCGGCTATCGGCTATCGGCTATCGGCTATCGGCTATCGGCTATCGGCTATCGGCTATCGGCTATCGGCTATCGGTTCTCTGTACCACTTACGAGGTAAGTGAATAAAAGATTGAGTATCGGCCGCGCCCTCTGCGGCGGACGCAATCCCCCGCGTTCCTCTCATAACCTATATTTCAAACATTCAAAGGCTTTCATAAAACGATCGCTTTGTTCGTTTCTTTATTTTTGTTGTTATTGTTTGTTTAATGTTTCTCGAAAGAAAACCTTTACAAAAGAAAACAGAAAATTTATTCGATTTGAATACAATTAAAGCGCTCGCTAATATTCGTAGATGTAAATATTAAAGTGTAGCCTAAAGACATTCTGTAATATTAAGGTTAGTACACAATTATGAATGAAAACTTAAGTTCTTTTTTTAAGTACAATAATGGTTTAAATAAAATCAACACGCAGTTCAGTTAATTATATATTGGGTATGAGATGCTATAAGACCTGGGTATAAAACCTTTAATATAACAAAAATAAATATGTTCGAATTTTAAATAGCTTAATTGTGAATACAGCATGTGTCAATAAGTCTTTTATTTATCCCTTTATTTTATATTTGTCTATGTAAAATAGAGAACTGTACAAAATCTATTAATTTATGAATTCTATTACATTAACATCACAACATTCATCCGCAACGTAAAATTAGATTTAAAGCCAGGAAAACTGTAATAGCCCGCTTTGTGCGTCTTACAAAGAGTAGCCCATGAGAGAAAATTGTATCCTTTAAGGTTTCCCGAACAATGGGTCGCTTCGTCCGGATAATATCATGTGTCTTAATGCGACTCTACGAGTAAAGAGGCAACAGTTCAACTCGTGCCGACGGCAAGCTTAATTAATTTGGTTGTGCTTTAAAGATATACGTAAAGTATTGAGACCATTGTGGGTTCGATTCTCGGGACTGTAAATTTATTATTTGATTTTCTTGCGCTATTAAGAAAATAAATCGCCACTCAACCCGCAATATCCCGAAAATTGGGCGGAAACTGGGAGACGGAGTCTAGTCACCTGTTAGTGTTAATTTTATCAACAAAAGCTATTTAGTGTTCTACTATTTTGAATATATGCATAATATTTTAAAGCAAGAAATTTAATAAAACATTCAGAATTCAATCCAGAAGTTTAATATATAAAGCATTTTTCTGACCAAATCAAATGATTCGCCAAACATAAATTAGAGCATTCACAGAGTCAGCGCTCGGCGTTCAGGATGCATTAGCAATAAAAGCAGTGGAACATAAAATCGCATGTGGACGCGACGCGGTGCAGCGTGAGCGACGCACCCGCTCGTAAACGAATTTCGGGATACTGAAATGGACCATATCTACACTGGATGGACCACGCTCTGCATAATCTGTTGAGATCACTTAACTGTTGACCAGACAAGGCAGCAGCAGACATTCTTTTTGTATTGATTTTTTTTACCTCGAAAGGAAAAAACGGAGCTGAGAATTTACAGTATACAAAAAAAAAGTCTTTACAGTGATAACTGATAAGCTTAACACATAAAAAAACCATTACAAACATATATTTACAGTTTACACTTATTAGAATATCTCATAGTCATTTGACTGGCGCTTATGACACGAGACCGTTACATTTTATCGTGCTAGTAATTACCGCAAGGTGTTTAAGCACTCAGCAGAATGAGAATGAATGCTCTGAGCCGCCGCGCCGTTCGCGTTGCAGCAAACCGCACTCCGCCAAACATTGAACTAGCACGCGGTCAAAGGAAATTTCGTTCCAAAGGCCTTCATTATATATTTGAAGAGAACAAAATGTATAGACTTTTAGTTAGTTTTAGATGGCGCAAATATATTTCTTTCTGTAGGATTGTATAAGTAGTACCCACCCCAAAATATTCATTAACAAATTAAAGGCAAAGAAGGCGGCGTAATTTGTTAAAAAACGTAATTTTTTTTCTAGATGGCCATATTAGTTAGCTTGCCGAGAAGTTTGAGAATGAGCTGTGTATGTTTTCAATTTTATATGTATGTCATATATGTGTCGATGTCTAAACTCACAGGGGACCAGGCTCCCCTAGGAAATGTCTCTTAGGGTTAGCATTTCATTATCTATATAATTCACCTGTCGTATTATGGATTTGAAACCGACCAACTGGGATGGTTTCCAAGAGGCGCAGGTTCAAATCCCGCTTCGTTCAAATTATTATGATTTTTTGTACGTATATTTTACTTTTCCTGCATCATCATAAAAAAAATTGTTATTTTATCATGGTATAGAAGAAGGTATTATAGATTATTTTTTAATACAACAAAATATAAGATAAGATAACTAAGTTAAAACGCTTCAGTTTTGATAATATTTCTTGGAGATAATTTAAATAAAGTTGTTATAATATATTTAATTGAAGTTAATTTCGAATATGACGTATAAGATATTTTAATTGAATTAGGAGCGTACGATCTCACATATTTGGATGTTTGAAGCTGAGCTGTAGAGTCGCGCTACGATGGGCGGCGTAGAGCTCGATAACACTCAACTTTAATAAAGTCTACTTATCGAATCAACTTGGTAACGGCTGCTTATATTAGATTTTCTTGAAAACGCAAACACGATCAATTATTTAATTATCGTGTCAAGTTAGGTCTTGGAAAGATGGGGTCGTTGCGCTGAGTGTGTGCTATTTGTGTTTCTAGTTATATTGTAGTAGTAATTAATAGCTTTTTAATTTTTATAATTTTAAAATATAAGCACGTTTATTATAAATTATATTATATCTTCACTATATAAGAGTATCGGTAGTATATTTGCGAAAAAATAATTTACAAATGTAAAATAAATAGAATATTGAGAATAGAGTATGTCTGATTGTACACGAACGAAGTAAACATGTCGAGATGGACCCAAAAAGTAGTAAAAAGGAAAATATTTGAAAAATCGCTTACTACAAACGCTTTTTATTAGCTAAATTTTATGAGAGAATTTTAATCGGATTATGTTTAAAGATTTAATATTGGTTGTACTATACTAAAATTAAATCAGAAACTTTGCAGCGATTGATTTGTGTATAAACCGAACTTTCACGGTCGGGAAATATATGAGAATATAAAAAATATTGTTGTGTGAAAAAAAAAAGATATACAATTTTCTAATTATATTTAAAAGGGGAATTTATTGAATACGTGAATCGTGCTAGCTAAAATATTATTTCCATGGTTGACACATGTAATTATAACTACCAATCAGGTTACCAGCAGGGTTACCGGACTCGCTGCAGCAGACGCATTGGACGTGACGCTTGTCAATGTTGATATCATTAACGTCACAATATCAGTATTAAGTAACAGAAGCTGTCGCCGCGCTCGCTGGCAACACGATATGGCCATTAAAAACGTATTCACATTTTGATGAGGACGGACGTCTACTGTCTACAGTTTCAACGGCGAAGAGTGCAGAGCAAATAATTGATCTTCGGGAGAGCGCTCGCGTGCCATTACCGACCTTGTTTCATTATGGATTAATAATACTTTCGCGTCTCCGCTTACGCACGAAGCAAACATTCTATTACAGACATGAGCAGAGAGGATGTGAATAAAAGACTCCGCTCTCCGCTTTACAGTATTTATCTATTTAAGTATTACATTAAACTAGGTAGATTTATTCAATACTTAAATAGATCTTTTTTTCTTTTCTTTTTTGATCTTTATTTTTGATACAAACAGGTGTTTGTATCAAAAAATAAAGAGATACTGTCTGTTATAATATGCTTGTTGCGATGTTTTAATATAAAATTGTAGAAATTTATTGCTATTTAACCTCTTTTTAAAATAATATCGGCACATTAATATCAAATCAGGAATAAATTAAATTTATTTTCCATAATTTCACAAATAAATAGGTATATAAACAAACACAGTCGTAATCTCTTTAACGTGTGTATGTACTAAATTGCACTACTAGTAGACTCAAATGTTTGTATGAAACTGGTTATTTATCTATATATTGTTATTTTTAGTTCAGAATACTGTCGTATCGTCCTACGTACCTAATTGGTTTTACGTCTAATAGGGATAAGCTGCATAAATCAGCAAGCACCTGGAACTTAGCAGGTACAGGCAGTTATACGACTTAAGGACTCTATAATTAATGCATAAAACTCTTAAAGTATTTGCATATTAATTCCGCGGAGACGTAACAGACGTACAGCGGAAATCCGACCTCGCATAACTTTCAAATGTGACCTACTTAAATATTTAACAGGACTAAGGACTACCGTTTATACTGCTGTGTACGTCTCTGACGTACAACGCGCATGTTACGAGGAACTAAAGTGTACTTGCGAGTCACCTATATAACTATTAAAATAACATTATGAATGACAGAAGATAGACGAATAATAAGTGACTGGAAATGATTTTGGTCATTGAGTGAGTTGTTTAAGGATATGTGGTATGGCTTTAAAAGAAAGAAGGAGAGTATTTAATCCATGAGTTCTTACTTGTTTGTTATGTGGTTGTTAAACATACGAGTACACCGCCATTAAACAAGATTTAAATGAATATTATCAAAGTTTTTCAAAATTGAATGGAAAGAAGAATTATTAAAAAAAAGAAAATTAAAAAGCATAAAGAAAAATACAAATTAAAAAAATATATACACACGGTATCCAAAAGACTGAAAATGAGTTAGACAGGTCATATGAGTATGTTAAAACATAAAAATACGACTCAACAAGATAGTTACCAGAGTGGACGCGTATTGCAAAGGACAGGATAAAATGGAAAAGCCTTTTAGGAGGCCTTCTCGTAGGGCAAGCTGAAATAGAATAAGTGGCTGTCGTTTTTTCGTTGTATTCTATAAGGTTGTGAAAATGTATATTTCATATCAGCAATAAGCCCTTATTTAAAAGGATAAAGTGTGTGGTGAGAGTGCACTGTGGCATACATGGATATGGACTAACCACTGAGGAGGTGAATGAAGAAGAGGAAGATGATAATATAATATCATTTGAATTTAATAAATCCTGATATAGAATATTAAGCTTTATTACTTCTGTCATTCATTCACTTTGATCGATTCTTATTAAAGTTTGTTGATTAGTCATGTTGAAATATAAGATATGTATGCAAATATTACATTTTATTTAGAAATAGCTTGGTTCAATATACCATAAATTGAACCATATATTAATAAGTATTTAAAACGAATGTATATAATAAAGTATCTGGACGAGATGGCTACAAAGCCGTAAGGTCGCTTTTTGTACGTTGCTTTTTATTTATATTTTAATTTTGTCATTTGTATCTACGAGTATGGTGGTATCTTGTACAAATAAAGAAATTAAACAAAAAAGATATTTGTTTCAGTAATTTTAAATTTCTTTGTTATCAAATAACTGCATTGTAACATTTCAATATAGTTGTTGTGATATTAGCAGTAAGTAATCGAATATGTCGCTGTGTGCAGTGAGTACACAACGGAAGTGCATTACAGAGGGCAGGGCGGGCGAGCTCGCGACGCAGTGTGTACGCATGCAAGTGCATTACAACACACTGCTGGTACTCTTTTCTTCGTATGTTTATCTTGCAGCCACTTACTCATATGTTTTACTTACACATAAATACAACTAAAGCATGTATAATTTTCATGAATTTTATATTTTTATCATCATTTCATTAATACGTTAGTATTCTGGCAACAAATGCTACAGTTATTAAATTTACAAATACGGGAGTCAATGGTCAGTTTCTTTTTATCTTATTATCATGGTTTTAAATTAAATTGAGCACGCATTTTACATTAATTGAAAAAAAAGTCTTGCGTCCTTAAATATATAAAAGATTACATAATATACAATATATTATATATAGCATATACTCGTATGTGCTATATTGTCTATTTTCTTATAGTAAGTAAATCGTAGTGTAGTAGTTACTGTTGTCAAAAACGACTGCAAGCACAGTCTCGCGGCTAACGAGCGTCGTAGTCAGCTCTATCGGACCGGACGCGATATCTGTGCTATCGCTTCGGAGCAGACTTAGTGGTTTTAGAAGATTATTTAGTTTTTTTCTTTGTGAGAATACAACGTAATATTACCATAAGATGGGTGTAATGGTAAACATAAATACTTGTATATTATTTATTATGTGAATGTGATTATTGTTTGGTTTTTTCTAAAGCAAGAAAATGGAGGCAATACTATTCTCCCTTATACACCTGCCTCAGATATTACACGTTCGAAAGCAGAAAATAAATACATGATTCACCGTTACATCAAAATTCAATCTCATTTGAAATACAAAACAGTTGCTCTAAAAATGTCTAGACTTTTAATAAGCACCAACAAAACCAACAACGCGCAATCTAACGATTGTGCATTTGAACTAAGCATACAGGTCTTATTGGCAGAGCAAAAGAGCTTAGAGAGGACTCTTCGAAGTCCATACTGTGACGACAAAAAACTAAATTTACGTTATAGGTATGGTCTACAACTGCGTATTTAGGATTTATTACGTAACTTTAAATGACACTTTGTCGACTCGTTCAGTTATGAGACTGTACCAAAACCATCACTTTCAGTATATTTTATCCTGCAAGGAGAAAAACTAAATTATTAAAGCTTAAAATGTCACAAGTAATATTTAAACAGCTCGTTACTGAACTTTTCTATATTGCGGCACTAACCGCTAAGATACTTAGAATTACTAAAGTATAAAAATGTTATGAAATTATAATGCGAATATGAGCGACGGATTGCAATAAAAAAATATGTGAATTTATTCAAGAATCGTTCATTTTGTATAATAAATAAAAGAGTTTGATTTCATTAAAGTATTAAGTCATATTATTGTAAGATACGATATTATTCGTTTATCTCATCAGTGTAAGGAGATACACTGATTTACTTTTATTAATAAAATAGATTTACTGGGAAAGTTATCTTGCATATACGATATAAAGTGTATAAGCACATAAAATATATCATACTTTTGAAAATAAATGTTTAAAGCAGCAAAGCTTTCGTCGTCAAGTATTTTTGCGAATGGCCAGCTCCGCCAAGGATTTGTCAGCGCGTCCCGATATTGTGATTTATCGCCGCAATATACCGCGCGTATTGAGAACACGAGAACATGTGCTGGATATTTATACATCGACCGCTGCCCTCCGCCCGAGACCGGATCCCACTGCACTGGCAGCTCTCTGTGGACGAGCGTTCTGTTTTTGTTCATTTGATCGATGACTATCCACATCGTTTTCTATTGGATTACATTGTAATGTCTATTTAAGTACCTAAGTATTGCTTTAAAATAGACACACACACACACATTTAAAAAATGTTTTCCTTATATATATATATATATATATATATATATATATATATATATATATATATATATATATATATATATATATATATATATATATATATATATATATATATATATATATATATATATATATATATATATATATATATATATATATTCATTAGGCATTACAACCGTTAATTGACATTATCAAGGTATTATTTAAATTTACATATAATGTTTGCTTATTTTGAAGGTTTTAATTGAAATATTACTACTTTTGAAATTATATTAATAAGAAGTCAAACCTAAGAGACGTACTGTACGTGTAAATCAAAGCGGAGCGCAGTAAGCACTAAAGCGAACCCCGACGTAGATAACTTAGAACTCTACGACACTAATTATATTGTTGGTAGAATGTCTTAAATCTTGACTAGTGTCTGACCGCGACCACTAATTACGCTCAAAAGTTACTTTTACTGAGCACGAGTACACGACGTGCACTTTTCAAAATCTCTACGCTATTTAAATTTTGTGTATTTCCTCAGCAGTCATTTGGTGTACTGTTTTATACAGTTGTACATTAATATAAGACTAGCTCACCACCTCACCACTCATATGTTGTTGTTATACAACCGGTGACCAGCCTGACATAAAGACGGCAGCGTGATATACTATATAGCGAGTATGATAACTCTTCCGTAATCGCCAAGGCCATTACACTCCTCTTCTTATCTACACCGCCCCACTTCCTGACCCCGACGCGTCCTTCCAGCTACAAGTACTCGTAGATCTAGGAAGTAGGCACTCCGCCAAATCTGAACGTTTTGATGTCACTTCAAGCAAAACATGAACAATTATTCATTTTGCTAGTACCTTGATCTTATATTCAAAGATTATCTATGAAAATACTTATTTTTACCAACTATATTGTAAAAGTAGTATAACTAGTATATGTTGTAATGTTATCTTCGCTTCTGTTACATATAGCGGAATAAATATAGACAACACTTACCCTCTAGGTTTTGTCTTTGCTATGTCTGTTAATACAACACTATACAGATTAAAAGCTGCCGAAGACCTAGTTGTAGTTAGACTGTAAGCCCCTAAGGAGCTTTCAATGTGTAGTTGCATTATAGGATAATACGTAGAAGCAAAATTTGCGATTCGCTCGTCTCATCTCACAATGCGGAGACCTCTATACATATTTATTACTTTCGCCT
The DNA here is from genome assembly GCA_037127375.1 of Dione juno. Classification (NCBI taxonomy): domain Eukaryota; kingdom Metazoa; phylum Arthropoda; class Insecta; order Lepidoptera; family Nymphalidae; genus Dione; species Dione juno. The sequence continues at coordinate 6,292,348 of JAXRJS010000043.1, forward strand.
CCATTCCTTAGCGCTAAGTACCGCATGTATTATGTAAGAGAACATGTGTGATAGACTTGGAGACTTGGAGACTTGAAGACTTGGAGACTTGAAGAGTCCATTTTACAGAAGATTATTTTAGGTAAGAGACGGAAGCGAGCTTCACAAAACAAAATTTTTAATAAATTTATCAATTTATATTTATGGTAAAATGTACATCTCGCTATAGTTTGTTTGACAGGTTATAGGTGACAACACCGCAACGTCATATTCAGAGGCGTAAATTATTTTCCGTAAAATAAATTTCATTTCTAAACAGAATAACATTGTTCGTAAAGTATTCTATCTGGCATCCGACAGCTGATAAAACGTACCGACGCTTAATAAAGCGGGAGAGTGCCGCAGAATGTGAAACATTATTCATTCTTTAATATAAGGCGAAGGCGAACAATATCGGAGGGCCGTCGGAAGGGTTACGCAGGATCCTACAAAAACCGTCCACTACTGATAATGACGGTACGGTGAAGGCTTTACAAAATATAACATTATTTATGCATACATGAATCCTAATAGAAATATCGTACATCTTTTTTTAGATTCATTTTAGTCCGTTACGGTCAACAATGGGGTTAATGTAAATAAAACTTGATGTCTCCGGTCTGACCGACGTATAATACACGTCATATGAGATTATTTACTGTTCTTTTTCTACTAAATTAATGATTATATATATATGTTAATATACATTCATAAGTATTTAATAATAAAATAGATTATGTAGTTTAAGTTAAAAGCAACGTGGTTGTTCCGTCGTTAAATAATACAATTTAATTTCCGAGCGCGAACACTATTCGAGCGATTGCATAGTTTTTATCCCTAACATCTGTCTCTGTGTCTCGTCGACCCACGCGTAATGTAAATGCCTTGAAAGCCTTGCTACGTGCGCGCCGTAATACTGTTTGCTAGTTGGGGCGTGAACTGTAAATAAAACAAAGTTTTCATGTTCATACATCACGTATTAAAGGATGTGAGGTCTTTGTGTCATCAAACTATGAAGCCAAATGGACCCCACTGTTAATATTGTCCTCTTTTATTTTTAGAGATAGTTGTCATATTTTCGTTTAATCATGAGCTTGCCTACAAATGGATTTTTTTGTTCTTGTGCACACGCAGCTATAAGTCAAGTATCGTTCTATCTAAGTTATTTTTATTGCATTGAACAGTTTCTTAGCGTCAGTGTGATCACATCACACTGAGCATCCGCCAACCATGATGTGTGCTCTGACACTGTTCCTCGTATGAATTGTTGGATGATTCTTACCTTACGACCCACAATTTTACACTACACAATTTATTTTTATTATCATTTATTTATAAAATCATTTCCAATACAATTTATCTTGTTCCTTTATATGCATAGTAATTTCTCATATTCTTTAAATTTCCAATTTTTTTTATTTTATTTTTATCGTTATTAATAGCTTCAATAGCTTAATAGCCGGACCACCTAAGTACAACGTTACTCAACCTCAGACCGTTCTGGCCTATACATAGAAAATTGGAGCTTTCTCTGCCTATTGTACTATGCTTCTGTAATATATAGCTTCTATTCTTCTCTCTATCTTGAGCTCAGCGTGCAGTACTTTTGGAGCTTATCCGCTACGTCACGGACCCTAAGGCTACCTCGAATAGTGTTAAAAAAATTATTTACTCATATGTATAAACTTTTCTTTCAAATTACTTAATCCATTATTGGATATCGTATATGCAATGCTTTTACTTCTTGCATGAAAAATTTATTTTTATAAATTAAAATTATAATTTTATATGCAATATTTTTGTAAAGAGACTCTTTTTCATATTCTTAAATCACAATGTATGTTAAACACCATATCCATGTCTCAAAATTGGAATCTATATTCTGCCCCCGCTGCCCTACTTTAAAACTGTGATATCTTCTAAAATGTCAATTATTTCATTTATTTTATTTATTTATATTTTATTGCAATAAAACAAATAGATATAAAATGTATATGCAAAGGCGGTCTTATTGCTTCAAGCAATCTCTTACAGACAACCTTTGGCAAATGCAGGACTAGTTGATACAGGAATAGGCGAATAAGGCACAGTGCAAATTAAAATAAAAAAAGAAAAGGATTAATAATAATAATATAAAAAGAACAAAACTTAATATTTTCTAAAATAAAACAAATCTATTTTACAATTTAAAATAAATATTATTAATGATAAAATATATTACATATGTACTATAAAATTATATAACTATGTAGAAAAAATACATACATACACTACAAAAAATATATATTTAACAAACATATACAAATATATATGTACACAATATGATTGATATTATAAGATATAAAAATATATATACATTAAAATAATAGGTATAGGATAATTTATAAGGAAAATAAGAATTTTTTAATACGATTTTTAAAAGAACACAACGTCTTGGAATGTCTGACTTCAGGAGGAAGCTCAATCCACAGATCACAGATTTCACAGTAAAGGAGTTGGAATAGAAATGCATATGAGAGGAAGGTAGTTTGAGGGGATTGTCACCATGGGACCAAAGCTCGAGACGTAGAAGGGAATCGTAACCAAGGAAAACGATTTTTCAGATAAGAGGGAGCAAGAGCTTTATAGAGGATGGAATATTGGAGTGATAGCATGCAGAATTTACGGCCCTGACAAATAGTAAGCCATCCAAGCTGATGATGGTGATCGGAAACGTGATCATATTTGCGTTAACCAAAAATAAATCTAATACATAGGTTTTGTGAACATTCTAATTTATTTAATTGATCCTCAGATAAGTCTGGATAACATGAGTCAGCGTAATCTAAAATCGGTAACAGTAGTGAATGAGCTAGAGTAGTTTTAGTTTTAATTGATAGGAAATATTTCATTCGTTTTAAGGATCCGATTGTAGCAAAAATATTTCGGCTAACCTCGGCTATCTGTGCTGACCAAGAGATTGAATTGTCAAGAATGACACCAAGATTCTTAATAGATGGACTAATACTCAAACTAACACAGTTAAAATTGATTGTTGAAAGACTATTAATATTAACTTTTTTCAGTTGCTTTGTGCTACCAATAAGAGACACTTGGGACTTGTCAGGGTTGACCATTAGGCCAAAAGACTTGCTCCAACTGCTACATGCTAACATTATGCAAGTCCTCGTTAAATTTACAAATAGCCTCACTTACATTGTTAAGCGGGGTGGCTCGGTAAGTTTGAAGGTCGTCAGCATAAAGATGGAAGGAATAAGAAAGAATTTGGGAAATCGAATTGATAAAGATGGAGAAAAGGAGAGGAGAAAGGACACCCCATTGAGGAACGCCGGCAGAAAGAGAGCATAAAGAAAATGACTTGTTATTAGCTTGCACGTATTGTTGTCGACATAAATATCTACTGAACCACTCTGTCGCATCAGGAGCGATATTTATAGAGCGTAAAATAGCAATTTAAAGATCAGTATCGACAGTATTAAAAGCATTACTAAAATCAAGCGATGCAACGACTGTGAGATTGTGCTTGTCCATATTTGATCTAATGTCGTCACACACTTTGTTTAAAGTAGTAACTGTGCTGTGGCCACTACGGAAACCAGACTGTAATTCAGATAAAATTTGGTTGCCTGACAGATACCGATTCAATTGCTGAAAAAAAATACGTTCCAAGACAATTATATTGATATGTTATAAACGGCAATCTTGACCATATAAAATACACAACGTATGTAACGTATTTGTTTAGACCAGGAACAATGCTGTATAGAATTAAAAAAATTCGTAAATAAAACTTATTTTTGAACATAAAAATGGTTTTTGCTTAAATGGTTACGGCATGATGAACCCCTACTGTGTTGCCTGCAGCGGTCCTAGCCATGTAAGCGGACGTTAACTCCGTTTGTATGGCTAACAGTGCGATCCATATTATTTTATTATTTCATACATTTATACATATGTTAATACTTACACAAGATACAAATATAGCCTAAATTTAATAATTATAACAAACATTTTACAACAACACCGTCTCCACCGAACCCACCTGTGCTTGTTGTGCTTGTGTACTGTACTTGTGCCACCTGATACTATTATGCACACTTTAGTCTTAGGTCAGTATCTTTTAATAATCAATTATTTTTCCATTTATTTTTATTTCATACTTAACAGAAAATAAGATTAATTAATTTTGAGGATTTTTGTTCTGACATAAAATAAAAAATACCTTCTTAAGTTATTTTTGTTTTCAATTCCAATTTAATTTCAAGCTATTTACTAATGTCAGTTAAATATTTTAAAAACGTTTTCTTCATAAAAGTAAAAAGATGAAACTTGTCACAAACAATATCTTTTCGTAGACCTCGTCGTAGCACCGTAGCCGAGAATATATTGCTGACAACAAGATGGGGACATATGTGGCAATTTTTTCGTAGCATACATAATATATAGCGACGTTCCTCGCCTCACCCCCACCCCTCGCGGTTGAGATCTACATAATACAGGTTTAATGTTTCACATGTCTTATAAAATTTTGATTATGTGGTTTAACAAATTATTATGCGCAAATAGCGCACAATTTGTATATACGAGTATGCTTGTATTTTTAATTAAATGATATATAACCCATCCTTGCTATTTATAGGGGGCTTATCAAGCTTCTTAAAAATAGTTTTTTTAAATATGTCATGGCTAAATGAAGGAAAGTCAATTTATCAAAGTGTTTCTTAAGATGGCTGGTGGCAGGCGGCGGAGGGTGGGCGGTGATAAATATCTATCTTGTGGGCGTCTACTTAAATAAACATCGACTCAAAGTGGCCGCGGCCTGCGCTTTTAATTCAAAATTGATAATTAGGCGAAAACTCGAGAGCCTCTTTAGCGCTGGCGTATAACGAAGGTTTTTGTTTCACTCAAATATTGCATATTTTATGCAGTTTAAGAAAAATATATATTCGTTTAAGTAATATATACGCATGTACCTAGTGTAATATGTGAAATAATTCATAAGCTACAGCTTACTAGTGAAACTGTGAAATTGTTGATGTCTTTTTACGAAACTCAGACATGTTTATAATTATTATGATGGTACTTAACTAACATTTGTTAAGATAGTTATAGGCATATTTTGCACTTCACGTATCTTACTCACATTGCCGGGTAGCCAAATAGAGCCTAGTATTAAGGACATACTAATCAGACTATAAAATATTATATATATTAAATGAAACCGCTGTGTAGGTATACAGGTGTACAGGTGCACACTATACTCTGTACAGTATAGACCGAAGCGGTCGTCGCCGCGATGCGGTTGCGCTGCCATCGATTGCTTTCTAACCACTACTGAAAGCTGAAACTGACTGAAATAACCAAACGTTATTTGATATGGATATACTCCAATTTCAAATGCTGGCAACGTTTTAATTACTTTTCAAATAATTCTGATAGGTAATTTTGGATTTTTTTAAGGTTTCTGTTATCTCTTGTAGTATTTTTTTATATTGATCTTTAGTATTTTAGATATTTTTTATTTGAAACTTCAATATGAAACTATGCAAGTTTTACTTCAAAAATTTAACCTTTTTTTAAGTTCACGCTGTATCCCGGCACGGCAAAGGGGACATAGTGTTGAGACACTCCGTTCCGCATTTCCACAAGTATATTCAACATATAAAATACTTAAGTCCTATAAGACAAGGTTTTATTTATTACTACTAAGGCTTTTCTCTTACTCTATTACTCTTCTATCTCTTACTCTTCAGGCTTTTCATATTAATTATATTTCAATAAACAAGATTACAATATAGATAATATCTAATAAATAACTGAATAAAAAATGTTATATTCATAAATAATCTGGAATTTTCTTCAAGACGAAAGCAATGAAGATTTGTCAGATTGAGGTCAGATATTTTCTTCGCTCAATATTACCTGCATCAAGTCCGCTTTGTACATTTTATTGAGTTTTTTTAATATTCAGATATAACAAAATCTTTCCAGTACAAAATGAAACTATAACTTTATTTCACAAAAACTAACAAAGTTGTGCTTTGAAAATTTAATATCGAATAATTGAGAAAAACCAAACTGATAGTTGTGGGCTTGCTCTTACTCTCTATTCAGTCCAACCGGACTGAATAGAGAGTAAAAAAAAAAGTTATCCAACGACAAACGACGTATCCGTACGACGAATCCACCATATCCAGACTATCGGAATATCTTTACGTTCATTACTTACGTTATCCATATCATATATCGTTCACAAATATATATGTGCCAAGTGCCAATGCTAGTCAGCGTGGACGAATATAGACGATTCATTATTTTTTTACGTCAGAACGTTTCAGTGAGTGATAACTGTGCAAGCTTAATGAGGCTTGGCTTTTAAGCCGTAGTGTTTATCTCGCACCTGACAAAACATTTGCCTTTTAAAGCACTACAGAATATTTCTGTAGTCTGTTTTATTTGTCTCTGGCATGTGATACTTCAGTACGCAATAAAAATGTCATCAACATAAAATGGAGACGTAAGCGACGCAAAGTGCGGTAATTTGTTACGCTTATCATCGGAATTTAAAACGCTGTAACGCGTACGAATGCTCCGATCGAACTACAATGATATTAAACGGATTCTTGTTCAATTTTGTATTAATATAACCTAGATCTGTTTTCTTATTTATAAAGAAATGCAAATTTTTATTAAGACAAATTAACAAATTTTATAAAATGTTACTTGACAGAGCTATACCAAAGACCATTTTCACTGGATTACTGCAATACTTTCACTCAAAGCACGAGATGTATGAATTTGTAAAAGTAGCAAAATGAAGAAATGTTGAAATTAATAAACTTGCGTAATGGAAATTGTAATTAAAAATAAAAACTTACACGCGACTGAGGTGGTACCACCACCGCCGCTAAACAAATAAACTGTAGCCATTTAGCAATCTGGTGCGATGTAGTACTACGAGTATTTCGCTCAGTACGTTCCTAAAAAAATTCATGCTGTAATACAATCCACCCGCAGGAGGACCAGGCTGTACATACATTTGGACGGCAGCAAGGAGCAAAGAGACATCTGCAATTTATCGAAATTAATTTTATTGCATGAATAAATTTAAGTATTCTTTGTTTTATGTAGTACTGCAGCTCAACAAGTAACGTGTTGAAAATTTAGTCTGCACGATATAATTGTTGGATTTTTCTTTTTTTAAAATGAAGGCTGGTTAAAATTAATTCATTGATATTACAACTGTTCTGCTAGAGATATGATCTTCATTTTTTTTTACTTAATGGCACCTTGTCTCACATCGTATATAAAAAAAAGTACATATTTCTTACACCCCTTATCCTTAAGTAACTCGAAACGACTACTAAAAAAATCTTGTCACACATTATATTTAAAAGTACTTAACTTCTCTGACTGCTAAAAACAAAAAAAGCTTGGCCCGTGGGCCTGATGTTCTTTCAACAGCCTTGAGTTAAAGGCTTTGGTTAAAGCGCAAAACAATTGCAGCGATAGTAGTAAGCACTTTCACAGTTATACTCCATGAACTATAGTTTTAGCTAAGACTTTTGAACGCTTTAAGAATATCATCTAGTGGAAAAAAGAAACATCTCAAAAGCGTTAGCCAATTCTAAATTTGGATTTAATTTTCAATTAAATAGTTTCACTGGCAGCTCTAGATCTCTCAGGGGCACTTGTAATAGCATCCCATGTAGCTTTAATTAGCTCGATGTTACATCATCATCACACGAACCACAATAAATCTTGAACGATGCATCACGAACAATTGTTGTGGGCCGCTCTCGTTGTCGCTGTCGTTGTCGCTCTCGTTGTCGCTGTCGTTGTCGCTCTCGTTGTCGCTGTCGTTGTCGCTGTCGCTGTCGATTCCATTATCTGCTACCGCTGGGTTCCTACGGATATTTATCATAGGATCAACATACATAGTACATGTATGTACTTTTACAGCTTTACTAACATCACATAAACACAACGTTACTTTTTAAATTAACAAAATTTGGTATATACTTTTAAGTAGACAATTTTTTTATTAATCTTAAAATACTTTTTTAGTTTTGTTATGTGTATATAAATTTAACAGGAATCTTATTTTCCAGCTAAGGATATCACGAATGCGAGAGTAACATAGTCATACATATTTAATTTATCGTAAAGTAGCATTAGATGCGCCACTATGGCCGCTGGTTATAGAAAGATAAGCCCCTTAAAAAGCGGTGAGTAAATCACGTGTAATCGCGTACAAAAATACAAAGCAGCAAAGTGGAGCGCGATACGAGTGAAGCTTAAAAGTTTCGTGTCGCAGTCAGCCGCCGCTACGCGCATACACCATTCTGTTACCAGCTTTGTATTACCACGTAGTCGTAATAATTTTTTTATAAAATTAATAAAATGTCATGTTACTTGAGATTTATATAAATAAATTATCGTCTTTGAAAGACAACTATTTACTTTTTGTATATCAGCAGTTGCTATTTCATATAAAATATTCTTGATTTTCTCTTTCTCCAGCTTGCATTCAATTCTAATACTACTTTGACTTGTAAAGCGCGATAAAGAGCCACAATTGGCCATACATAGAAGTACATAAGTTTCTTAATTATCTCTACATCTGCTCAGTGAAGTCTAATAATGCGGTGTTGGTTGAAATATTACCTTAATTAGCATTTTATTAGCAATTATTATTAGCATTTTTTACTTATAACTTTATTTATTTAATAATTTTGTCATGTTAGTGATTAATATAACAAAATTACTATACATATATTATTCATATAAAATTAATCTAGGAAATGAATGCGCACTGCTATTTTGCTTATTTCGTTTAAGCATAATATTATCCAACTAGTTGTAGGTCACTTTTCTCTAAATTCTTACGGCTAGTACTCCTTTAGCTTTATGCCTTTATTAAATATCTTAAGAAAATTCTGTTTAAAAAATAACTACAAAAACTATTATTTAGCGAGAGATTAGCTATTTAACGATTACTTTAACATCATCTAAATTAAAAACATTACCGTGTGCAATGCAAATAATTATTTTTTTTCTCCGCTCTTGTGTAATGACAAAGCGCAACGTTGAGTTTTGCCACTCAACCAGCTGTCTCGAAAATTGAGAATGGATTGTCTTAATACTAGGTCCCCTCTGCCTATCCTGCTTTAGGCGGGATATATCGTGAAGCTATTTATTTTAATTTAACTGTACTCTTCCCACTAAGATCTTGGTGAGTCACTTCGTTTATTCTACAGATAATGACTGAATTGATATTATGTGTAGTGATATTTTATTTCATTTGGTTCCCGTAAAAGGTGTCTTATTGTGATCATTTTATACTGTGTCAGTGTATAATGTAGACATAGCAAGCGACGAGTTCATATTCAGATTAAATCCTTACCAACTAACAAAAACCATTAAATCCTATTGAAAATCAAGGTGCTGTGAACAAAGAGCTCTCTTAAAATTCTCAAATGGAAAATTTTGAAAGCATTATCCTGGTATTGAATGAGAAACGCTTTAAGTAAATAATCCCCTTATTTTTTGGGATTCAAAGTTTTTCACAATAGCTTCTTTATTTACTTAGGACTAGCGGGACCTCACCTATGGGAGCACAAACAGAGGTTTGTTTTACAAAACCTTGTATGCTATTATATATATTAAAATAGAATCCCTACTTTTTGATGTACCTAAATGAAACATACATATATGTTACTTGTTGTATTATGATAATTCATATTAACGTTAATATTAGAGTCGATGTCAGCCATAGCAAAAATAAACGTAATAAAATTGTAATAAATATTTGTGATTTCAAATTAGTTATGTTATTTCAAGTGTATATGGTTATTTACACGTTACTAATACACAATTGATGTCTGCTTGTGGTTATGACTGCGTGGGCTAATCTTCGGAACAGATCAACCGAATTTGTTGTACTTTTTATCCCCGAATTACCGGAAGGTCAGCGTTCACGTGAGAAGATACATGTTCCTTCCAATCAGATATTACATTTTATATGCTACATAAAATATTGCAGTACATCAATTTTTCTTGGGCAAAGTGATTCGAAAGAAAAAAAGTGTACAAAACAAGCATACTATAATAAAGTACATCCGAGAACATCGATTAAGTGAACGAAGTTGCGTACGGTTTGCTAGTCTATACTAATAATATAAACGATCCAAAATTACTGGATCCATTTCCAAAAATCTTTCACCTTTAGTATTTTTCATTATCTGTGAATAGGCGAAATATTTACAAAAACGTTAGAAATCGATACTAAAACTCAACTAATTATCATTAACCTCTTCATACATGCTCTCCGGGGCGTCCTCATGCTTTTTACGTGACCTTCCTGTACCTGTGTTTTCGAACCGGTCAACCGAGGTCTCCTCTGACTTCTCTTACCATTCAATTTTGCTTCAAATATCTTTTTTGCCATTTTTTCATCACTCATTTTTTCGACGTGCCCAAACCACCTGAGCACGTTCTTCTTCATCCTTACTTCGACATCCTCGCTGGTACCTACTATTCTATGCATTTCTTCGTTGCAGATACGGTCAGCTAAGCTGTTAAGCTCCGCATATCCTCCTAAGAGATCGTATCTCCACAGCATTCATCTTTTTTCATTCTTCTGCTGCAATACCCACGTTTCACTGCCATATAACAGCGTCGGCACCAGAACCGCATTGTGTACACTGTACGCCCAACTGTGCAGCAACACTGACGTTCCGGCACGACGTTCTGTTACCGGCAGCAATACGCTTTTCCACATCCATTTCGTATCTTCCATCTCTTCATAACATACTTCTTAGGTATACTACTTCATTCACTTGTTCTTTTAAGTTTCCAGTCACAAAATTCTTGTATTTGGTTCTTTCTTCGTCTCTTTCAAATATCAGAACCTTTGTCTTACTTGAATTCAGGCTTAGACCATTATTTTTACACTCATCTTTCAGAATGGTGACAAATGCCTGCAACTCACATTCTGATGATGCTCAAATTAGCTAAAAGTCACCTACTTTTACTCCCATGTCAGTTTGTTTCACTCCTTGGAAACACCTATTTAAAAGTTCTTAATAAAAGTCGCCGAGAGCATATTATGTCTATCTCCTAAGAATAATTTATATTAACCATTTTTGATTTGCAAATTACAAAAAATAAAGGGATATTTATGAAATAGCTATATTAATACAGCACTATTCCTTATCTAAGTAAATTTGTTAGTTTTATATACGAGTAGCCGTTTATTAGAATATCAATAAAATTAATATTTTACAAAACATCACAGTTTTGAATCACGGGAGCGGAGTTGTCGTGGCGTGTCTATAATAGCTATAATTATGTGATTCTGTATTAACATTTTAAAACGAATGCAATTCAGTTTACTTAAGCGTCGAGGCCTCGGGCAGAGCAGTGCTAGTTTAATATATAACTTTTTTTACATGAGGAAACCCTTTTACGTTTAAGCCGCCCGAGTGGGGACTCAGACGGGACTCATGAACCAGAAGATGTATCGTTCACCGTCCATACTAGCCACGGTGCTTCTACTCAACCGCCACGGGTCGAAGCTACAAGGGCCAGGAGGATTCTTCCGTTAACCTCGGCGGCGGGAGCCTGCAAGGCACGTCGTAGAGCCAGGGGTACTGGAGTACCCCTGATGGCCTGCTTAGACTTGTACGCGGAAGTAAACTCTACTTGGGCCAGGAGTGTAGGCGGCCCCTCTATGCAGCTTACATAGAGGCAAAGACCACTCTGACGGCGCGAATGGCCGAGGCCAAGGTCAGCGCGAGGGCGGAGATGTCGGAGGGTCTCAACAAAGACCCATTTGGGAGGCCGTACAAGGCGGCGCGCAACAAGCTGCGCCCGTGCGGTCCCCCAATTGCTGAGACCCTCGAGCCGACGTTCCTGGATGGGGTGGTCCAGTCCCTGTTTCCGCGCAGGGACAACTTCACCCCTCCAGCGATGACCGTCCCGCGCTGTGCGGCTCCATCGGCCGAGGAGGTCCCCCCGGTGACGGAAGACGAGGTGGAGATGGCGGCTCTCCATCTCCAGGCGAAGAAGACGGCCCCAGGTCCGGACGACGTCCCCGCCAAGGTGGTGGCCATCGCCGCCTCCCAGATGGGAGAAAGGTTTCGGGACCTCTTCAGTGCGTGTCTTACGTGCGAGAGGTTCCCGAAACCGTGGAAGGAGGGCCAATTGTGCCTTCTTCGGAAGGAAGGGCGGCCGGCGGACTCCCCCTCGGCATACCGACCCATCGTTTTACTCGATGAGGTCGGTAAAATGTTTGAGAGGATCCTCGCCGCCCAGGTCAACAAGCACTTGTGCACAATTGGCCCGGACCTAGCGGACGCTCAGTTCGGTTTTCGAGCTGGGCGTTCGACGGTGGATGCCCTGTCCCGTCTCAAGGGACAGGTGAGGGAGGCGATGGCTGCGGGGGATGGACTGTTGGCTGTGTCGTTTGACATAGTCAACGCCTTCAACTCCATTCCCCACATCACCGTTCTGGAGGCGCTCCGCTTTCACGGAGTGCCTCAGTATCTGCGGAGGCTAATGGCGGACTATTTGGAGGGTCGCATAGTCCGCCTAGCCACCAAGTCGGGCGAGCTCCGCAGATACAGCGTCGAGTCCGGTGTCCCACAGGGTTCGGTTCTAGGACCGCTCCTGTGGAACATCAGATTTGACTGGCTCTTGCGGGGCAATCTCCCCCGTGGCACGTCTGTCATCTGCTATGCAGATGACACACTCCTGACTGCCCGGGGGAGAAATTTCGGAGTGGCGGCCAGCTTGGCCTCGGCGGGAGGTTCACTTGTGGTGAATCGAATCTCCCGCCTAGGGCTAAGAGTGGCGCTGCACAAGACCGAGGCCGTATTCTTCCACGGACCTCGGCAGCGCCAACCGCCGGACGCCCATTTCCACGTGGAGGGTGCCCGCATCGAGGTGAAGGCCCAGATGAAGTATCTGGGCCTAGTGCTCGACAGCAAGTGGCGCTTCAGCGCAAACTTCAGTGTCCTGTCGACGCGCTTGCTGAAGACAGCGGGTGCCCTCTCGTGGCTCCTCCCTAACATTGGGAGCCCCGGTGATCAATGCCGGCGCCTGTACGCCGGCATACTGAAGAGCATGGCCCTCTACGAACTCATTCTTGGGAGCTCGAGGCTTGGGTTCTCGCCAGAGCGTACGAGTGGATGGCGGGTCAGAGGGCGCTGAACCAGCGCCCGGACCCTGGTGAGCGTGAGGAAATTCGCCGGGAGATGAGGGACGCCGCCACTCAGCATTGGGCGGAGGACCTCGTCTCCGCGCCGTTTGGGCGACGGCTGCTGGATGCCATCGGGCCCGTCCTGGGGGACTGGCTCGATCGGCGACATGGCTCCCTCTCCCTACGTCTTGTGCAGGTGCTGTCCGGGCATGGGTGCTTCGGATCGTACCTGCACCGGATCGGGAGGGAGGAGTCGCCAGCGTGCCACCACTGCGGGGCCGCAGTGGATACGGCGGAGCACACCCTGGTGGTGTGCCCCTCGTGGGCCGAACCCCGCCGTGCCCTGGTGGCAGCCGTCGGGGAGGACCTCACGCTCCCCAGCGTGATCGCCGCCATGCTCAGGAGGGAGGAGGCATGGGCGGCGGTAGCCTCCTTCTGTGAGGACGTCATGTCACAGAAGGAGGCGGCGGAGCGCATGCGGGAGGACGACCCTCTCGCAGCGCCGCTCCGCAGACGAAGAAGGGGTGGAAGGCGGCGGGCTCAACGTCCGTCCTCGTCCGCCCCAGGGGGTGATCAGCGGGCGACTGGCGCGGGGGCGCCACCGCCCGCACCTCAAGGATCCCCCCACTCGTCGGACCACAATGGCCGTGCACTCCGGCCATTGTAAAGACCCCTTCCCACGTGGGAGGGGTGTGAAGGGCCTGCCGTAGGGCGGGCAGTCACCGGCGAGGGCCTGGACGCTATGGACTCCCAGGCCCTCTCCACTTAGGTGAGGTCGGAGTGTCGCTGGGTATTTTTAGTGGGTATACCGGGAACGTCTTTACCGGGGAGTCCCACATACCCCTCTCCCGCTCCCCGGCGGGGAGGGTATGCGTAATGTAATTTTTTCCCAGCGTCAAAAAAAAAAAAAAAGGAGTGTAGGCGGCCAACTTTATCTACTAAATACCCTAAAACAACAAATCCCTATGTCACCATGTCAGGATTTGATGATGGAATTCAGAGGTATTTATTAAAATATCTTATAAATTACATATATTTGCTTGTTGTAGTCACCATAATGTTATTAATGACCTGATTATGACAAAATTATAATTAGGAGTTATGAGAAAAATCTTTAAATATTATATAACGTATAGAAGTTTATTTGTGACATAATGAATTATTCACTTACGGCAGGTACAATTGCTCTGATCCAAATTCTTGCTTGCCCATATTAACATATGTATATAGGGTATAGATTAATATCTCTCTCATCATAACATCTAGTACGAGTATTAAGCTAACACACAAATAATATATTGTTATTGATAGGATACTATTTAGTATCTAAACATGTTCTATTTTCGTATATAAATCTGATTCTGTGCATACAAATACTGAGAATGTAAAATGTATATATTATACATAGCTGACAGTATGCACTGTGCATGCAGTGTATCCTGTCGTACACTAGTTAGTATGTATGTATGTATATATATGCATGCACTCAGCATTCTAGGTAAATTAAGCTTTGTTTATTTTAGTTTAGTAGGACAAATGTTACGAGAGATTATGTTAAGGGATTATGTTAGTAAAGAGATAAAATTTACTTTTTAGCATAATTCCCTGATTCATAAAAATTACAGATTTATAATAATAATGAAATATAAAGATCATTTTTTCTTATGTATACCATAATAAAAAAATTATACATATATAAGATTAAATCAGAAGCGCTAATTAGCTGACATAAAATAATTTACAAAAGAATTTAGCAAGAAGTCCTATTAACTCAGTGTTATTCAGGAAAACGCCGAGAAGCCTCATGAACAGATTAAGCGAAATTCACTCTCATAAAGAGTACGCAAACTTTAAAAGTTATTTAACGTAAAATCCATTCAGATATTTGCACCTTTGAATTATTAACTTAGACGGTACACTAAGTAATAATTTTGTAATCTATTATCTTCATCACGGCGTAGCGGTGAGCTACGATAGTGCTACGTAGATAGCTTTTTAGCTCTTATTTAAAAGCAGAATTTTAAATTTCTTTGTATAACGTAGTGAGGATAGAGCAGTCGTGTAATTAGTTTTTGTTAAAAATGCGTTTTGATTTAAGGATTTTTAATGTTCTTTCTAACGTATTATTTCGTCCGTTAACGCTTAGATTTTTATGTAAAAGATTGAAAACTTGGAAACAACATATATTTGCTATTATTTTTTCTATTCGGAATAGACATGACCTATTACATATAGATTAGATCGTTGGAGTAACACAGCACCGATACCGATTTTGCTCGCAACCTCTATTACTAGTGTGTCCGCATTTTGATCATAGAGAGCCATGTCTGTCATCGAATGTTCATGTGCATTTTCACAAATAAACGTACTATCTTTTTTTAACAATTGTGGTATATTACTAATAATATAAAAGTTTTTTATAAATCGCCTAAAGAAAATAGTTATACCCAAAAACTAACTTGCTCTAGCTACTTTAATGTATTTTCATTGACGTTGTAAATTTATATTTAAGTGAAGTTTAACTTTAACATTATTTTACCATTTCTATTTACAAAATAGTATTTTTTAATATTACTTGACAAAGGCAAAGAATTGGCAAAGAGAAATATTACTTGACCTTAGTGATTTCGAAAAAGCTTTTGATACGTTTGGATGGACATGTATTTGGGACCGATTATAAGAAATTGGTGTCCCTGCGAATATAATTAACCTAATTAAGGCCATCTACAAAAAATATACATCCCAGTATACGCAGGAGTTCGAGAGGGATGTCTTCTCTTTCTTGACGCTCTCGATGGAATAATGCATAATTCACCAATCAACAAAGAACGCGATACAGTATGGGGATTTTCCAATGTCCTGGAGGATTTGGATTATACCGATGACTTATGCTAGCTGAGTCACATACTTGTGCTAGCCAAGCTGGGAAACCTTTCGTGTGAGGCGATGAATACGAGGCTTAGAATGAACACCCGAAGACACAAGAAACGAGACATGGTGCTGCTAGCTCAATGCCGTTGCTCATTGTCACAGAGGCTGTGAAGCAAATTCACACATTTACCTACGTTGAAAGTATCGTGTCGGAAACTCTATCATAAAACAAAAAAATAAAAATAATATGTAAGTCCATAGGATTTCTTCCGCTACTATTACAATGATTTAATAATACACATTCTTCTAACGTTTTAAGCATATCTGCCCAATATGTAAGCGAAGCTGCCCATAATTTTCTTGGTAAGGAAACAGCATAAGCATTTTCTGTACTGTTTGTTTCCTTAAAAATAAATAAATAAAGCAAAATTAGTAATTTTGATTATCTGACAAGCCGAAAATGAAAGAACATTAATTTAACTTATTCAACCACATTGCCATAATTGGAGTTTTTGGAGAAGAGTTTGTTTAAATCTGATTATGAATTAATATTACTATCACTAATAATAAGATCTGTACCTTGTTCTGGATGACACTGGATGATCTGGAAACAATAATACTAATGAAATTAATTTATTATTGAAAAGAGTTATAAAAGATCTATCTCAATGACTATCTAAACATTATTATAAAAACTTTTTTGTCTAAACTTAATAAAACTTTTTTAAATCAAATAGCTTATTTAATTTACTACTATTTATATCTTACTGTCCATATTGTGAACTTTACTTATTTTTATTGTGTATCAACGATAAAACCAGTTCGAATGTATGATCGGTGGATATGAGACGTGTACTAGGTGGTTACGTTAATTAGTTTCTTTAACAGAACTGGTTTAACAAGTGTACAACGTCTTATCGCTGTTCTTTGTGCATTGATTGAGGAATCATAATGAACTTAATGGATAATGGCTAATGAGTCTATTTCCAATGATGATGACTCCACACATGTTGAATGCGATGAAGAAAACATAACATTTTTAAAAAAATATATTTTAGCGGAGCAAACAAATTTAACGGATTGTAGAAATATGGATATATTAGAGAAAAGGAAAAGATACAGAGAGGAGTCAGATGAAAACTGTGACGATTGGCATCAAGTTTCAAAACGTCCAGGAAAAAAGTAAGATCACAACAAAATTTAGAAAGTGAATTAATACAAATATGTGTAGGAAGTAGTCAAGTGTCACCTAAACAATTTGCATTGGCAAAAATGTTACGGGAAAATAGAATTATAGATTTTATCAAAATAAAATATATAAATAATTATAAAATATATATATAACTTTCAATAAAGAATCAAGTACAGAAATGTTTTTAGCCTGTACAACTTTTGCAAATTTACGTTGGCGATGTCAAAAACTTTTGAGTTAGGAGTATCATATGGAGTTATAAAAAATATGGACTTAAATTTATCTGATGAAGAATTGATGGATTACCTCCGAAGCGGTATGGAAATTATTTCAATTAAACGTCTAAATAGACGAAATGATAGACATTGGATCGAAAGTGAATCTGTCAAATTGATGTTCAAAGGTTCAAGTTTGCCTGCGTATGTGTATATCCTAGGATTAAAAATCAAAGTTGATCCTTATATATTTCCGGTATCACAATGTTCTAAACGCTGGAGATTCGGTCACACAGTAAAATTTTGCTCATCTAATAAAATTATTTATTCTAAATGCTCCGGACAACACTCAAATTGTAAAACAGTTATTTTTAAATGTGTTAATTGCTCTGGAAATCATATGGCTTTAAATAAAATATATCCAATTTACAAAAAAAAAAAAGAATTAGAGATATAATGTCTGAATATAATTGTTCATATCAAAAAGCCCTAACTATATATGCTCCACCTTCTCCAATTCATATTACGGAGACATATAACGATATTGTAGATATACCACAGAGACACATATATGCTTCTACAGTACTACTCATCTTTAATTACAGAGGAGCAACAAGCAAGCAAAACTAATAATCACCAATTACAAATGAATAATCCAACTACAAATAAAACATCAATGAAGAAGAAAAAGAAGAAAAAACAACAATGTCAAGAAGAGGAAAATATTATTTTAGAGACAAATGCAATTAGAGAGAATGACGTTGATAATGAGAGCAACATTGACAATTCTGAAGGTAGTGATAAGATAAATTTTAATAGTAGTTTAAGAGATAAAATTGAATTAGTTATATTTAAAAAAAACATTAAGCTTAAATACGAAGAAAAAAGAAATAGTACAAATAATAATTGAATACAATTGAATAGTTAAACTGTTGTAGTAGTAGATTTTTGTTGTCCTCTGTAGGACACAAGTGTCCTACTCAGGGATGGTCTGCGTAAAAGCATTTCCCAGCGAAAAAAAAAAATGTAGATTTTTGTTCGGACTTTTTGAAAGTAAAGTATTTTTTTAATAATTTAAGCAACAATGGATAATAAAATTAGGAAAAATGTTAGATTGAATTTCTTGCAATGGAATTGTCGAAGTTTGGTACCAAAATTAAAAATGTTTAATTCACTTTTAATTCAAGAAAAGATTCTCATAGCTTGTATTTGCGAGACATGGCTTAATTTAAACGATGATTTAAACATTAAAGATTATAACAATTTTAGGAAAGACAGAATCAATTCATACGGGGGAGTAGCAATTTTAATTCATAAATCTATCAACATCCTTTCTATAGAAGGATGTTCAAAGCTTAAATAATGATATTGAGATTGTTGATGTTCAAATATTGACTGTGATCAAATTTGTCATATTTATTCACTATATTGTCCAAGTGATGTCCGTACTACTCAAAATGATTGGGATCATTTATTGTCTGCTTGTAGAGCTAAATCTTTTATATTAGGTGATTTTAATGCACATCATATCGATTGGTCGTACAAAACAGACACACGTGGTACACAATTGTATAGTGCTATAGTAGACAGTAATTTTATAATTTTAAATGATGGAAAAGCAACACGTTTACAGATAGTGCAAAATATGCTGCATAAATCCAGTCCAGAATTGTCGTTGGGTTCTTCCAATATACCCTTTAATTTTGAATGGAGTGTAACCAATGAAACGCTTGGCAGTGATGATCTTGTTATTAAATTATTTACTTCAATTTATTATAACACAAATTTTATCCAGAAACGAAATTTTAAATTATTAATTCCAATCAGGAATGGTTATAGAACATATCTTAAAACTTTATTTACAAGATTTGATTTTTCTACCAATATTCAATAAGATTATGATAACTTTGTAATTTTAATTAATGAAGCAGCTAACAAGTTCATTCCTTTCTTTAAATACTGCTCAATACCAAATAACAAATTTACACCAAAATGTTATTGGACGCCAGGATTGGGTAAAGCAGTAGCTATTCGTCGCATAGCCGTTAGAAATTTTCGCCGCAATCCAATTCCTAGAAATTACGAAATTTTAAAGGAAAAAATTCAGCATTTTCAAAAAGTTCTTTGGAGGGCTCAGGTAGAATCTTGGCATAAATTTTGTACTGATATAGAGGAATCAACTTCAGCTTCAGATATATGGAGACAAATGAGATAGATTAAAGGCTATAAAAGGCAAAAAGGTAATATTGATGATGTTATGGCTACGAATTTATTAAGAAATTTATGTGCAGATCTTGTATGCCGGAAAGTTCCAACATTTAACTCTCCTAGCCGGCAGCTAGAGTCTAGAATTACAATAAACGAATTAAAATCTCCAGGCCTTGATAATATTTCGAACTCTACGATTAATTTTTTATCATCAAATGGTCAAATATTTTAATAGATATATTGAACAGGTTACTTTCAAATAGTTTTATTCCTAAACAGTGGCAGTATATATCTGTTTTACCAATTCCTAAGCCTAGTCGTGATATAATAAATGTTAGCTCTCTACGCCCGACATCATTTATATCCTGTTTATGTAAAATTTTTCATTCTATACTTAATAAAAGAATAGAATGGCTTATAGAAAAGAATAACTTTCTGCTACCAAGCACAGTGGGATTTAGGAAAATGAGATCTTTGGATTCCCTTAGTGTACTAGTCTCAAGCACACAATTAAATTTTACAAAAAATCTTGCCACGATAGCCTGCTTTATAGACCTTGAGAATGATATTAATTGATGAGAATTAATACTGGTCATGGTTTTACATATATTAGATAAACCATGACCAGTATTAATTATTTATAATATGCTGATGATTTTGTTTTATATACATCATGTTGTAATATAAACGAAGGTACAGTTATTCTTCAGACGGCTGTTAATATTTTTATAATAATGTCAGTGACATAGGTATGAACATTTCAACTTCTAAAACCAAAATAACTGTTTTTAAAGAAGGCGTTAATAGATATCCTGTTAAAATATATATAAATAAAAAAGTACTGGAAGTAGTAGAAAGTAGGAAGTGAGAGGGACAAAATGAATCAATGAATTACAAGCAAGAGTTTTTAATTTCCTTAACATTTTTAAAGTACTAGCTGGTCCTGGAGGGAGGGATGGAGGGGAGGGTATTATTTAGTGCTAAATAAGAATAATTAAGTTAAGGGAAATAAAAGAATGTAAACCGAACAGAGCGGCAGGTCGTTATAACGACAAAGCTCTTAAATAAAGAGAAAAAAAAACAATAAAACGACAACGATAATAATAGATTTGAAGCTTACACACATAGTAAGAATAAGACACTATGACTGCTAATAATTAAGTTTTTGTATTTTCCATTTAAGAATATGTGTTCACGAGATGATAAGTAAGTAAATAACGAAGGAAAATTGATTTTCATATTATAATTCATTTAATCAAGAGCTTACATACAACAAATACATACATAAGGTAGATACATGAACAAACAGAAATATATTTTATATTTGAATCTGAAATATATTTTTTTTAAAAATCTATCATACTATTAGTTGAAGTAGTTGGATCACACATAGTAATGTGATTATTATAAAAAAAGTTTTTAATGGGAATATTAGTATTAATGTGAAAACAGTGATAGCTTTGTACTATGATCTCCAGTTCACTTTATTTAATAAAACTGCATACATTATGTAATCATAATTCAATGTATGAACATAAATTTCATTATGAAATCATTGGATGTTGCAACCACAAAAACAGAAAATAATTTACGATGAAAGTAAAGTTTTTAGTAAAAAGTTAACTACGACACTTCATTGTTAAATTTTCTAACTTCCATGAAATATTCAACAGAAGAAAGCAATAAAGTGTCCGTTCACAACCTGTCCCGCCCGCCCTACACCACCCGCCTTACGCTGCCCGCCCCCCCCGCGACTCTCGAGCTTAGATATTGACTTATTGCACAATATTACGTCATCTCTTTTTACCATTTTCTATTGTGAGTCCAAGAAAATGTGTATAAAATATCAAAATTTACTTTATTTTCCACATTCACTTTCAGAGAAATTGATGGACCAACGTACCTACGGTTTTGTTTTTCTTCAGCTTCATGTTATATCTTGTATGGCAACTCTGGCAGTTACTGGGACAGCCTAGTGTCAAGACATACCCTGCTCCACTTTCCGCCTGGATTCAAGAGATTATGTACTGAGTGGTGGAATTCAACGCCGCACCTTGTTCTATCAGAGAAGGAAAATGAAAATGATTTATTTTCCCGAGTGAGAGTTGAACCCACGACCATCGCTTTTATAGTTAGAGCCAGACGCTGTCCCGCTGCGCTGTCAATGGAAAGGATCTACAAGGCTCATAAGTAAATTTTTACCTTCCTTGAAGCTGTGGCAATACAGTGTCGAACTGTAAACATGACGATATTCTTATTTTTTTTAACCTTACATTTTTAATAAATTATAAAATAAATGCACGTGTGTTTAGATTGCAATGTTGCGGTGCAATAAAAGTGTCTTCAGAGTTAAAAACTATATTCCACGTGAATTGCGTACCAGCCACGTCGTTATAGCCCTCACTGTGCATTGCATCGTGTTTTTAATAGGATACAAAATGAAAAGGTATAATTTTTTTAAATGAAATCCAACATAACTGTCTATAGGTAAGCAATTATGTTCAGAATTTGTATAATGCTCGTAGTCATAAATCAACTGGATTTCTTTTAAAAATTCTGAATAAATTATTAATTTATGCTTTAATTATAAGCATATTATATTTTTCTTTTAAACATATGGCTTATGTATTTTCGACATATTCGCATAAGAAAGAAACCTCTTGAAAACTATTATTCTGATATAAAATATAGTAAAAAAACAGGTCTATTTTTCAAGTTACGCGATCATTTGTCATCTGATCTTAAGCTGCTAAAACGCACTTACCGTATAATATTTACAACTTCTGACAATATTGAATATAATATATTATAAATCTATACAATGTGTTTACCATCTCTAGGAAATGAAAACTTTTAGAGGCTGTCTTTAATACAATTGATAGACAATTCTATTAATCCAATTGACGTGCATTTCACAATATCTGTAAGCGGAAAGGAGAATATGATGATGGAAAGATTATGAATGATTATAAGGTATTAATTTCGGGAGTAAACGATAAAATCAAAAAAATGTAATGCACTTGTATTATTGAACATCGTGGCGACTAACGCTACTCACTTATTAATCTCTCACTTTATTAATTCAAACCTAAGATATGCTGCGTTGATGATATTTGTAGTGCAAAATCGGAAAAAATGCATTTTACGGAGACCATCAAGAAGTAAGACAAATAAGCATCTTATAAATAAATAGGCCTGTAAGACTCATCAGTAAATCTGATTTTACCCAACCCAACCTAGCAGAAATCCTCTCCACTTGTTGTCGAGACGCCGCATGACGGTTTCCTGCGCATGATATGACAACACGACATGGCGGTGATACCACCACTATAACCCTTTTGCAGTAGTACCTTTTGGTAAAGTAAGGTGGAGATACACAAACTGCCTTCTCTGCGGCCTTCTTCAGAGCTACAGCTGATTTGCAGAGGGATTTATAGACTTGTCTCTTTCACTATCCTGAATATTCCCCTTATACTTGGTAGGGAGAAACCTTACCCACTACAGGCGTTAAGGCATAGTGTTGTGAGGTATCCGGCTACAGCGTGATATACTAAATTAACGGAAAGATCGTGCACGTGACACTCCGGTTACAGCCTCTAACACACTATATGATACAAATATTTGCCAAGTAAATCCTACTTCCACTACACCTGGATCATCCTGTATGTCAGGACACCGAAGCATCTTTACGAACGCTCAAAAAAAGAGTCAAAAAAAGAGTCTCACTCATTAGTCTACTATGTGTGCCTCAAACATTTGAATCTTATTGAGCGCTATTCAAAATACATATATATATATATATATATATATATATATATATATATATATATATATATATATATATATATATATATATATATATATATATATATATACTTAAGGATATTTAACCTTTAAGTAATATATCTGTGTGTTGGTGTTGGTGACACGTAGCACCATATTCAAACATACACGATATTGTATTATTTGGCTGAACAACCTTTTAAAAACCTTAAGTGGCACTAGAAAGACGTGAAAGTGTATCCACTTCAAGTCACTTCTGACTTTAGAGAAATAAATTTATTTTTAGCCACGAATTTCCTCTGTCTCGTGTAAAAGCTCTTAGACACGTCATCCCTTGAAAACCCGCGACACATCGTGCGAGTTATTTCTTAGAGATAAGAGTCCCGTCGCGCATCGCACGGCCAGTCTCCTCTTGCATTTGACGTCATACCTCTATTGCTCTTTTTACTGCACAATTTTGGCAAATTGTTATTGCTACATTTTAGTGCCATTTTCAAAGTTCCAAAATCTTTATTTCAGAGAATTTGTTCCAAAGAGTGTGAAATAGTGTGTTTTACAATTCCATATTGTTAATAGTCGAAATATCCATAAAATGTGATCAGAGTGCTCTTGTTTAGTAAAAAAGGTAAATATTAGACTTTTATGGTATAAAATGACCAAGGTAAATTAAGTTATTTCTAAAAAGTTACATCTTTATGGTTCATATTCTAACGTACAACGTAATCTTAATTATTCAAACAAAATATCTATACAAAGCCTGTTAGGGTCTAGTTTCTTCTAGTATTTGTTTATTACAGAAGAGATATGCATATTGAACAATTGCACGCTACGTACTGACGTGGCGTAGCAAAGGCGCTACGCGAGGTAAGGGCGGACATTTATTTACGACACTTATGTCTGTTTTACAATTCGTCGTAAAACCTCACTCTGTCTCCATTTACAAATAATATTGAAGTGACATTTTTATGGTCAATAAATTAATGAGTTGTTTCTTTTTATATCTATCTGTAATAGAAGTTTGAAACAAAGTGTCCGTTTAGAAGCTCATTAGTTATATTAAAAATATGAACTTTGATGAATTAAAAATAATAAAATCAATATGCTCTAATAATAATTACATTTATTTATCGGCTTATTACAATAACACATTTGCTCTAAGTAATAATTGTTATAAAATATAGTAATAATTATAACTCAGCGGCACTACGAGATTGCGTGCTTTTCACTCAAGCTGACAGCGTTATTACGCGCTATTACGACGCCCGCGACTCGCCTGTGCGAATGCTTAATTCCCCGAGTGTCGACCTTTTTGTGTGTAATACATGCCACGTCCGTCTTAGTTCTTAAGTCATGATATTATATAAATTATTATTTTGCGTCTTCAACACAATTTTATTTACTACATTCCCATTCTCGCCATTTTATTTTTACTAAAACAAACAAAGTCACTATGATGCTTAGAATGTAGTCTTTGATTTTTCGATAATCGTATTTCTAATAACCTGTTAATTATTAATCAATTTATATAGGAAAAGTTTTATTCAATAAATTGATATTTATTAAATAAAACTTCTCATATATAAACGGTTAAGCATCGCTCAACTTAGTAATATACATTTATTTTGTTTCATTTAGTATTAGAATGTTACAATTGCAGTGCAAACATATCGTTCAAGTGCCCTCCAGCTCTCCAGTTTGATCGCCGTCAGCTTTATTTGTAGACAAGTGCTAATCGTCTGTTATTGGCTGTAATTT
Source organism: Dione juno (assembly GCA_037127375.1). Taxonomy (NCBI): domain Eukaryota; kingdom Metazoa; phylum Arthropoda; class Insecta; order Lepidoptera; family Nymphalidae; genus Dione; species Dione juno. The sequence continues at coordinate 6,317,594 of JAXRJS010000043.1, forward strand.
TCTAAGCAGTGCATTGAACTACTGTGCTCCGACGCGAGCGAGCGGCAATTTGCTTGTTTACACTTACATTAACAGGCATTTACTTATAGACAATACATTTTACGTAAGATTAAACGAACATAAAATACTATTTTTCTACATCATAGTGCCTTAACTACCTTCTAAATAATGCTGTCTTGATACACTTGTGCCGATAATTTGATATGTTTCTTCACAAAAATATGACTGAGTCAACAAATCACTTCTTCTTAGCTAACACCCCACCAAACTATCACTGAAGTCGAATAATGCCCCTAGTTATACTCTGTTGAATAATTGGAAATAATTCCTTAGAGCTTTCAACATATATACGGTTATTTTGTTTGTAAAAATAATGCTCATCTGTACACAATTTTGTTCTGTGACGTCCCTTAGCATATCGCTTAGTTGTTTTTATTTTACCACTTATTTTTAAGTTACGAGTTAAGAAATATCCAATGCGTCTTTTGTAGGCTGCAAGTTTTTTTTTTTATTTTTTATTTTTTTATTTTTTTTTTTTTTTTTTTTTTTTTTTTTTCGCTGGGAAATACTAAAACCCAGCGGAAACCCTCTCCACCTATATGAGATGCTGCAGGATCGCTTGCGCATGCCACTACAGCACCTCGGTGGAAGGCCCACCTAACGTGGGCCACAGTAGACTGCAAGTCCTAAGTAAATCATTTCAAATATTTAAAATACACGACATGGTTCTAGGTGCTATCATCAATTTCCAAGAAATTCAAAATTCAAATTTCAATAATTTTATTCAAAGTATACATGATTCATTTTTTGAACGTCAAAAACATTTCCACCGGTTCACTAAAGTTAATGCCCCAGACCTGAGAAGAACCGGCGCAAATATATAAAAATCTGAAAATATCGAGAATCGGGAGAGAGAATTGAGCGAACAGCTCGTTTCTACAGGACAAAAATTGTATTGATCGCGGCTGCATTACCCCAAAGTATAATGCCATAAGACATAATATTATGAAAGTGGCTAAAGTAAACAAGGCGAGCCGTTTCTACGTCAGTTAACGATCTAATTGTCTTAACTACAAAAGCTGCTGAGCTCAGTCTTTTCGCCAATCCATCAATATGAGGCCCCCACTGTAATTTCGAGTCTATGGTGATACCGAGAAATAGCGTAGTATCAACAGGATCGGCGGTCTCACCATTCAATAGTACATTGGCTTTAACAATTTTCGTGTTAGGTGTTCGAAAAATTATACATTTCGTTTTATAGTAGTTGTGTCTTTTCATTTTAAAAATTAATGAAGTATCATCAGCATACAATACTATCTAATGGCTTTTTCCAACTAAATATGGTGAGTCATTTATATATATTAAAAAGAGGTAAGGACCAAGAATAGACCCCTGTGGGACTCCCATACTGCCTAATGACCCTGGAGATTTCTTACCATTCACATCAACCCTCGGAAACCCTATTAGCTAAATAAGAGGTCAAAATATCGAGTGCACGTCCTCTTATGCCGTAATGGTGTAGCTTCATGACCAATGTGATGTGATGTGTGATGCGAGGTGAGGAGCAATAAGTAAGTGAGGAACAAGTCTATTATATAGCTCATTAGTTTAACAGGGATACCCCATAGATCTGTGGTTTTCTTAATAATATTATTTTAGCAATGTCTCTTGAGCTGACTGATTTAAATTTAAAATCTATTTTACACTTTTGTATGCTCTTCTTAAGTAATGATTCAGCAATGGTTGCAGAAGATATAAGAGTTTTAGTTGTGGAAACTGGAATATCAGCAAATAATTTTTCAAAAATACGCATAACTTCTTCATCACAGCTAGTAAGTCCACTGTCAATTTTTAATCTAAATTCGTTGTTGCAATTCTCAGCCTTTCCAGTTTCGCAATTTATTGTGTTCCATGTCATTTTAATTTTATCTACCGAATTTTTTATTTTACTTTTAATATGTATACACGTATGTAAAATCAAGACTAATTTGACCTACTTTTCGTATATATTTAAGTATATGGTGGCATGGAGAACTGTTGTATTTATCATAATTAAATACTTGGTACATCACTCACGCGAACATACACGCTTCCGGCGTTAACGCAATACTTTTACTCACACACACACACACACACACACACACACACACACACACACACACACACACACACACACACACACACACACACACACACACACACACACAGGCACACGCACACGCACCCGCACACACACACACGAGCAATTATTGCTAAGAGTAAATAGTCTACTATTTATTGTTGCCGTGATTGGGTTGTAATTAGTGAATTCATTATCTTCCTTTACTTTTGTTAGCGAATCCGTAAGAAACGTAATATTTTTTCTCATCTAACATAGGGTCTAGTAGTAATATGCAAATATAAATAATTAATATAAATTTACGCATACACGCAATTGTACCAGGCTCTTATAATTCGGTGAACTCGAGAGTTGTTCTCTCTCCTGTCGCGGTAATAATGCGATTTGAATCCGAGCTCTAAGCTACTCGCTCATGTGGCTGATTGGATTGCCCCGACGTATGGCCCATTTTCACGTTCAACTAAGTAGATTGGATATTATGAAGTCAAAACTCCTGAATTAACTTAAAAATAAATTGCCAACGTTATTAACGCTCAGTGAGCGTTAAGACGAGAGAATGTTGTTATTACTAATGTGTACTTGTTATTTAATTACTATTGTTAACATAATATATTACTTTGTGTCATTGTATGAATTACATATTATTATTAGGAAGATAATGAAATAATGTCAGTTCAACAAATTTCAACATGTTTAAATTTACTTCCTCGTAACGATCTATTCAAACGTAACTGAATGACAAGATTTATTCAATATTATTTTCAAAGGCACAAAATAATGAGTCGTTTTTCCCCTTAATCGTGCTTTACTGGAGCGTCACCTTCACAGTGATAGCTTTCAGCGCGGTATTTAATGACGCGTGTCGCGCTCTCACCGCCACGACGCGACGCGCAACCGCGCGTGTGACGCGACATGTTAATCACGAGATCCACTTCGAAACTGTAACATTCCACAATCAATCTAAACGTCTCATGCGTCTTCATTTGCTTTGACAGCAATTAACTGAAGTTAAGCCACATTTTCCTTGAACTATGAGAAAATTTCTGATTTCTTGCAAATAAATATAGCTGTGATGTATAATTCTCACTATATTCCAAACATTTACAGGCCACGTTATTTCAAGAGGATACGGTTTAGAAATAGGAGCAGTATTCCATTATGTAGTCTTCTTTACTTATTTATAACTAACCTCTACTTTTTACTAGTGTTTGTTAACATCTTATTACATATTTTATATTAATATTGAAATTACGAAACTGAAAATGATTTATGAAAAGTACGAGTAAGTACGACGATTAATATTTAAACTATCTCATTTCTAATAAGAATACACTATTCATCAATACATACTTGATTATTTTACTCGTGAATTTTAAAGCTGCAAATACATAATAAATTTATTTATATGGAGAAATATTATAAAAAACGCAAATAAAATGATTACAAAATAAAGTACTTCTCGTTATTGCACAAATGGCTTTCACTAAATCCTTGTTGGGTTTTCGTTTTTCTCGTTGTAAAATATAGTCCATAATAATAATCATCTGAGCCAAAAAGCCACGACGACGAGTCCCGAATATAAAGTAGTTAAGGTCCCGAGTCCGATCTTCATGTGCGTGCGTTGTGGTCTCGGGACGGGGGAGCAGCGCGTCGCTTCCCGAGACGGCGTTGCTACGTGCGTTGCTACGTGCTCGAGTAACGAGGTAACGACGTTATGTACACAATTTTATTAGTTGAAACTTGTAACAGTTGTATCATGTTGTATTGGACTGTAGTAAATACTAACACATTGTTATCGTTATTTCGATAAAGTTAAAGTCAAATAGTTTTATTCAAGATAAGATTCAAGATTCATTTCTACGACGTCAAATATTTTACTAAATTCAAATTATAGCCTGAGAAGAACAGACGTAAGAATCTCAGTCGGACTTTTTTTAAATTGATAGTTTACGATTACTCATTATTGACAATGATTCCTTTAAATAGACTAGAGAGGGCATTACATCCTCAGAGTATGTAATTTATGCTATAATTAATAAGGTAATAAGAACAACCTCTCACACATAAATGTCATTTCACAATTCTTCTAAATTGTGATCTGAAACATTCTGGGAATACATATGAGTATATAATATACCCCAAGGACTTCTTGATTTGAATAAGATTTACACTAGTTGTTATAGAAATGAAATGAAATGTATAGTTTTAATTACTACAGGCAAACTTTTATTTTTTGGTTAAATCTGTATAATTAAACAGTAGGTCATAAGGCCCCCTGTAACATCCTAAACTATACACTAATCCTAAACTATAGACTAATTAAACTTTAAACTACCAAATTAAAGTAATACAGAATGTGGTTTTTCACCACAGCCTAAATTAGTGTAAGAACTCTGATATTGAGTACCAGTTAGACTACTTGGTAGTATATTTAACCTAGTATGGACTGTATATACTATATACTACAATTCAGTTTATTGAAAAAAAAATTACATATAATATAATTTGATTATTATTAATTAATTGATAACTAAACTGAGAATATGAAATAAAATAAAATAAAATAAAATATTATAACTTACTTAATATATAAATATATCCCAAGAATGGCTCCAAGCTCGAAGGTCCTGCGGGTGCAGTAAAGACCCCTGAAATAATGAAAACTCTGACTAGGAAAAAGGATAACTTCAAGCTCATTGCCTGGACTGGAACAGTCGGGCAATATTAAAACTATAATTAAACAAATAGTAATAGGGAATTAAGGGAAAATGTATGAAATTATTTCAATTTTTAATTTGAATGAAGACAAGACCCTACTAAAAAAGACCATAAGTCAACTTAGGGCCAGGTGGAAAAGAGGATTTGATAAAGAACTAGCGGAGAATATATAATAAAGGGTCAAAGAGAGATGATAAAAGACACTCAAGAGGAAATGAAAACGATAAGGAAACAAATTGAGTAAATGATCGAAGAAAATAAAAACAGTTAAAAGGAGAAAGGGATAGTTACATAAGCAGAGTAGGGAGGAGAAGGAAACAGTAACCCTACACCGACTAGAGGCCTACCCGAGTTACCGATCCACTCTATTGTCGTATCGTCAGTGGACATCACGGACACCAGCGAGGACATTATAAATAAGGTCCGCGCTGCTGTCAGCGCCGAGACGACTGGTGGACTGTAGGGTGAACCGGGTGAGAAAGGTAAAGGACCAGAAGGTCGTCATAGGGGGTACAAACAAGGAAGAGTTGGAGAGAGTAAGCGAAGGAATAAAGGACAACCGAGCCTTACTTACTTTAGGGCCTTACTGTAAAGCCGGAGATGAACAAAGAAGAAGATTATAGAGAATTACAACACGGACGAGAACATATAGTAGTATACGCAACGACATCTTTGAATTGTATAATAGGACCTTCAATCTGTAATATACAACAACTGATTTTGTAATATTATTAAATAAGCTTTAAACAGACAAACACACGATGGTAAAAATATTAATTATGAAATATGGTCATATATATATATATATATATATATATATATATATATATATATATATATATATATATATATATATATATATATATATATATATATATATATATATATATATATATATATATATATATATGTATATCTTCTTCTTCTTGGCATTAGTCCCGGCTTTTGCCAGGGTCTGCCTTCCGACTGAGCCTACTCCACTTTGCACGGTCTTTAACATCCTCAGTGGATAATTTATTGGCTCTCATGTCTTGTGTCACGACATCCAGCCATCGCTTCCTTGGGCGTCCGGGTGGTCTAACTCCAGGGACAGACATGTCAAGGCACTTCCTTCCGACATAGTTCTCAGATCGGCGCATAACATGGCCATACCATCTCAGGCGACGCTCTTGGAGCTTATCCACTACGTCACGGACCCCAAGACTACCTCGAATGAATGTGTTGCGTATGCGGTCGGACCGCGTCACGCCACACATCCATCTCAGCATCTTCATCTCCGTGACGTGAAGCTCCTGAGTGTACCGAGATAATGTTGGCCAACATTCGCTGCCGTATATAAGAACAGGTCGGATAATGCTCTTGTATATCAGTCCCTTGAGCTTGGGCGGTATTCTGCTATCGCAGACCACACCAGTGACCTCCCGCCATTTGGCCCAGGCAGCGTTTATACGGGCATGGATGTCGTGGTCGATGACGATATATATATATATATATATATATATATATATATATATATATATATATATATATATATATATATATATATATTCAATAACAACGATGAGACAAAATGAAAACGAACAAAATGAAAGTGGGAAATTAACCTATACAACAATGTACTGTATATTGTATAGTATACATTTCTGGATTACTACTAGGATACTATATCTCTACACTTAAACTAATGTTTCAAAAGCGAAAACGACTTATTCCATCAACTAATAAGTAATTAAGACATTTTATCAGAGTGTCTCTTCAAGTGAATGTTATTAAGGATGAAAACTTTCCTTTGCGTAAAGCTGTCAGCCGTCAGCCGTCAGGCGTCAGGGCCAGGACTCAAATGCTATTTGTTAGATTGAAGCTGCCGTCGCCTCTCATCGCGGCGGCTGTCAGCGGCCCGCGGCCCTTTGTTGTCGAACCTACCTACCGTAGGCATCAGATACGTTTACTATAAATATCTACTTAATATAAGAATCGTAACATTTGTTCTCATTATACAATAGTCGTAAAGAAATTTTAAAACGTAATGAAGGTAATTTACACGACAATACGCCGCTGCACCGCTCCCTGAAGGCCCCTCAGTGATTTATTACATCCTAAGCCGTCCATTAAAACTCGTTTACGCTAAATCAGAATATCCAGCAATTCGGATTTGGGAGGAACGCTTACGGCAGTAATTTGTTTTATATGCGCATGCTTTTATTCTTATACTTACCGCTCGGTAAAAGTCCAAAAGTTAAATTGCTACTGACAAACGAAATAAATATATTTTACTTATATCAACAGCTTTCCTATATCTTCATTCTATTCCTTTAATCTAGATTTCGGTTTCTCGTCCTTTTATGGTGTCTATTAAATATTTAATTATCATATAAGTTGTATTAGTTATTACATTTTCTTAATTTTTTTTAACGTATTTACAAATAAAATAAATCAGCTTGTTTAAAATGATATTAATTCATTCTTAATGCAGGGTTGACTGAGAGGCACAGTGTTTTGATTCGGATGGCTGGCCGCTGGTGAGTTTAACTAGTTAAATGCTTTAGATTTGCAAACAAACTGCTGCCGTTATACTTCTTAAATAAGAACTATTTCAATATGCGTGAGATTAATTTCCTTTCTGAATAGTATGTTATTATTTAAAAATATCAATAGATTACAAGTAGAGTTACTCTAACTAACTAAGGTTACAAGGAGGTTATTTTCTGCACAAATACTTTAGTTGTTTACTTATTTATTTCATTAAATTTGCTAACATTCCTGTTTTTAGGGTTCCGTATCTCAAAAGAAAAATATGGATCCATGGGTTATAGAGTCAATTTTCTTCTGACCGTTTTTCTCAAAAGCGTGTGTAAGTAACAAGAAAATATATAATACATAAAGAAAAAAATCCGAAAATTTAAAATACGTAGGTGTATCGCAAAACAACACTATTACAAACGTATATTTGATGTTAATTTGAAAGAAAATGCAAACTTGCAAACTTTTATAAATTGTACTTCCCGTTGATGTACAATCTTGAAATTGGTACGGAACATTCGGTTCGCGAGACTTATTCGCACTTGACAGTTATTTTTTTTACTTAATTATGATGCAATGTAATGTAATGCATCTTTATGAGTGGATGTGATGCTCCATAGAATCTGACATTGTAAGGAAAATAAGCTAATAAATAGCCTTTATTTACATTTAAATATTGATTTATTTATATTTTTAACCAATTACTTAGCCAATTATAAATGGATTTTAATGATTTTTTCTTTGCATAGTAGTAACAGGTCATAGTTTAGAGGTAATAAAAAAATATATATAAATTTTATGACAATTGGACCAGTTCTTAAAAAATATCAATAAAATAAAACATTGAGTTATTTTTGTGTATATTTTATATAGTAAAAATGATAAATAACTACTAATTGTACTTATAAGCTATTATAATTAATTTAATAAAATACCCAAATTGTTACCAACTAAACTAGTATATTGATAATAATTTGTTTAGTTATGAATTCTTGTTTTACAATGAATATCTAGTTTTATTATAAAGTTGCAAAAACCTTGTCATATAAAGATGGCACATTTATTCCACACAGGTGCTCGCGCCGCCGACACAGTCGCCGGGAGCGGCTTCAACACACGTCCTCACTCTCGTCGAATGTCTGTTAATTGCAGACTTCATGCATGTTTTACAAGCTTAAAATATTTATTGTTTTAAAGCTTTACGTTTTTATAAAATAATATTTAAATATGAATTAAGGGAAAGATCTGCTTAGAGTTCCTTTTCTTAACAAATGACACCACAGGAGAGCCTCACAAGATTAATATCTATAATCACTTGGAGAATATTTCGATCAGTTGACTCCGAGAAGGTATTTCCGGCGCGGCTTATCCCTGTCACAGAATGTAATAACCGTCGCACTTGTCACGTCACGTCGGTCGGTGACGTCGACGACCGTGTATTAGATAACTTCGAGAGACATAACCTACGATTACGATCTAATTTAGTTTCGAAAACAATCTATTTTTATTACATACATATGACATTTAAATGTTATCTCTTCTTTTACAGGAGATTGAAGAAACTTCAAATTTAGGTTTTAAAGAAGGACCAATCTTTTAGGGACCAAATTAAATTTAAATATGATGTAATTAAATAATACAAGTTTTAGTCACATGCTTATGATGACACAGGTTAATGTTTACAAGCTGCCTGATTTCGCGCATGTTCTCGTGGGTGATCATCAGGAACAGGTCGGGCGGAATATGAAATACTTAGGGCTGACACTGGACAGTCGCTGGGGCTTCGAAGAACATTTTACGGGTCTAATTCCTTGGACAGACAAGGTCTACCTTGTTCTGCACAGACTACTGCCTAATCTTGGTGGACCGAGCAAGGAAGTTAGTTTACTTTATGCTGGGTTTATTCGATCGACAATCCTATACGGTGCACCTACCTGGTCTCACAGACTATCAATTCATCGATATAGAACTAAGATAGAGATAGCCTTCAGCGCAGAGTATTAATCAGAATAGTTCGTGGCTACTGCACAATATCTTTTAGGCTGCGACATTATTTGCTTGCTACCCGCCTTTAGATATTCTGGTTTCTATGAACGCAAGAGTATACCGTCGGATCCGAGATTCAATTGGGTGTTCGCCTTCAAGCATGATCAATATCAGACGGGAAGAACGCACTATCGCATTCGCAACGTCGCGCACGCTACTTTGCCAAGAGCGTTATACTTGCAAACGTATCGTTCGTTTGGATGAGACGAATACGTCGAGTTACGTATCATCTTGCCAATACTGTGGCAAAGAGTCTGATACGGCTCAGCACACCTTTCAATTCTGCTCTTCCTGGGACGCAGAAAGGCAAGCCTTAGTACAGGAAGTCGAGCGTAATCTTTTCCTTCCCGCAGTCATAAAGACAATGTCGGGCAAGGAATCAGCGTGGACAGCCGTAGTCACCTTCTGTGAGACAGTCACGTATAAGAAAAAGGCCGCAGAACGTGATTAGGAGAGAGAGAATCCTTCTCTCCAGAGGCAACGTCGCAACGTGGCTTGCTCGCTAATCATCCTGATGTTAGATTAGCTTAAATTAGTAAGCTCCATGGAGGAGCATGTCATGTGGGAAGGGCTACGGATGCGGTTCAATCGATTTCCCGGGCACTTCCGTTGTGTTGAGGACGGCAATCCCAGAGGTTTTAGTGGATTAAAATCCCACATAACCCAGTTCTTTCAAACGTACTGGGTATCTTAAAAACTTTTTACTTTACTAATGCGTTAACAAAAAAATGTTATTGTTTACAGTAAGCCTTGAGAGGAGGGTTCGCAAAAACTGGCGACATGACAAATGGGGTTTTTTAGTAGTTAATGAGACAGCTGGCATCCTCTGGGAGCTAACCCCATATACATAGACGATCCGGACATTCGGATACCACGACGGAATATATAAGTTTTTTTTGACCGGCGCTCGTCAACATTAGCCCGAGAAATACCTAACTGATACTTCTTTATAATATTACTTTTTTTTACTCTAAACGCGAGACGTGTTTTTATTAATTACTCGAATTAGTCCAAATACTTTTAGATTTACAAGTCTAAGAATATTTTTATATTTCACATGATATACTTCATGTAGCTATGGTTGTAGCTACAATATTCAATAACGTTACGTAACAACACAAATATAAAGCTCACATATAATTCAGTTAAAAATGAACGCTGTGGTCAATTTTAAGCTATTATGAAGAGATTATCATCGCAACTGAAAATGTAGTTGCCATTGCCAAAGGCTTTACAGTTATTTAAAATGCCGTTCAAAGTCCACGAGGAACGTCAACATTGACTCACTCAACCCGCACTTTCAAAGCATTTACCCGGCACTTAACGTTTCTAAAACTACTATAGTGGTAGCTGCAGGTAACTGCTTCGATTCCCGCTCTCTTATTCTCATTCATTATACGGGCACTACTTCGTTATACCTTCCTATACATGTCAATTATGTTTAATAATATTAAAGTGTTAATTGCATACCTAATAAAGTGTTTGGGGCTGTAGCATTATTTATAATGAGTGATATTATAGAAAAAGGACCACCTAAATGAGCAATACTTAACTAAGCATAAGATAACGCATGGTGCATACAGGTGCATACAAGTGCATACAAGTGCATGCAGGTGCACCGATGCACTTTGGAACATCGATTTCTATTTTAATAGAAAAGTGGGTCGCACTGTTGACCGAGTTTCGTTTGAGTCCGCCGCCAGGTCGCTCTGGACCCGCGGTTTATGGAGATATATGACAACCAGTGGCGGTGTATGAGCGTGTATGACAGTGTGTGGTAGAGAGTGGTAGAGTGTGACATATATGGGTATTTGAGACAAGCGTACTCGCCAATGATCAGTTATCAGTCTTGGAACGTACTATACCTATCTTATTGTTAGAGTATGTATAAATTTCTTACGGGTATTTATGTAGTTAAGCGTAATTTAAACTAAATAAATCTACCTTTTTAAGTAAGTATTTAATAATACATTTCGCTTATATTACAACGGTTTGGACGAATTCAATTAGCAAGGCTCAGGTACGGAGGGTGTGGAGAGCAGAGAGCGGACCTCATCTGCCGGATCGCGGAAATTAAATTACGCGTTATTGCATTATCATGAAAAGCTCAGGCTGGTTCTCGTGGAAATATATACCGGCTCGCCGCGAGGCGTTATACCGACAGTTTGCACAGAAATGCTTTAAATTATACATTTCCGTAATTTATACTTATTGAATGCAGAAATTAAATAAATGTGAGTAAATTTTATCTAAAAGTAAAGCAGCAAATACTAATAATGATAAATAAGATAATTTAGATAGTGGTTATAGTTATATGGGTGTCTCACTACATGAATTATTTGTAACAAAATTTTGAGTGTAAGAACAAAGAAACAAGATTCATTTTCAAAGTATTTAATTTTTCATCTATTGATATACGGAGAACGGAGTGCGTTTGCTTTTTTTCTTTTCTATATATTTGTTTTAAATTGAATCGCGAATATCACATCATAATGAACAAGAAAAGAAAAGAAAAGCTAAGCGTAAGTATCGTCACGTCACGTCAAGTCACGCCACGTCTCGTCACGTCACGTCACGTCACGTCACGTCACGTCACGTCACGTCACGTCACGTCACGTCACGTCACGTCACGTCGTCACACACTGTGTGTACACACACGTACACTCGTCGACCACTCGCTATCTTTTACACTGTACATTGCATTAGTTCGTGATATGCAAATTTTAATGCAAATGCTAAGCGTCTAGTCGTTACTGTATACATACAGTAATATTCTTAGTTTCTGTTTATGGTAAGTGAGAAATGTTGCAGTATTTAGAACTGTAAAATGTTAAATTAAAAGCAAACACGTTATTAATGAACGATATTATATAGAGAATTTTTATTAATAATATACTAGTCTTGGTAAGAGGACTACGATATGTTTTAAATAATATCTGTTTACAATTTCTTGCTTTACAATACTTTTTACAATATTTTTCTTGCACATTAATTAGAGTTCTTACCTTTTGCCTTTGTTACCGACGAAATAATGTCACTAATAAAGTTTTTTCTTCGAGATTCATAATTTTTACATTTACTTTAATTTTATATTTACGTATATTTTATACTATATAGAATGCATTGCGTGAGCTTACAGTAGGGACAAGTATTTATGTTTTTAATTAAAACTAGCAAGCACCAGTGGTCAGGCTGCAGCTCACCGCGCCTCACCGTGCCTCACCGCCCCGCGCCATAGCGTGGGCGGGGGCGCAAAGTGCACATGGACCTCAAAGACAACGATAGCATGATATGTTATACACTAACGAAATGTGAATATGATAAAAAAGATATCAATATAATATAAATACGATATATATGTGATACAGCTGCAATAGACAGTTGTAAGCGATGCGTACTATACATGAATGAATGGAATATATACGTAAGCGTCGATGACATTGAAGAAAGGTCACGTAAGCATAAAGCCCCTCTGGAGGACACACGTCCTCAGAGACGACGATAGTAAATGAGGCGTGCGATGACACTTGATTAACTCATATACTAAGAGCTGCACTGGTTGCATAAAGAAAAAATATTTTTTTAATAGATTACTGCGTTTTTTAACTAGGTGTACATACTAGAGTAAATTGTTTCTGGAAGCTAATTTTAATTCTTCGTTCGCTTTGGCTAGTAGGCTTTAATAACTATTACGTTTACAAAAAATTGTCGTTTTTGCTGAATTCGTCTATTGTTATTTACGCGTTAAAAAGCTTTGTTAAAACAAGCTTTTTTGGTTTCGTAATTTATTACAAAAATCCATTGTTTGCCGCATTCGTCAGCTGCGACGTTTTTCGCGTTGATTTATGAATTATTCTCAGTCCATATTTTTCATAAAAATTTGCTTTAAATATATTGTCTTCTCCACACTTTTTAAGCTATAAATAAGTCTCCAAGTTAAATATACGCAATAAAATAAAGTAATTATAATTCCTGTTACATTTGTTTCGTATCTTCCATACACTTATCAAAAGCCAAGTTAAATATACAAATCTTATATTTAGATATTCTTTTGCACATAATATAAAATAAAGTCGCTTTCCAACAATGTGCACGTGTTATTTGTAAATAGTACAGATCTACGTCCGTCTGTGAAAGCTCTCACTCACAGAGGGACAGAGTGCTGACGATTTTGTTGATGCAAGCTATGACTGGTATCGAAATCTAGACTAGACTGTGTTCAATTGTATAATTGTATTATGTCGGAAGTAATATAAATTGAAAATAATACGATCTTCTACTATTTATTATTTGATAGTCAAGGTACCTGACGGTGACACACAATACGGTGACATACATACATGTCACTATACCTCCAGAGTAAGAAACCAATGGTTTAGCAATAAGAACACGCCCATTCCGTTCTTACTTAACGTTGATTTACATTAAATTAAGTAATATATTTGCGAAATATCCTGTAGTCTAAACTGAACGTATACGTCAACATGTACTGCTGCAACTGCTGCAACATGCCTCGGTGGTTTACCATATTCGATAATGCTGTAATTGTAAGGTAAGATGTAATAGAACGAAATACTTTAGTAAAATTTTATTCTGCGTATATTAACTGGTAAAGTCAAAACTTTTAATAATAGTGTATATATTAAATAGTGTAACAGGTAAATCTCTCTTTAACTAGGTATATTGCAAACCTGACTCTCTCAAGTCTCATCATATAGGACACATAATCAGATCAAAGTCCTGAAACTTAACTCAATTTCTAACGGAATTTACATAAGCAGCTAAGTAGAAAATGCACAAGTACAAGGTACAGGGAGCCGTATAATTATCATTATTACAGTATAACTGTAAAATATTTTAAATAATTCAATCGTAATAAAGTCGTAGAAACTTATAGTACTCAAATTATTATATTGAATTTTATTCAAAAAGCCAACAATAATACACACAATTCAATAAAATGTAATACAATTTTTTACTAATAAAAGAAGAAAGTTAAATTGACGGCGACCACTTCTTTTCTATGTTAACAGAAAATTCACTACGAAAATTTCAAAAACCACTTTACGCAAGATATTGACATATATTTAAAAATTTTGGTAGAGTTCTTTACGTGTAAAAAAATTAAAATAATATTTATATGAAATTGCCTTAAATATTAAATTAAAATATTGTAATTACCACTTAGCTATTACGATTAATACCTTTTTTCATGAATAATAAATAATTATTAGGAATGCGAGTTGATATTTTGAATTGTATGAAGAGTTACGTAATGTGACAGTTGTTCGATTCGCTTACACAGAGACTATACATTTGCCAAATCCCTCACAACGACCGTATCACGTAACAATGTTGCAAGCATTCTTCAATTGTATCCATAAAATTTGTAATTCTTCAAGGTTAAGACTTATGTTCTATGTAAATACTATAATATTTAGAGTACAGCGGGACTCTTCGATTGATAAGTATTGTCATAATTGAAAACTGGAAAAGACACATATAATATGTATACATAACATATATTTTTTTATGTACATTAGCTGTTGCAATCTCATATATACAAAAAAAAACATTAATATGAAATGATTTATTATATTCATATTACATACATTTATCATATAAGGACAAACACGTGCGATTGAAAAAATTCAAAAGGTATTCGTTATTAGATAAAACAACGCGTCAATAAAACATTTTTAACATTTACTTTAAATTGTGGAATTTTTTTATACATACACTTGTTATACACACCTTGTCAATCTTTTGAAAGTGAAAACTAGGAGTTACCAGTTATTTTTATTTATCGTATAATAGTTTTTAATATTTTTACGGACAAGCAAAATATTATTATAGATGTACTGTGCTGCAACAGCAAGATTACCCGTTTTGTTAATGATTTATCGCAGAGAATCCCGAGCTCTCATCCTATAAATAGCACTGTTTGGATTGTGAATATTGACTTAATATCAGCAGCGTTGCCCCAAAGCAATATCCCATAGGACAGGATGCTATGAAAATAACTAAACTCAACGAATCGAGTCTCATCTGTGTCTCACTTTTCCAACAGCGTAAGCAGCGGAGCTCAGTTTACTCGCAAGTGAAGACAGATGTGGCCCCACTGAAATTTTGAATCTATGGTTAAACCTAGATAAACTGTATAAGCAATGAATTGTTAGTCATTATTGAGTCTTAGATTAACCTTTTGTCTCTTCACGTTAGACATTGTGAATTCAATACATTTTATTTTATTCACGTTCAACAATAAGTTATTCGCAGTAAACCAGTAGAAAATTTGCGATAGTGTGCTATTGAGTTTGTCATAATTATCTTTATTAATATAATATAAAAGGAAAGGTCATTATTATATAACAATAACAAAAAGGCAACTAAAACAATCCCTGTGGCACACCTATCCATATAAAGCAACCGGCTGACTTCTTATTATTAACACTAACATGCTGAATTCAAATACTGAGATACGAGGCAATGAGATTACGAACCTTACCACGAATACAATATATGACAAAATCAACTCGGATAATAATTAGCATTTACTTGAAAGAAGAATAAATGTTTAACAGCGAGGATAAAGATTTTTTATATCTACAGAAAAGACTGGATACTTATTTTTTTTTATTATAATTAATATTTATAATTACTTTTACTTTTAGTATCATATATAATTGTTGATGTAGTAATTGCTATTTTGTGTAACGTTAAAGAAATTAGAACCTACCGTTTTTGACTGAAAGCTTCGATTTGTGTTTTCCCTAGACTATTGTAGAGCAAAAGAAGTATCCTAAAAGAAACAAAAAAAAAATGATGAATGATGAATGAATGATGATATATGTTAAATGCAGGAAGAGGCTATCATGTTGCAGCGGAACAGCGTATAATTGTATGGGCGAAGTTATATCATTTACTCGCTCTGGTAACAAGACAAAGAGCAGCGTTGAGTTCCGTTGAGATGAAATAGGTTACCTACCCCTAAGTGTTACTCGCACTTTGCTGATATTTATGAAAATAATTATTTGTGCATTGTTCTTGCATAATTAGATAAGCAGAATTTACAATCACACTAGGAAGTCCAGCGAAAGTGACAGTTCCCAGAAACGATGTCGTGTAATAGGTGGTAGTACTGGTAACGCCCGGTACTGGTACTTAGTGTACAAATATATATATATATATATATATATATATATATATATATATATATATATATATATATATATATATATATATATAATAATTTTGCTTTTAAAATGTAACATTTTGCATGTAAGGCTAGAAACGAATTAAGTGTTAACTGTATGTATTCCTGTGTACTTTGTCCACTATTTGGATATTTAATTTAAAAAAACATGATTATCCTTGAAGCGGAAAATCATGAATCTCTCCCAACGCTGATTAACGCTGCTCAGACGAGATATTAAGGTAAGATTACTTTTTCCCCTCTATTTACAATTAACCGCTGAAATATAATAAGCAATTAGTATATTGAAAGAAAAAACAAAATATTTACTCTAGCTTATAATTGTCGTTTTATTTGAGGATGTCTAACGCTACTTTGAAAACACTTAGCTGTCAAGGAATTTCAATTCCTGTGAAAAACTTTAAAGCATCACATAGGAATAACAGTGGGGTATGAATGCATGAATATGTATAGATAAGTGACGAGGGCAACAGTTTATATGCTAATCTCTGTATCGCGCCGCGCCCCCTCCTCCCCTACCACCCTCCCCCTCCCAGGGACTCCACCCGAGTATACCGTTGCCGCGCGCCGTCGACGCGTGGTGGGATACAACCATGCACTAACATTATGCAGTTGACTAGAAAGACTAGAATGAATTGCATTTTAAAGAATCTTCAAAAAGTTTTCCTGTTTTTTATTTATACTCATTTAATATAATGTTAAAATAATGTCAACAATAATATGAACTGCACCGCTTATCTCATTTAAATTATGTAAACTGAAAAGGCTTTTTCGGTGCGAGCAACGGAAAATTGTGAAATCTTTAAAATAAAATTTAAGGAAAAAAAAATTAATTATTTAATTAAAATATTCTAAGACTAGAGCTGGGCTAGCTGCCTTACTGTTCTGTACTACTGTGTACTACTTTACGAAATTAAAAGCACAATTTTTCGCTATACATTTTTTGAAAAACTTTCAAGCTGTTTTTCTGACTTTGTGTAACAAAGAAGTACATATCTTCTTCGAGAAAGACCATAAAAGAAAATCCTTTGAGAATAGTTCACAAAAGAAACAACATAAATATTGTACAAATTGTTTTACCAACAAACTCTTATATCCAAAACAAATTAAACAAACAGTTCATTGCAAAGTTCTTGTATGCCCGAAGTCAAAATTCCCTTAAACATATATTATTTATTACTTACACGTAAAAGTTATCTAGCGTGCTAGCTAGAACATCAATGTCAACAATAGTTGCGTAGATGCCGTCTAGATGTACTAGTATATGTACATTTGCTGTTGCAAGTATGTTTGTAGCTCGTCGTTTGTCGGCGACGAACTGAGAGTTGACAGTTGTGGAGATCGTTCGTCTATTTGTCGACGTCCGTCCGTCCGCAAGTTGCGGAGTTAGCGGCGCACAGTTGTGCAGTTAAGAACTTTGATCGTGGCATCCGGTGGCAGACATGTTTTATTACAACGTATTGTATATATTGTTATTATAAATTGTATCAGTAAATAAAATCTAAATTATAATTTCAATGTAAAAAAATATGTATTAAAATTTATTTAAAAATGATATCATTGGGGACCGGCAAGGTACAGCGGCAGGCACAGACAGACTATAGACGCGGTGAATGAGGGTTTTTGATTCTCACTCGAGAAGACTGAATTATTTTGAAAAACGCTGCGTTGAGTTCCGCCTCTCAAGCCTCTCCCTACGCTGCTATACGCGCTATACGGGATACGGCGAGAAGTTAGAACAAATGATATCTTTGTGTAATAAGTTATATAAGCTATAAACAAATAGCACCTACTTAAAGTTTAATTAAAATTTAAATGATTCCTAAAAAAAATATTATAAGAAATTATTTCTTTTATCAAGATATAATAATATTCAATCAAGTGAGATGTACTCGTATAACAGCGAACAAGAACAGAATCTCGAGTTTGGTAAAAGGTCTCGGCTTATTTAGAACTACCATCAATTACTTTCTAGAACGTTCTTCAAAGGTGCTAGTAGCTAGTCACTTGATATTCAGTTACTGCACCGGTTATTATAAATGTAAGTTATTTTGAATTGACGATATAAAAGTTAGTTGTGATCGAGCAATAAATATCTATTATACAAGTATATTAATATATACTTGGATATACTAAAGTTACATAGAGAGAAGGGCTCGCATCTCCAAGGGTCCTTCATCATCCAGCGAGCTTAATGTTATGATTCAGAGAGCTGACTATCACAATATTAAAGTAAAAGTTATTCTCAAAATCTTATTTTACTACAAAAGATTTTTTGGCAATATAAAGATAAACTCTTATGCACTCTTATACACTTCGTATAAAAATGCAGTAACTGTAACGATGAAAAGGCCGACACAGTGCTCAGTACTCAGTAGGCGCGAATCTCTTGAGTTTAAATATTTTGAATCTTATTCAGATTTATAATATTTAAAGTCAAGAGAAAAGCTTTTAAATTAAAGTTGTTGTAGCTTAATATTTTGAATTTTTCGGTAAATTTGAAATTGAAGCATCATTTATACGAACGTTACGTAGATATTTCTTTCATTAGCTGGTCTTTAGCTCCAGCTCTCAGAACACAAAACACACTTCCTCAAAAAAGGCAAAATAGCAGCATACAACTAGCTTACTACTACTAACTGTTAGTCGAACTATAGTCGTCCAGGTGAATCTGGAAAACCTGATGTAGAACCACAGTAGAACAGCTAAACTGTAACAAAAGAGCAAATGGCTCTTTAGTAAATATTTTTAAATGTGGTGAATATTATTCGTAAACATATGAAAATTCAAGATCTTACTCAATACCTTAGCAAAAGTTACTCGTAATGATCATTTTTAGTTGTCATTTGAAAAATTTTAGATGTAGATAAAATCTTAAAGAAGAACGATAATAGTCTAGGTAAAATATATTAAATAAGAAAATGTTGTTAAATAAAGAATTGATTTATATTGTCTTTGCGTCTAATATATAAGCCAAAAAGGAATTTAAGGCGATTAAAAATATTGATGAAATATTAATCAATACATGTTTTTTAAGATTAGCCCCATTGTTGCGCAGTGCGGCAGCGCCTGACCGTCGTGTGTGAACAAGCACACGATGGTTGTGGGTTCTAGCCCCACCTGCAGAAAGGATAATCCCTAATTTAAATTATTGTCTTCGCTCTGGTAGAGAAACCACGGCGCTGGATGAAAACATATCACATCTGGTAAACCTGCTGTAGACTCAAACTACATAATAATATTTATGGAAATTTCGACTTAGACAAAAATATCAGATAGATATATAAGTCAAAGTCAAATTAACAAAATTAAAAAAAAACGAAGTTCGAACCAGATTTGTCTCAAGATTTGATTACAATAAATCAGTAAATGTAAACCGGACTAGGATCATGAAGTCGACGCTAACGTCAAGCAAGTAGCGGGCGTCTGCTAGTTGTAAATAACATTTGATAACAAAAACCATAATATATTCTTTAAATAATGGTAAAAAGGATTTTTTGTTTAAGCGTGTGTAATTGTAGTACTACTCGTCGCTTCATACAAATTAAGACCAGAGTATGAAGCGATGAATGATACTCGTACGTGTACGTACGTGTATGTACTGTCCACAAGTTACGTGCAATGTGTTATCAAAATAACATGTTGCACGTCAGCTACGGAAGAATATTAATCAAATAAAAGCTCTTAAGAGTCGTTGATAAAAAAGTCACAATACCACAGAAAAATAGAAACTGCAATACTCTTATTTAGATGTTTTTACATAAAATAAAAGTACAGAAAAATACTCGTATTAAAAGGTATTGTGCGGCTGTTGCCGAGCGCTGTTTGCCGCCTCTTAACTTGATTTGCGCTTGCAGTGGAGACGGCTTTGACGCGAGTCTCGTTACTCACGCTGGAGATTATTCTATTGGAATACTTCCCTTTTTTCCAAATTATGATATATGTAATTGTGACGATATGTTAATGTGAACTTATATCTTCTGGCTTTAGTAAAATTATTATGTCGGAGAGGAGTCGTCAAGTAGCGTGAGAGGACATCGCGTCGCCACCAGGCGTGGCCGTCGTGGCCGATATTAAAATCTGTCAATTTAACAAAAGAGAGCGGGAAATTGGGGCGGCCCTAATGGCGGCGCCTGACAGCGATTAATGTGTCCCCGGAATTAGAACGCGGAGCGACACTACATACATTAAGCAAATGATCTGCCGACGCTCTTTGCAGGCTCTTCGAATCAATTCTGCCTTTATGCCTCGAGTAGAATACAGTGTTTACTTTTCACATTACATAAGAAGAAAGAAGTTATTATTTAATAATCATTGAATACTAAGTAGCTAAAATCAGTACTTGTCCGAAGCACTGGTATGTTATAAATTAACCCTGTGCTACTCGCGAGCTCTCTTCCCGTCTCGTCGCCGTACGCGGCGTGTATAGCTCAGTGAATCACTGTTCCTCTTCCACTGCTAATAAATTATAATTACGCCAGCCACGGACACTTTTAGGAAATATAACTGTATAACTACACTTTTTCATGTAGCAGAGTATACAAAAGAAGCCCAGTACTAAGACACTCCGTTCCCACACTTGCCGCCCATTTGAGTGTTTAGTGGCGGAACTCAAGGACACGCTTTATGTCTTGTTACCAAAGCAAAGAATAAAAAAAATCATTACCTGAGACTGGAAATCAAGCCTACAACCGCTGCGCCGTGCCAGCCTGCACCATGACGTCCCTGGCAAATAGTATTTTCAATAAGACAAAAATTACGTGTAGATTCCTGTGGCTTAGTAATGGTAGTATAATGTTTCAGACTGACATTGTCAGACATTAGAGATTATAAAAGGAAATCTATTCATTCATTTCTTCTACAAGTTATTATTTGAATTAAAAATCCTCAATGTAACAGGTTTCGTCAAGGCGATTACAAGCCCCACACAATAAGCAGGATGACACTCTCAGCGCGACGTCCGACAGTCGCATTCTATAATATAAGTCCCCGCGCCCGACGCCCGCCCGACACTCGCCCGATGCCCGCCCGACGCCCGCCCGACACTCGCCCGACACTCGCCGCCGCCCTCGCATTGTCCGCCGCCCGCCTTTGTACGTTTGCACGCAATCACAACCATTCTACCAACGACATCGTTTTGTCAGGCTCTTCCTGTTTTATTATGGTGGCGACTCAAACACTCATTCTTTGTTATGATTTTTCTTTTTTATTGGCACATTAAAATAACTACTACACTTGTGTACGTCGTTTATTCGATGTAGGGAAATCACCAAAATAAGCACGTGCTGCAGCAAATCTTACCTACCTAGTGCCTGCAGTTATGTTATTCAATGTGTACTAACAGCATAATAACAAAACACTAACGTGATTATCTCGTTTGTCAAATCAGTGTCAATGGTTCGTACAGTTAGTTATGTTTTAGCAAAGAGTGTTTCTAGTGTCAAATTTTCATAATTTGGGTGGTATATTATGTTATACTGACGGTGATTGAAAAAAGAAAATTAAGAAAAGTTTTTTAGCTCTGAAGTGTTATACTTCAACATATAGACTGAATTGTGCTTTGTCTTGCCAGAGTGGAGAAACCTATACGTTCTCCCTAAAGATCAGTGAGGATCGAGCCCACACCCACACCCACACCCACACTCGTTGGGTTCACAGTCAGACGCTGCGCTGCTACGCCACGATAGAACCGTAGTATATTTTAATGTATAAGGTACATGTATAAAATAATCAAAACAAAATATAATAACGCTAAGTGAAACTAACGATGTGTGTCGAATTGTTGTGTTCCGAAATAGTCTCCTCTATCCACTCGCCAGAGATACCGACCACATTAGTTGCATAGAATGAAGGAGCTAATTCCCAAGTTTGTGGTATACGAGTATCTTGTATCGAGCGTCGCGTAGCAACACATCGGCACCGACTCTTGATGCGCCGCCAAATCCGCACCGACCTTCGCTATAATACTGCTATGTAGTACCTACTACTTTCTTTTCCGCATCCTCACTTACTTATATGTATATACAATTGCCTCGCAAACTAAAACTTCACAATATCTTGGCAGCTTGAGCAGCTAATGTGCCAAGGTGATTTTTTTTTGTAATTTATAGATATTTTTATAAAATTTAAAATGACCCTTGCACGATGTATCCATGGAATGCTAAGTAGCTTCTTCTATCTTCTTATTTTAAAAGTATCAACATGTATATACGTGTTACAAGTTATATTATTATATATTTGTAAAGTATATAATATTTTTTAACAAGCCGTTACATAAAATAAAGCTCTGAACGACGAGACTTATTGGCTCGATACCACTAGATTCGTACATTAGTTGCTATCGATACAAACATCCAAAACGAGCTTCAAATCAATTTTCATTTGGTTCCGCATTATCGCGTTATCATCAATCGGCTGTCACAATGTAATTCGTTTTACTTCGCGTCGAGTCCGCGAATTATGCGCCCATGACGTTTTGTATTGGATTTAGCGCTCTAGCGACGTACAGTTGGTAGTGGCCGTATCGGGAAGACCGTAACGCTTACAAGTCACATTGTTAGAATGCTACCACGCTAGTGGTGTGTAGAGGAATATACTATTTATATTCTAGTGGATAATTCATAAAATAGCTGCGATGCGCTGTCATGACTGTTTGACATAGACGTCATACTTCGAGACGTCCTATACTTAACAATAATTAAGCACTATGTCAATCGATAACGACTGAAGATACGGAAAATATTCAGGCTTACACATTCTTGTGATTGAGAACCAAGCCCAAAGTTAGCGTTTATTTAGTTATCTTTTCAATATTTATGTGACCTTCAACAGGTATAGTGCGCTGCGTCACCACAACCGTCAATGTACACTAATTAGCTCTTTACCTCACCAGTACGCTGGTAGCCGTCTCTTCTCGCCTGCAGCTCTCACGTGACTGACTACCCCCACTACCGTGTGATAGAATTCATCACATTTAAATATTTCCTTGATAACTTTCCCGTATTATATATTTAATAGTCAATTATTTGACGGTATATTACAAAGTGGAGGAGGTTTCTGTTCTAGGTTATTGTGCAGTGCGGGACCACTCACGCATGGACCGTATTTCACTGTAAGTGCCAATAATTTACACACTCTGTCAACCAAGAAGCTAATATTGAACGCCAAAAATAGTTTAACGATAATTGCCCAATATATACGTGGACGACGCGATAGCTAACCTCGTTATTTCCCCTTTGTCAATTCCGGCCTGCAGTCTACCATAATGTGTAAATATTCTACTTTCTCTTGAAATACTCTGTCTATTAGTTACAGTAATAATTCTAACCGAGTCCTTACACGATTTGTTTAACCATGCGTAATATTCTAACAGCGCACGCAAAGTAATTTTACTAAAGTAATAAGTTTGCTATATTTTTTTTTTATAAAAATCGCGGGGTGTCGCCTGTTTAGCTACAATTTTGTTATTATTATTTCTTTATTTTACAAACTGTTTTCTTGGCTTGTTACAGATTTTATTCATATATTTGGAAAATTTACAAATCTCCTTTTGTAAATTTCCTGTATGTCATCAGTTTTCGGTACTTTGAGCCTTCGACTTAATTCCACGCAGACATAAACTAAAGACATTTCTACTTTACATCTTCACGTAGATGGGTAGTTAATATTTAAACTAACGTAATATCTAATTAAAATATCACGTAGAACCTGCTTAAGTACTACATTACATATATATTACATACATACTACATAGGCATGACCTATTTATCCTAAAAAATACTTTGAATAATGACGCTCCGGCTCCTTTATCAATTAGAGCAAGACGGATTGTAACCACCAAGTTGTGCAACTCTTGGGCCGGCTACAGACTAACAGCCGACCAACGTTCGTAAACTCCGATATGCTTTTTATACGTGCTCTACTGAGAGGTCAAGCTACCTGGACAGCTTGCGCTTACAATGAATTCATTCCGCTTCATTAGTGGATGCCTGCCAACGTTGTTGTGCTCTCGCAGATTGGAATTCGCATTCGTTTCCTCTAATTCAATGATACTCTCTTTTTAATTTACGAGTAATAAGGAAATTTTCTTATAAAATATGTATTAATACTTTACTATCTGTACATTCCAACCAAAATACTTAACTATTACATGGTAAAAAGTCATGGTAAAACTCATTCATTTTTAGTTTATGTATAAATTAGTCATCTGGATATTGTTTTGTATTCAATAAAACATAACCTGAAAATCTGAAGACAAGTATTAAAAATAATAATTTAATGATAATATAATCATTAACTCATTAACATTAATTTAAGACCAGACTACAAATACATTAATATTATGTCAAAGTCAAATAATTTTATTCAAAGAAGATATAGAGGACAGCCGTGGCGCGAGGTGACAGCTTCTGCCTGTAAACGTTACGGTTTGTGAGTTCGATACCCACTTGAATGAAATATTTCCATTTTCCTCGCTCTGACAACAAGGCAAATTGCGGCGTTGAGTTCCGCCACTCAATACGCATGCCTTCACAAGCGGAGAATGGGGAACGGAATGTCTTAACACTAGGTTCCTTCAACCGACGGTTTCCTCTGCCTACCTTTTTATGTGCGAGATCCAGTGAAGCTAACTATAACTAACAAGATATACGCTTTTTTTAATGTCAAATATTTAACCATCGGCTTACTAAAATACATGTAGTAGTAGGTACTACATACATACATAGCGGATCTGAGGAGAACCGGCGCAAGAAACTCAGAGAGACTTTATTTTTATTAGTAATTTACACATTTTCAATTATCCATTAGTGACAATGATACCTTTGAAATAGACTAGAGCGAGCATTTCATTTTCAAGACGTGTTATCATTTATAAAATAATGAATTAATTAATGACCTTTAACACAAACTTCTTTTCACAATTCTTATAAATAATGATATACAACATTCTCGGATCCTATTGTAAAACGTACACACTTTCCATGAAAGACAAGCGGATTCGATGCAATCTAGTTACAGGCGCGGTAATTGTCTATATTGTATCGAGGTGCAACTGTTAATATATTACTTTCTTAAAATATTTGCCTATAAAATATTTGTATAAGTATTGTTTATTGAATGAATTCAGCAAACAACATACGTAGACATTTATAACACAGACATTTCGAAAATCGCTTCCTTTGAAAGATGAAACGTTGCATTTTGTTATATTTCTTGTAATTATTGTCATCGTTATTTGAATGCCGTCTATCAGTTGGTTAACCGAAATTTTGGAAGCTGAGTCCACTAAAAAAAAAGAATATCTAATTCGTTTAAAAGTGTTAAAATAACATCTTCCGCTGGCTATGTTAAAAGTTACACAAAACCTAGACATACGTTTCGCAGGCGTCCTATACCGTGATAAATCAAAAATTGCGGGAATTACTTACTTTGAATGCACAAATTATATAAGACGTAAACTATACGTATAAAATGTAAAAGTTTTCTTCAACTTTCCTGGGTTCCCAGCATCAGGTCTTCACATGGCGGTAATACGGCCACATCCGGCCACAAGTACGCTCTTTCAAATAAAAAATTATTACTTAAATTGGTTTACAAATTAGTGAGAAGCATACATAGGGGTGTGAAGTATACATACATAAGAAATATACATAGGGGTGGAACCTATTAGTACACTTTCCTTTTTTAAGTCGGTTAAAAATTTTAATAATGGTGAACTAGTGAAACAAAAATATTTATTATCTATAGCTTCAATAAGCTTTACAGCTTAGCCTAGACATTCAATTTCTGTCAAGTTTCTTAAGAATTTTATTTTAAATTCATTTAAATATAATCTTGAGTTCACCTGTAATTGATTCCATGCCACAAGGAAATTAGATGGAACGCCCCAATGATGCCTTCTATATACTTCCGCATACGCCTGCTGTCGTCTCCGATACTGATCGTAAGAAGTTTATATAATTACCGGGTATCTGCTCTCTCGATAATAAAATTCCAATAAGCATTAAAAATTTGTAATTCATAGCAGTTTTTACCTTTACATAATCCCTACATTTAAAGCAACGACACATAAAATCTAGTGTTAGCTACTTTGCTCTCTATTTTTTGTCCTTTCCTTTTATTTTTATATCACCTGTTTTACCATAATTGTTTAAGTGATTTAGCCCAGCACTGCACATCTTCATCATTCCCTCGATTAGGTATTGAATCTATCCCTACAGTATCATCTCTGTGCCTCCCATAATTATATTATATTTCTTAAATTTTGAAGCACATTTATAATAGTAGTAGAAAATAAATAATGAATAACTTCATGCTATTTCCCGCATATAGCAAGGTAGACAGACTTTCTCTTGTTACCATAGCAAGGAAATGAAATAATTCACTGTCATAAGTGGGAATCGTACCCACAATCGTTGCGCTTACACACGCGTTGTCACTGCGCCACGAGGGCCTCAGTAATATATTTTTTAAAATAATATGAATAAAATATAATTTTTGAGTTAACGCTAGGTTGCTTATTATGTTATTTGTAAAGAAAATAACAACATGTTTTTATTAAATATTATAATAAGAAAATTATTATTAGAACTATTATTTAAACTGCTCAAAAAATTAACCCTAAGAAACACATATTGCAAACATATATGTATATATAGCTTATATAATAATAATAATATTAAATATAAATGATATATGTCATTTCCCTTCCAAATTCCTAAATTTTATTTTAATTTTTATTATATTTATGCTAAAAATACTACCAAAAGTGAGATTTCGTAATGTAATAAAGCGCTATTCGTAGCGTGGATCTCGTAGCTCGTAACGCGTAGCAAGCGCGTAGCAGTCGCGAGGCCATGCATGTCGCGGACCGCGCGTCGGCCTCGCGCGGCGGCGCGCTGTGCTCAGGGCAAGCGGCAAGGCGGGCGGGGCGGGCGGGGTGCGCCGCCGCGTCACCCCAGTCGCTGCCGAGCGAGCGTTGCGACTCGTTGCCTGCCGCCTCTTCCGCCGCTGCGCATCGCTACCATGAACTGACAGTGCGACCGCGACGCGATCCACGCGAGTGCCCCGCGCCACCGCGACTCCCCACAGTGAACTTGTATGACTGTTGTGCCTCAGTGAATTGTTCTAAAATATGCTTATTATTTAATATTAACTTTTAAAATATAAAAGAAAAGGGTTAGTAGATTAATATAAAATTAAATATGTTTAAATTTTTCACGGTTAACGTTGCGCGTGTGCTGTGATAATTTAAAAAAATATATTTTAAACTTTGAAGGAGTTCTGCGTTAAGAATAAACTAATAACGAAAATATGACATACCTTAAGTGTGTTTTAATAGAATATTGACAAATTTAATTTTTATTTATTTATTAGAAGTAAAAAGGTAAAAATTAAAAACTGCTTATATTGTGTTAAATAATTTTATTTGAATATAGCTTTTATAATGATGAATATGAAGTTTAAAATAATACAATTATTATTTAATTAATTAACTATTTAAATTGTTGTGCTGAATTTTGAAATAAGATCTGTAACTGACAAATCCACGTAATCCAAGTAACACAAAAATAATTTTCACTGTCTCATTTAAAAGTGTGAGTGGAATAATACTCCAATATATCTCGCATAAAGTTCAAAATGATTAAGACCAATAAGGGTTCCTGTTATATGCGCTAAAAGATTTAGCGTTTAAAGCTCATTCGCTATCATAGTAGGAGAAAATTGTATCCGTAAAGATCGCCCTCAAATATAAGTTTTACTTCTTCAATATCACATATAAGTTATAAGGGTAATTTAACTAAGGAATAGTATAGACAAAATAGTCAACACTATAAGATTATCTAAAAGAAAAAGATCGAGTTGGCAGTCGTCGATCATAGTCAGCTTTTATATATTAAACATTATAATCATGATAACAATCCTACTCCTTACATTGCTTTTGTCTTCGCTGTCCAGAAATTATCGCATATGGTAGATAGAAGTGCCTTCACTGGATAACAATGGAAAAGCTTGCTTACAGGTATTCCCGTGGTAATGAAACCGATGCGCTCCTATACACTCCTTATTGACAAAATCAATCGAAAAGATCGTATATCGAAAAGAAAGTCATTCTTAGATCTGAAACTATTATAATTATTTTAGATTATTGAAAATCACAGTTAAACTCATATGATCTCTTAAAAAAATATTTAAAGTTTTGGTTTATGTTCAATCTGGATGCCTAGTCAAATTATCAATATATTATATAAAGGTATACTAAGGACTTATTATTCATAGTAATTAGACTAGCTGCCGATAACTTTGTTATACGCCATTGAAACATGGGTATTACAGAAGAAGAATGAAAAATAAATTAATGCTGTGAAGATGCGATCTTTCCGAAGGATATGCAGAGTCAATTAACTGACCGAATCCGCAATGAAGAGATACACAGAATGGCAGGTACTAGCAGCTACTATCACATTAAGAATGACGAAGAACGTGCACCACCTGACGGCGCGTTGAGAAAATGAAATAATGATAAAAATATATATGAAGCAAGAGTCAGTGGTAAAAAAGGTAGGGGGAAAAGATACCAGAGGAAGATCACGGAAGGTATGTAGGGAACGTAGCGTTTAGTGCTCCAATCTCCCTGGCGAAGGTTAGGTCCCGCTAAGGTTAAAGTGTGACGCTATATATGTTTGTATATATATAGCTATACTATTAATCGTAATGTCATGTTACCCTCTCGCATATGATGTTCTACGCGATTGCTATGATATAAAAAAATTACCATCATCAGTGTTTCCTAACACACTGAAACTCTTGACATATAGAAATCATGAGTCATATAGTAATCGTGGTCCACCACACGGTGTGGAACCTTAAAGAATCTTTAGAGCTTAATTTAAAAAACGTTCCGTACAAACTTCATAATTGTAGGGCAATGAAAAATCCAACTTGTAAATGCTGGTAAACTTAAATTTGCGGGTGTATGCGCTCATTTTATGTGAACTGAACTACAGATATAAATTGACAGTTTACCTAGAAGTTTTATTCTTTCTGTACTCCAGGAGACTGTAAACCAGGATAATTGATGTAAATTTCAGCTTGATACCCCCAAGTGACCTTAAGAAAAAAGATTTTGGCAGACTTATAACAAAGCGGTACTATAAGAAAATGCTTCCTAGAAAAAAATTAATATACGTTAACATAGCACTCTACGAGATCAGCTACAGCCACTATACAGCCACTATTATACTCGTATATACAGAAATGGAACCTCAACTGTTTTAAACAACCATACTACAGAGAATAATGTGCTTTACTATATTTATTTATACAAATGTATTTTATTTACCACTTTCGTTGCCACATTCTTTCGATCTTTAACTGTTATTTAATAAAGGTAGAAAACAAAAATGATTTCCTTTAAGACGCAATTATATGTAAACAGCCACTTCGCGGTGACTGTAAAAATACTTCTTCTATTAGTTTATATGGAACAACGTCGAAAGAAGAAAGAAATATTGTAATTTAAATACTTGTATAGCCAAATAAGAAATGAAAATAGCTTGGTATCGGAGACATCAGCCCGACTAGCGTGTGCTGCAGCTTGACAATATGAGGCTGCCAGCTTGGAACCCCGCAGATACGTGTTGCTATTATAAAGCAGATATCTAAGTCTAAGATTTATTTTAGGAAGAAAAGCGCTGGGACCGTGTTCTAAACACTGAAATTATTTTGTACTCTTAACTTACTCATGGAAAAAAAAGACGAGGTAGATAATATCTTCGTTGTCAAGACATATTCAAGCGTCACCTTTTGACTTGCAATGTATCTGTAGACTGTTGAGATCGGAATAGCGATAAAAATGCACGAGCACATACAATAGTGACTTGATTATTTCGACGCCAAACGCCAATTATGGAAGAATCAAACGAAGCCCACCTACACGTATATTCATACATATTAATATACTAGCACACTGTACTGTGCGCCTTCCTGTAAGTGAATTTACCCAGTACAGTACAGTCTTATATTAGTGCTATAAAGCTAACCAATTGTATGTAATTGTTTTATTTAACAGTCTGCTTACAAATACTTGTTGAAATAGGTGTGTTCTCATGAAATTCTTATTACGAAACCAGTTTGCAATTTGAAGAAATCACTTTCAATTTTGGAGTTTAACTTCTAAATGTATTTTTTTATTAACAGTCCACATGGTGATTATGATGGTAGTGTTACCAATAAAAATCATACATTAATTATAATAAACAAATTAAGGAAAACTTTACTTTTGTATCTAATAATTATACATAACGATAACCCACAATTCTGAAAACCATAAATGACATATTGAATTTATTATTAGTCTTTTCACAACATAGAAATTTTGGCAAATTGAATCTCATAAGCTCAGTAATCAAAATGGGTAACATGGGTATTTTTGTAACCATTCAATGATGGCATAGAAACAGTAGATGAGGAGGAGAAGGAGGAGAAATTTGTAAAGTAAATAGGATTTATATTTAGATGGCTCCACCATCTATTCAAAAAGTTTTCACAGTAACTTCATGAAATATTGCGGTTAGCAAAAAAAAAATCAGTACGTACATAGTAAAAAATTGTTACCCTACTCTTACGTACTTCTTATACTGCGTACTTCTATATAGTTTTTTCTATTCATTTAAAGAGCATTGTAAATAATGTTAATAAAAAAGACTTAAAGACTAAGACGTAAAAAAAAATATCTAAAAAGTTTTACCCAAATGTCACGTCCTTAAAAATGAATGCCATAAGAAATTATTAAATTTCTCAACTCTCTATCAAACTAGCGCAGGTTGTTAATATCCAGAGTATCGTATATGTTCTCGTAATACGTAATTTAGTTATTCTTTTCCCGTACGTTATTGTTATTTACCTAACATAATAGTAACATATTTTATTTAAATAAATACCTATTACACAAAGACAAAAGACATGTAACAAGGAAAACATCCTTTTAATACAATTAAAGCAAGTAGCGCTAACGTATATTATTAATTTGCGTAGTCTCGTGATTTAAAACTACTTTATTTTAAATTTTTTCGTAAGTTTTAGTGTTTAGTGCGGACCATGTGTAAAGTGTTCGACACTATGACACCTTTTCAAATTTTCATTCTGTCATTTTCTCTACGAAACCTTCCGACTATATTATCGACGCTGTCATCTGGAATCTCAAGCGACTAGCAAGTCGCACTCTTTCGATTTTTATTAATGACTACTGCATCATATACTATCTCTATTTATTACTTTTTCATAATTAGTCCTCAAAGTGTCTAAGCTGAAAACCATTTTTTTCCACTCTACTTGAAATAAAATTTTTACTAATTCGATCTGAACCCGTGTGTCGTAACTTTATCTTTATAATCATGTATATACTAAGTTCATGCTCCCATCTACTTTATGATATTATCTAGACTAGTGTTGTATTATGAGTCATAAAATAAATTTACTTTCAGCTCACTTCAGCTGGCACTTAAATGACATTTGACAAGTATTCTGTTTTTCAGGTGTCACACACTGAGGGTGTCGGCGTGGGGTTGCAGGCGGCGCGGGCGGCGGCGTGTAGCGGACGGTGGCGCGACGCGCGATGCACTGACGCCATGTGCGCGCCGCGATGCGCGCACGCGCTCTGCCCGCCCGCGCGGCGCGACTGCTGCTGCTGGCGCTCTTGCTCGCCGGTACGCCATCCCATGTCCCATATCCTATTTTGTGTGTCAGTCAGTCAACCCAATGTGTGTGTGTATGTGTGTGCAGGGTGCGCTGGGAACCCGGACGCGAAGCGGCTGTATGATGACCTGCTCAGCAACTACAATAAGCTAGTGCGGCCTGTACTTAACGTGAGCGACGCGCTCACCGTGCGCATCAAACTTAAGCTCAGCCAGCTTATTGACGTTGTGAGTTGCTTTTGTACATATATAACTTGCCTTCATTCGCAGCTTCGCTTTAATTTTTAATCACATGAACAAAAACGTATCACTATTAAAATGAATAAACTATAATGTACTAATAATACTAATGGTGCTCTGTTATTGCAGAATTTGAAGAATCAAATTATGACAACAAATCTGTGGGTAGAACAGGTGAGAAAATATTAGATTTTATCCAATAATAAGAAATACAAGAAAAACATTATTGAAACTTAAATATGTAAACTCTATGCTTTGCAGAGTTGGTACGACTACAAGCTGTCATGGGAGCCGCGTGAGTATGGCGGGGTGGAGATGCTCCACGTGCCCTCCGACCATATCTGGCGGCCAGATATAGTTCTTTATAATAAGTAATATTTTTGACTTTTCCTTGTTTAGTACAAAAGTAGAGTAAAAAAAATAATAAATTTAATTAATTTTAGTGCTGATGGAAATTTTGAGGTGACGTTGGCCACTAAGGCGACGCTCAACTACACTGGTCGCGTGGAATGGCGTCCTCCTGCCATTTACAAATCTTCCTGTGAGATTGATGTGGAGTACTTTCCATTTGATCAACAAACATGCATTATGAAATTTGGATCTTGGACATATGATGGTTTCCAGGTATAATATTTTTGCATACATTTTTTTTATTTATAAACTATAATATTTATTAAAAGCAACGAGCAACATAATCATGATTATGTGATCATTTTGAGTGAACACATATTGAACGTTTCAGGTGGATTTGAGACATATTGATGAAGCGCGCGGAACTAACGTAGTAGAACTCGGCGTCGACCTCAGTGAATTCTACACCTCTGTTGAGTGGGACATCTTGGAGGTGCCCGCTGTGAGGTAATCATAAGTTGTTATTAGAACTCTGAAAAATGTAAAAACTTAAATATTTTGAAATATCTTTAGATATATTGCATTTTTAGATATACTTGCTTATTAATAACCTTTTATATTGTGTTTATTACGCAGAAATGAGAAGTTCTACACATGCTGCGACGAGCCATATTTGGATATAACGTTCAACATAACTATGCGGCGTAAGACTTTGTTCTACACGGTAAATCTGATCATACCGTGTATGGGCATCTCGTTCTTAACCGTGCTGGTGTTCTACCTCCCCTCCGATAGCGGCGAAAAGGTGTCGCTCTCCATCTCCATCTTGCTCTCACTCACCGTGTTTTTCTTGTTGCTCGCTGAAATTATACCACCTACCTCACTTGTAGTACCGTTGCTCGGAAAGTTCGTGCTTTTTACAATGATCCTCGATACTTTTAGGTAAGAAAATTTTATCTATAAGTCTCTTTTCTTTTACTCATTTTATTATATTTTATATATCCGAGAAAGCACATGATTCACATTTTTTGGCAATATTAATCCTATACGCTCTACAATAGAGATCATACGTACGAGCTCTTTTGTTTACTTGTGTTTGTTATATGTTTGCAGTATCTGTGTGACTGTTGTTGTGCTCAACGTGCATTTTCGTTCACCGCAAACGCATACGATGGCACCGTGGGTACGTCGGGTGTTCATTCACGTCCTTCCACGTCTTCTTGTCATGAGACGCCCTCATTACCGCCTCGATCCACATCGGAGCCGTTTGTAAGCTTACATGAAAACTTTTATAAATTACATTTAGTATTTACTGCAGATATCATGTATGTATATGTTTTTAGCGCGGGTCTCGTAACAAGCGAAGGCTGGTCCCCGATCGTAGGACCCGTGGGTATGGGGACGGCCATGGGGTCGGGTATGGGGTCTGCAAGCGCACTGGGCGCAGCTGCGAGCAGCGACCGCTCCCCGTCACCGGGCGCGTGTCGCTTGCACGATGCGCCCGCGCTCTGTGACGCGTTGCGCCGTTGGCACCGCTGCCCCGAACTGCACAAGGCTATTGATGGCATCAATTATATTGCCGACCAGACGAGGAAAGAAGAAGAGTCGACGCGGGTAATATTCTCACGTCACATATGTAACTAAGCACTTCAGTCGAATTGTATCCTGGTTTAATAATGAACTATATATAATGTACGTATACCATCGCATCACCCACAGGTGAAAGAGGATTGGAAGTACGTGGCAATGGTCCTGGACCGGCTTTTCCTATGGATCTTTACGCTGGCTGTGCTGGTGGGGTCAGCTGGCATCATCCTGCAAGCGCCTACGCTGTATGATGAACGCGCGCCAATTGACGTGCGCCTCAGTGAGATCGCATACGCTACAGCCAAGCCGCGCCCGCCGCCGCCGCCCACATAAGCGCCTCAACCGCCCTCACTCCGACCTCGATCCCATTTGGGGAGGCCCCGTCGCACTGCGTTTATTATTACTATTATTGTAAATAAAATTATATTATATGAATAGTTTATACGACGAAATAACGTGATCGAAGATAAGTCGAATTTCTTTTGATAGAGACGAAATAAACTCGTTTGTTTACAGAATGCATTTTTACTCTTAACTTAAAATAAAAAAAAAAAAAAAAAAACATTCAGATAAAACAGGAATGGGATCCAATCATGGGAAACTTCTTTATCTGTTGTATATAATTTAATTTATTTTTATTTTTTTTATTTTTTTTTTTCATCCGAAGACTAAAAAAATGTATTCTACGCGCTTTATCTGCATTCAGACTATCAGCAATGTGGAAATCCAAAGTCAAAAAAGAAGAGATAAATCTTTCTCTATAAAACATAAAAATTGGCTCATCATCTTTAAAAATAAACAATATAGCCAAACAACCTAAACACACAAACCAAATGCAAATATTTTAATAAATCAGACGTGGTGAGTTGTAGACTAAAGAACGTAAATATATTTGACTACACGAACCCTTCCGTTACAGTACCTGCATACATCTATACATAATATAATAAATGTGTAGAAGAGTAGTTTATGTTCATTAAAAATATTTTTGCTAAATCTATGCTAAATGATAACTTATCTATAACTTATCTAATTAATTCCCAGCAAGTTTAGGTTTGTTGTCTGTGTAGTTGTGCAAGCATCACGTAAATAATAAATATACAAAACAAAGCATGTAAACAACGTTTTACATAAAAATGGTGCGTAACTAAACACTTTTTTTTTTCTTTTTTTTTTATTTCGTAGGGGAAATCTTCAAAAGACCTGGTCCTTGGGGTACCAAACTAGGTTATGTGGGATTTTTACCCACTAAAACCCCTCCGGTTTTCAGTCCTCAATAGGACAGAAAGGCAACGGGAATTCGGATGAACCGCATCCGCTGCCCTCCCCATGTATTTTAATGGTTACAGCAAGTTAAGAGCCAATCTACTTGGAGCTGAAACTACTCAGACTAAGATGATACACTGAGTGACCCCATCCAGCACACACCAAATTAATTATTATTTACGACCCAGTGTTGCGATGGTCGGTAGAAATTATGGGATGATGACGCTCCCATAACGACGCTAACTTTGACGAGCAGGATCTATCCTCTGCCGACCCCGCTCCGCAGCCTCCTTTTGCAACATTACTGTTTCGCGGAAGAATACTACAGCTCTCCATATTTCCTCTCTACGCAACATTTTAAAAATAACTGTTGACAGAGAGAGGTCCTGACCCAATTTTAAAATCAAGAAACGTCGATATTCGTCCCATGTAGAACACACTTGGAAAGTGTGTTGAGCCGTATCTCGATCGGCTCCACAGTGATGACACTTTGGAGTTGATTCTCGTCCAATTTTAAATAAGTACTCACCGAAACAACCATGACCAGTGATTATTTGTGTGAGCCGGTAAGTAACCCGTCTCTTCCTCCTCATCCAGGCTTCAAATGATGGCATAATAACCTCAACTACGCGTTTACGAGCATACCTCTCTTCACGGAGTCGGGTACACCATGTTGCAAAGGCAATTCTCCGCTCTTTCTGCCTTATTTCAGAAATCCTGGTCATAGATACTATGCCAGACGACTGTCGGAGGACACAAATCTGTTCAAATACTCTCGCATCCATAAATGCTAATATATCTAGCGGTGGGAATCGCGAAAGTAAAGTGGCTGCCTCGAAAGATATTGTTCGATATCCCCTTACAATTCTGATCGCTACTCTTCGTTGCAAAGAATATATTTTAGATCTATTACGCCTAATATCTAGCCTGTCTGACCATACTGGCGCTCCATAAAGGACAATAGATCGCACTACGCCTGCATACAGGCAGCGAACTCCCTCGTTTGGACCTCCAAGATTTGGAAGCAATTTATGCATTGCACCTACAATTTTATCAGTCCGTGTAACCAGACGATTAAAATGTTCGTCGAAACTCCAGCGGCTATCTAATACAAGACCCAAGTATTTCATGTACTGACCAACTTGAACTTGAGAGTCATCTACACGTATAAGCAAGTCAGGTGGTTCTTTGGTTCTTGGTAGCTTATGGAACCACAGTGCCTCGGGTTTATGGATCGCCACCTGCAAGCCTAAATCGTGGATCTTTTTTATTACTATATCCACTCCTAATTCGATAAGATTTTTAGTCTCCTCGAAGCTTCGTCCATAGGCCATCACCAACGTGTCATCCGCATAGCAGACGATATTGACACCGTCAGGTAGTTCAGCTCGCAACACTGCGTCGTATGCGAGATTCCACAATAACGGTCCCAAAACAGATCCTTGAGGAACCCCACAGTACACTTCTCTTTGTACCCTACGGCCATTTTGGTCTAAATATGTTATGTATCTAGAACAAAGATAATCTCCGATAATCGCCTGCAAATACAGAGGAACTTGATGATATATTAATGCGGTCTTAATTGCTGCCCAGGGGACTGAATTAAAGGCATTAACTATATCTATGCTTACCGCTAACGCCATCCCACCTCGAGATACTATCTGCATTGACAGAGCATGGACGCGCAAAGTCGCGTCTATCGTCGATCATCCTTGCTGGAAGCCAAATTGGTTGTCAGATAAATTTGGACCATCATTCAACAAATGCTTATTCAGACGGTTAGCGATAATTCTCTCAAATAACTTACCAACTTCATTTAGTAAGCAGATAGGACAATAGGCAGAAGGAGAATTTGCAGTCCTACCATCTTTCCTCAAAAGGACCAAACTAGCTATTTTCCAGGATGAAGGAAACTTGGCAAACCGAAGACAACTTGTAAACAGGCGGCGTAGTCTACTCCCGAGAGAGTCCAGAGCTACAATCCAAGCCCGACATGGAATACCGTCCGGACCAGGCGCAGTATTTTTAGTTTTCAAACGATTTATAGCAAGGTTCATCTCTTGCTCATTCACCTGAAAGTCACCAGACCACGCGAGACTTGGGTCGATCGGGCAGATTGGAATTGGTCGGTAAATAAAACTTAGGCTGATCACTGGAAAGAGCGAATCAATCACTATTTTTAATAGGTCTGGTTCTAAGATCGTCGTTAATGGAGGCATCCATGGACGAAGTTTTCCTGGCACCATGCGGTATGGACGACCAAAAGGATCTTTGTCTAGACCTTCTAAAAGCTCTTCCCAAGACTGAGCCCTAGCTTTTGAAATGGCAGTTTGGAGCGCTAGACAAGCTTCTCTGTACAATTCATAATGAGCTTGTATTTCCTCGGGTAAGGATCTTAGTCTTCTACGGGCTCTCGTGTACTGCCGTCTTGAACGTAGGCAATATTCTCGCAGTTTTGCAATCTCTTGCGACCACCAATACTCTGCTTTACGTTTAACTTCTCGGACTCGCGGCATACCAGCATCGCATATTGATATCATTGTATCGTTAAACCAAGTGACTTCCTTGATGGGATCAGAAACTATCACATTTGATACTTCGGACCACGATGCAACAATAGCAGCTGCTTGCAGATAGTCTTGTTTGAGAGAGTCTGTTTTACAGACCATCGTATCGACAAAGCAACTTCTGGCAATCTATAGAGTCTGTTAGGACGGTGAAAGGACATCGAATATAATATGGCGGTGGTCAGATAGAGTAACTATTTCTTCTGCAACGCGCCAGCCAGAGAGCACACGAATAGCAGCTGGATTTGCCCATGTTAAATCCACAATAGACTCTCCCTGCCACCTCACACAAGTACTCTCGTCACCTCGGTTTAGAAGTCGGAGATCCAACATGGCTGCCCACTCAAGGAGCGTCAGGCCCTTTGAGTTATCTTTGGAACATCCCCAAGCTCTAGCATGAGCATTGAAGTCTCCTAAAACTATTAACTGTTGGTTTTGGTATTTACGAATACAGTTACCTAAACAATCCAGATATATTTCATACTCTGCGAGAGCTCTTTTTGGAGATATATAACATCCGACAATCACAAGAGCACCCCATTTCACTGCCAGATAGCCTTTCCCTTTTTCAAACAATGAGAAGGTTGGAACATTTATTCCTCCCGCCCAGTAGATCCCTACAGTTGATGTATCGTCCCCTAACCAACGAGGATGTTCTGGGATATTATAAGGTTCTGCCACTACAGCGAGACCAACAGACCACTCTACAACGCTTTGCATAAGAAGATGCTGAGCATTGCGACAGTAGTTTAGGTTGCCCTGAAGAATCCTGCTAAGCGTCATTGTTAAGCATCCATGGCCTTTGATGGCCTCACATGCGCATTACTCTCCGAATTGGACTTCTGTTGAGTGGTAACTGTAAGGTTCCTTACGTTTCCCTTTTTTTGCTTTAGGCAGACAACAACTCTTAGTGCCAAGTCTGTGATCTGCTCGGTAGCCTAGGTCCAAACAAAGAGGACATTTAGGTGATCGAGCGCTACACATTTTAGCTTTATGGCCAGATTCAGCACACCTAAAGCAACGGTTGCTCCTATCAACACCATTTGGACACATCCGTCCAACGTGTCTTTTCGCCAAGCATCGATAGCACTGCAAGGGTCTATCTTCCAAAAATTCAACTCTTGCAGAGTTCCATCCTATTCGTATATGTGCTGATTCTACAAGTTTCTTTACAGCTGACACGGGACAACGGACCCAAATGGTTCCAAGCGACGTTGGTGATCGTCGGATTTCGCCTACTTTGACGTTATCCCTTAAACATCCTCCTACTTCGGCAACTACCGAGGCTACCTCTTCTGAAGTTATGGCATCATCTAGATCTTTAATGCGGATTTCAGCCATTTTGTTTGAACGTGCTATAAGCACACCAAGGTCAGCAAGTTCAGCTCGCATACGCGTTGCCAAAAGATAAGCTTTATTATCATTATCAGGTCCACTTATTGTTAATATTACGCCTCCCGTCATTGCCCGTTTGGCTTTTACCTCTTCAATACCTAGATCTCGCAGATTTATCTTATTCTTAGCCTTAGTCATGACTTCCGAGTATGTCAAAGATAAGCCCTCAGGAACAGTAACAGAAATTGCCGCAGTAGGTGGTGATCTCGGCAGCCTAGTTACATGACTCTTAGGCGTAACTAAACACTTAATCTAACCAGTCATTTTTAACGCGGTGAACACAGAAGACTCAACGCATTATATCTTAAATGAAGAAAACTTCCACAGCGTTCCACAAGGTGGTGTGCTGTCTCTGTTACTGTTTACCATTTTTCATAAACACACTTACTCCGCACGTATCATCATCATCCCTACGCTGATGATTTGCGGATTTTCGGACTGCCTCGATAAACGATATACCCAGAGCGATTGACCTTATCAATTCCAATTTACAGATCTTTAGTAACCGGAGTAAGTCGTTGGACTATCTATAGATCATACTAAGTCTAAAGTGTGTATGTTTGGAACCTCTAAACAGTTATTTAAGATTCCCTCACCTCTCCCTTCAATCCCATTTAGTGTTTGTTTAGAGAATAGAAGTGTGAATTTGGAATCAGG